>JANEYF010004805.1:1030000-1630000 GCA_029963845.1 Rhamnusium bicolor | reverse complement strand
TGACTGCGACATACTAACAGAAAAAAATAAAACACTGACTTAACACGCCACAATAGGATAAGATTGACACCTGTGGCAATCTTAACCTCTAAACCATGTTTAAAATTTTTCTCGACTACTGCGAAATGTGACAGAATACGTTAATAACTTCATCAATATTGATATAAAGCAACTTACCTTGCATAAAAAATGCAAAAACAGTTGAAAATTTGTTCACAAACAAAGTTTTGTTGCCGCACGGATACCAGTTTCTCCGCAATTGTGTATTTAAAGGCTTACAGAAACTCATGAATTTGCCTCTACTCAACTTTCAGCTATTCCCGCTAGAGGACGGGACCATAAATGAATTTGTAAAGACATGAAAATTGCATTCTTCTTTATCACACAAGCACTGGGCGGAATATTTGAAAATGTGCCAATGTTAGCCTCCTGTCAATGTTACCCGGCATTACCTTACATTTATAATTTACAATTAAACATAACAGGTAATACAACCCCCTTAAGATACCTTGTGATACCATTTAGAGACAATGGGACACGCCCAATGTTCGAATACGCTAGAAGTAATTTCTGGTTTAGAAAAGAACCATTCGACTACGAAATTACAATATACATTAACTTACATAAGAATGAAATTGAACCACATTTTCTACTTGCTTCAAAAATTATGATATTATGTCTGATAAGAAGTGATTTACGACTCATAACCTCTGTCGAGATAAAGATCGTCCAATAACATCAACAATATAAAAAGCAACTTTTAAAATTTTCTAGAGAAGATATATGTCATAAATAATAAAGGCTATATATCAGAAATCCATATTTAAATTTTGGACGCACAAAAACTTTTTAGAAAATGTTAAATATTCATAAAAAGGCAACTTTTCTTTATCATAAAAGTAAGATTATTAATAAAGAGTACAAATAGGAGCGGCCCAAGATTGGAACCTTATGGCACACCTTCAAAGCCTTCGAAATTACGCTTTTTTTTACAAAAAAAAACCACAGCAAAAAACAAATTAACGTTAGAGTTTTTTGTTAAAATTTGAAATTCATATCATTTCTTTTAGATATAGAAGTACCTTTTTTGTAAAAATCTCGGTTTTTATTCAAATAAATTTACACTTAATTTATAATTATAATTATTATTTACTTAAATAAATATTCAGGCTATTCGTTCAAATTATGTTTTCTCTAGTCTTTAAATGATATCCAAAATGCTGTAAAGGCCAATATTATCAAAAAAATAGTTATTTCCCTCCTACAGGATACGCCACTTCATATTGATTAGGAAAGTGGCCCTTTTAGAGATGGGCTTAATGATTAATTGAATTTGCGTGTAAGTCGAACTACGTGTGTCGTCCTATTTGATTAATTCAAGAAGTGATTCAATTGGAAACACATTTTTAAGATTGATTCGTTTATGTTATCCGACACCGTTTGATTGAATGATTGTGTATATTGTTTTCATTTCACTAAATCGAGATGATCGACTTAATGATTGAAAATGTAATAAAATCAATTTGAATAAATTTTTAATTTGTTTTGACATATGGGGTAAAATTTTTTGGGTTTAATTCTTAAAATATTACCATCCGAAAATTGTGTTAGACATCAATGTCACTTCTAAAAATTAATCTGAAGGTAATCGAAATAATGGTCGAGGTGTGGGTCGTGTTATTCCATAGACCTGTAGTTTTCATAAATTCATAACTAAAGCTGCAAATTGTTTCTGTGTATCATGGTCGTAGAGTACAGATGTACGTACTGTCGCCGGCATTCACCTTGACCGCGAAACTCTTTCTCCAGTCCAGTCTATTATTAGCTTTCGAGTTGTGTATGCGTTAAGTCACTTGAGCGTATTGCGTATTGTTTTTGTGTTTTTATTTTATTTCTTGTACTGTATTGTTGATATTAATTTAATAATAAATGATGGCAGACGTACGCAGGGGAGAAAACGGCCATTTGCTGACAAAGTGAATAAATTCATAGGTGAATTCCCGGATTTATTCTATGATGGTGCTAAAATAATTTGTAAAGTGCACGATAAAGATTTCATGTGCTGGGATAAGGGTGATTGTGGACGTAAATAGTGTACACCATAAAAATAAAAAAAAATGGCGTGCCTTCGACAACACAATTTATGTTTGATTTACTATTAATGCTGATTGCCTGTGATGTTCCGCTGCACATACTCGATAAACAACCATTTCGAGAGTTCTGGAATAAATACAATGCCCAGGTAAAGTTACCAAGTCGCACAACGTTATGTAACTATCTACCAACTGTACACGTAGACATGGTAAATAAGATGAAATGTGAATTAAAAAATACACGGCTGTGGTTATCTGTTGATGAGACAACAGGTTGTAAAAGAAATCTATTTTAAAAATGTTATAGTACGAGTACTGGACCCTCTTAAACCGACAGTTCCACTGTTACTAGCTAGCAAAAGACTAAGTCAGTGTACTAGCGAAACAATTATCAGGGTGGTGCTGGAGACGTTAGGAAAATTTGAACTGTCAAAAAGTCAAGTGTTGATGTTTGTGACTGATGGCGCCGTGACAATGCGTTCGGTAGGCCGTTCTTTGCAAGAACAAGGTTGTACGTTTATACATGTTACATGCTTTACATCTTGTGGCAGAAACTATTCGAAAAGGTTTTCCAGAGGTGGATGCAATAATAGCAAGTACAAAAAAAGTGTTTCTTAAATCTCCTAAACGTCTCCGTGCATTTCATAGAAAGTCTCCCGGTATTCCTGAACCACCACAGCCGATTATTATACGTTGGGGAACATGGTTGCAGGCAGCCTTTTATTATGCTGAATATTTCCAACAAATAAAAGCTGTGATACTATAATTCAATCCAGATGAGGCTATTAAGAAAAGCCAGACAAAATTCGAAGATATTTCCGTTGAAACAGCTTTAAAAAATATTGCGAAGAACTATAAACCATTACATGAAAGCATAAAAAAATTAAGAAAAGTGGTGTTACGAGTCACTGCAAATAGT
Source organism: Rhamnusium bicolor (assembly GCA_029963845.1). NCBI lineage: Eukaryota > Metazoa > Arthropoda > Insecta > Coleoptera > Cerambycidae > Rhamnusium > Rhamnusium bicolor. Next base: position 1,626,988 of record JANEYF010004805.1, on the reverse strand, counting down.
GTACGAAGTAAATCTACTGCTACACGCTATAGGTGACGCAACAAATGAGCGCGTTAAAGAAAAGTTCGCAAGTGTGTTAAATAAAGACACCGGTTTTACCAAATTAAAACAAACATGTGATGGTGCAGCCCCAGATCCGTTAAGTGCGTTCAAAGACTATTTTACGTATGCGTGTATTACATCAGTAGATGTCGAACGGTCGTTCTCAAAATATAAGAATATATTTTCACCAAAGCGAACATCACTCATGGAGACAACCATAGAAACATACCTGATGCTGCAAAATGGCTACACATCTTCTCCAGTTTGTGATAGGCAAGCTAGTTCATCAAGCTAGTTAAGAGGGTAAGTTTTACATACATTGTTATAAATTGTAACAGTTTATTGTTTCTCGTATTAGTTAATTTCGCGTACGCCACTGTCCCACGGAACATTTTTGACAGCCCTATTCATAACTTTGTGATTCTAAAAATGTTCATTTTCATCGAATATTAATAAATTTTGTACCAGATGTTGTTAAGTTGCTAGTTAAGTTTATGAAAGATAAAAACTGAAACAAATGTATTTTATCATATGAGTTATCATATTTGTACAGTAATTTCCTTTCTTTGCGACTTGTCAAAAAAGACAAATATCATACAAGGGAATGTTACGAGACATCGTAACGTATTATTAGACTTCGACAATTCGGCATATGTAATAATAAATCGTTTGGTGGTTTAGTAGACTTTACTACAAACGAATTTTCCAATTCAGTGCACACTTGATACATTGTATTTTTTAGGCGGCTTTCTTGTTTCGTTCATCAATAACTAAAAACAAACTTTTACTCAGATAATAACTTTGAGATCATCAATTTCCTACTAAAATATGTATATTTTTAGTGTATTTTATTGTCCTTGAAGGGACAAAAAGAAATTATGTGTATTTAGGATGCAGGAATTAGAGTTTTTTACAAATCTAACAAAAGTTTGGAATAAATTAATTTTTCCTTTGATACGTTATCGAAAAAACCTCGGACAAGTTGGTTTTTAATTTCAATTGTGTGCCTTCGTTATACAAAATTTAAAAAATGACGTTTACAATTTAAGTTTTTTTTAAATAGACCTATATATTTTTTAATAAATTTTCGATTCTTATAACGAATTACCGGATGCATTTGAGGGATGACCCTTATTTTTAGCAGGACTCAATTATTCAACATGGAAAATTTTAAAAAAATATATGTATCATTAAAAATATATAAAAAGGAAAAAATAATTACATTACAGAACACCTGAGTAGTTTTAAGCATATTTCATGAACACCGGATATATACAATTAGAGTATCCTAGTTTTCCATGGGAGTACTATACTCATCTACCGAGTAAAAACCATATTTCAATATGTGGTTTTTAAATTTTGTTTTAAACCTATTGTAGTCCAGATTTCTTATATTTTCGAATATTATATTGTACAGTTTCAGATCTAATGAGTTTCTAGCAGATTTTGTAAGACGATATCTAGGTGTTTTTAGTAGATTAGAAGACCTTCCAATACAGAGTAGTACAGTGTGGAAGAGCCAAATGGAATAAATCCAGTATCTCAATTATTGTGCATATTTATAAAAAATCCCGAGAAACGTCGATTTTGGATTCGAAAATGACATCCTGCAAAGTAAAAATTTAATCCCTAAATTTAACCCCCTTCGAGTGGCAGTTGCAACCCCTAAATTTTTAAATGAGAAGTATGGGCTTGTGATACCTTACTTGGAAGGTATTTTCATGCTCTATTCAAAAATGCTATGGTTTTAATATTTATTGCAAAAATTAATAGTAAAAAAAATAAATTCACCTGCTTGACGAAATTCGCATGGAGCATCACACGACAGAACAACGCGTCCTGATTATTATTGTCAAAATGGTGATATTTTGATAGCCACTCGTTCGGCTAGTGATGTATAACACACGACATGAGCTCGTAGAGGTCGTTCAGAATAATACATCAGGGCAGTTCGCGAGAGCGTGGCCGAAAGTCTAGGGACGTCGATTCCTCATCGTGCACAAGAATTGGACGTTATAACAGCCACTCTTCAGCATATTCTCACTAAAGATTTGCATGTTCATGCCTACAAATCCAATTGATTCAATAACTTCTGCCAACAGACCATGCACAGCGAAGAGAGTTTACCAATTGGATTCTTGAACTACAAGAAGTGAATGCCGACTTTGCGGACAAAATCATTGTCAGTGATGAGGCCCATTTTCACCTCGATGGCTTTGTTAATAGGCAAAACTGCCGCATTTGGGGCTCAGAAAAATCCACGAATGATTCATGAGAAAGCAATGTATCCAAAACGTATCACTGTTTGGTGTGCATTGTGGTCTGGAGGAATCATTGGGCCGTTTTTCTTCGAAGACGAGGCAAGTAATGCAGTAACGGTGAATGGCGAACGTTATCGTGCTATGGTAACCCAGTTTTTTTGTGCCTTTTGGAAGATATTGCTCTCAACGACATGCGGTTTCGGTCGGACGGTGCCACTTGCCATACCGCCCGTGAAATATTGACGGTCTTGCACGAATCTTTTCCTGGTCGTGTCATCTCTCGGTTTGGTGACCAGAATTAGCCGTCACTGTTGGGGCCAGCAAACGTTTGAGTATTTAAATTTTTTGTAACACTCTGTATAACAAGACGAATTCCAGTTTAGCATGCACGTGTTTTTCAAACCTATTTAAAATAAGGAAGTTTATGTTCATAATAACTCTCGGCCGGACGAACCCCTGTCTAGTTTATTGCGGAAGACAAGTGTTCGCCTAAGGGCTGCTTTTAAGCTGTTTATGACTTCTCCGAAGTAGGTACTGATTTGAGGAATACGTGTATTTTTGGCCTCTTGTTGTATAGAGAATTGAATTTTATATATTAGTATTGCTAAGATTTCGGAAAGAAGCGGACGCGAGGCTTGAGCCAGATTTTAACTGTAAATTGACGCCTCCGTTTCTTAAATATCTAATCATTGTTGAATGATATCCTTTAAATTTAAAACTTATTTCGTTATGCTTGTTTATCGAGAGTGAAAAGAGGTGAGATTACAGAATAAAAGTTCTATAAAAAGTACGGCTTTTTATTTAATGAACTGACGTGTTGTTAAGACGGGTAGTCTTAGTGGTACGAAATAACAGTCACGCTCTTGCGATTTAACACCTTTGGACTTTTGGCTGTGGGGTTATCTGAAGACGCAGGTTTATGCCAACAAGCCCGCCACCACCGAAGCATTGAAGGCCGAAATTAGACGCTACATCAACGAAATACCGTCATATGTATGCAACATTGTTATTCAAAATTTCGCCAAAAATTACACATGTGCCAGCAAAGCCGTGGAGGCCATTTACCAGATGTGTTGTTTCATACATAAATCCAAAATGTCTACATTATACCTCAATAAATATTTCAATACTTTGGCTACAGAAAACCATGTTTTATTGAACCTTGAAATATTGCGCCCTTATTGAAACACCCTTTACAAGCCGCTAGAAGACGGGACGAGGTTGCCATGTTTCCATCAAATTACTGACTGCGACTACCGTTGCTTAACTATTGTACTTAAAAACAAAGCAATCAGAACGTGGAATTTTTCGAGAACAAATACACCATCATTTGGTGCTGCAAACCAATGACCATCAAATTTATTGGTCTAAACCTTACGGATTATTCAAGAAAACATTTAAAACAAACATTTAAAATGCCCCACTCGACATACATGGTTAGACAAATTAGGATCTCGTAAACCGTAAGAGATACAAACAAGGTTAAATTAGGGTAGTGGTGAGAGATATGTAAAACTTCTCATATGGTCCAAATGCTACTATTCGACCGACATCATAGATATCTCTGTGGCGGATAGCGACTTGCGAAGCAAGTACCGAGAGCGGCGACCTCTAGCCCAGGTGGACTAAACTACTGTTATTAAATATGATTTGAACGAAACAACTACTCAGCGGGCATTGGATTATACCTTCAAATCATGATAGATTGGTAGCCAATATCATTTGTCAATTCCTAACCAGACATAGACCGGTTTCGAACTTATTAGTTCTCCTCAGTATGTCAAATTTTCAAAAAGGAATGCAACCTGTCATTTGGCCCCCAAAGGGTAGACACTTGCCCAAAATGTGACTTATATAATAATGAAATAAAAACTGCTAACAACCCTATTCAGAAAAAAGATGTTGAACTAAAACGTAATCTGCATCATAGAAAAGCTAAAGGGGCTCAGGTTATGATGTCCAATGACTGTAAGGCTGTCAAACTTGAAGATTTTCCTTGTGTTATTTCCTACGACTTAGAAAAGCAGTTCTATATACCAGCATTAACACACACTAATATGTACTACAGTCGTCAACTTGCTTGTGTCAACTTTGGTGTGCACCTTGAAGAAGAAGGTACTGAATTTTTTTATCTTTGGGACGAGACATCGGGAAAGCGTGGATGCAATGAATAGGCACATGCGTTTTCGACTATGTCACCAATCAACTAAAGACACCTAAAAAATCTTTCATATTGTGGTCTGATAACTGCGGCGCGGCGGGAAGAACAAGAATCAAGGGATTCTTACAGCGTACATTACTCTTGTTGCAAAGGGATACGCTGATGAAATTGTACATAAATTTTCACAGCCAGGTCATACTTTTCTCTCCTGCGACAGAGATTTCGGCTTGATAGAAAAAGCTAAAAGGGTAAAAAACCCGCAGTTCCATTTGATCTTATTAAAATTATAACCAGCGCAAGGCAAAATAAACCGTTTACTGTAAAACTCACAGTTCTTATGACTGGATGGCACTAGCAAAGGAAACATTAAAAACCGACCACTTAGGAATATCACAGGTTGTTATATTAAAACTTACCAAAGACTTACTACGGCAAGGGGTAGTTCAAGTAAAAAATAACTACACTGATGTATGTGCATATCGTAAGGTACAAATTTTTGAACAACATACCACCCTTGGTCATTTTGAGCAACTAGATGTGAATCTTTCCGATTCAAACCCAAAAAAACCTTGTCCACTTTCAAAAATACACCAAATCCAAATTATGATTCCATATTTAAAGGAAAAAATCAACCATTTTATGAGCAACTCATCGAAAATATGAAAAAATAATCAGGAGTTTAAGAACTGTTTGTAAAAACTTAATTTTCACTTAATCCATATTATTCCTAGTTTCTTTTTATCTGCACTACTTGAGGTAGTTAGGACGTTTTGATTAAGAATTATTATAAATTATATTTTTGTTCAAATATCTAATGTTTTTGATTATTTTTAATCAAATAGTCATTTCTAAGACAATAAATATATTTTCAAGCAAACAATGTTTTTATTCATTTAAGAATGAAACGTTTTTCGTCCCTGCTGCAAAAAACATATGATTGGCACTTGGGACCTTTTGCATATTTCACTCTTCAATTGGTGATCACCTACAGATAGAGAAGAAAAATGTGCTGTAGATAAGTGCCTTTACTTTTTCCATTAGTCTCTTCATAACCGACTAACCCTGTATATACAAAATATGTGTTCAGCTAAGATTTTTGTTACGTAAAATTTTATATCAGGTCGGTTTTTCTTTGTTTTTATTAAAATTCATTCAGTTTATTACGTACGAAAAGTGATCGCAGCTGGAAAACTGGAACAACTAACTTGTTGCTTATAAATTATATGCGAAGGCATGTTTTGTGTCATTAAACGTGCTTTATTAATCAGTTTTGAATTATTAAATTGGAAGTGAACAAGACAAATTGAAATAGAATTTTGGTATATTTTATTACAGGTCGTGATTGTGAATATATTACACCTACTCATTTAGTGATAGTCGAAATACTTCTTACAAGGTGTCTCCAATTTCATGGGACTGCATAAGAGTTTTAAATAGATAAAAGTAACAAATAAAAAAAAACCTCTAAAGAACATGAAATGAAATTAACTTTAAAACTTATCTACCTAGAAATGTTACCCTATTTTTTTATAACTTATAACCTAACTGGATATATACTGAATAATATACAAAACGTTTCGTCATTCACGAGGTCAACTTTTAAAAATAGACAGAACTTACCTGAAAATCATCAAAAGTTAGTGTTGGTATATACTTCGAAAACAGTAACGATAATATATTTGCTCTAAACAACTTTCAATTTAATGGTAAACGTTTTAGTAATGTAGAAATTAGGTTAGGTTAAGTTATTATGATTGGGTCCTTGTGCACCCTCCACTGCGGCCATTAGCAGGCCTATTGTGGCTCACTCCCTAATATTTCACACAATAAGCTCAGTCTCTTAATGAAACTGAGAACTTTATTGGGTGAGAATGTGTCCAGATCCTCTGGCAGCAGTTGCCCTTTACCAAATATTGAGAATCGGATCCTCTCCACAGCGGGATAGGTGCATAGGACATGGTCTGCCTTCTCATCATCCTCCAAGCACAGACGGCATTCAGCGTTTTCCACTAGGCCGAGTTTATGCAGATGATAGTTTAGTCGGCAGTGCCCGGTATAGGATTGTTAGAGTTTTCAGGTTTATCCTGTTTAACTCTAAAAGTTTCTTAGTTCTTGATTTCAAGGGGTATTTTATAAACGCCTTAGAATGAATTAATCCTGGTAATTCTTGCCAATACTGGAAAGTTTTCCTCTCAGCCCAGGTTGAGATGGCCATCTTAGCAGTACTTGAAGATATCCCAAGTATTGGTTCTGTTCCGATGATGCGTGATCCTGCTCCTTCTCTGGCCAAGGAGTCGGCTATTTCGTTACCTTCCATACCAGAGTGGCCGGGTATCCAAACCAGGGTCACTTTGTTGTTTTTGCTCAAGTGATTTAGAGCCTTCTGACAGTTCTATACCGTTTTGGAGTTACAGCGGTAGGAGCCAAGAGCTTTTATAGCTGCTTGGCTATCTGAAATAATTTTAATTGATCTGCGTGTAAGATGCATATATTCCAACCTTCGTACACACAGTTCAATGGCATGAACCTCGGTCTGAAAAATAGTTGCATTAGTACCTGAGTTTGAGGATATCCTCACCCTTGGCCTATAGCTATGTACTCCGGCTCCTGTTCCCTCAGAAGTTTTGGAGCCGTCTGTAAACCAGCAGCTATCTGCCCTCAGTAGGTCTGTTTTATTCCGATCCCACTCATCTCTTTCTGGAAAAAGGATGTTGAAGGTCAGCTCATAGTTGGTTATGGTAGGCATAGTATCCGAGGGCATTGCCAGGATGCTGTGACTTTCTATGTCATCCAGCAACCTGTTCCGTTCCAGGATACTAGCCTGCGGCATATTAATGGCCGCTTGTTGCAGTCTATATGTTGCCCACCTGGCCTCTCTCTCCAAGTATATATGAAGAGGGGGTAAGTCCAGCAGGATTTCCATTGCAGCTGACGGTGTGGTGCTAATTGCCGCCATTACGGCCAAGCATGCTAATCTCTGTAATCCAGAGAATTTGGCTTTGGCCGTCCGTTGTGATCTTTCGGCCACCAAACGATGGATCCGTATGTTATCATTGGTCTGATGACCGTGACATAGATCCAGTAAATTTGTTGGGGACCAATGCTCCAAGATTTGCCACAAATACGACGACATGTCCATAAGGACAACTTTGCTTTGTGGATTACCGTTTCCAGATAAGAGTTCCAATTAAGTGATTTATCTAGAGTAATTCCTAGATATATCACCTCCTCCAGAAATGGAATAGTTTCACCCATTAAGGAGGGCGATCTTAAGTTCTCGAGCTTCCTTTTCCAAGTGAATGGTACTATTACTGTTTTTTGAGGGTTCACAGACATCTGTTCCCTGTCACACCAGTTACTCACTGCATCCAGTGTCTCTTGAAGATTATTAGATATTACTCCTTCAGAGTTTCCTCTGACTAGTATGACTAGATCATCTGCATATGCTAGAACCTCAACCTCCCACACTGTGAGAATAGCCACTAAGTCATCCACAAGAAGTGACCACAAAAGGGGGGAAAGAACCCCACCCTGCGGGCATCCTTTTGTGGCTCTAAAACTGACTGTTTCTCCCTTTAAAGACATCGTTATAGTTATATTTGATAGCATAGCACGAATCCAGTCTCCTATAGTCGGCTCAACTCCTCTGGCGGCTAATGCTGCATATAAGGAGTCGGCAGTGCATTGTTAAATGCTCCCTCAATGTCGACAAAAGCTCCCACCGCAATTTCCTTCATTTGAAGGGATTGGGTGATCTTCTCGACTAGGTTGTTGAGTGCTAGTTCTGTTGATTTTCCTGTCTGATAGGTATACTGATGGATATTGAGGGGGTGATGATTCAGGATGTTTCCCCTGATATATCCGTTCAGCACCTTCTCTAGGCCTTTCAACAGAAAAGATGTCAGGCTAATTGGTCTAAGCGATTTAGGGCTTGGTTCTTTCCTACCCATTTTTGGTATATATACTACCTTAACCGCCAACCAACTGGATGGGATATAGTTCCATGCCAGACTAGCTCTGAATAATTTAATGAGGAATGGGAGCAATATTTCCAGTCCGTTTTGTAGTAGAGCTGGAGAAACTTCGTCCTTTCCTGGCGATTTGAATGGTTGGAAGGATTTGATGGCCCACTCAATTGCCGGTAGTGTTATAACCTTTTTTAGCTGTCAGCCAGTCATTTTTATCAGGTCGTTTTAATCGTCCTTCTGACGGTGACAGCTGTTGGTCATTCAGATTCAAGCACCCTGGGAAGTGGTTCTGTGCTAAGAGCTGTAGGGTTTCCTTTCCAGAGTCCGTATATGAGCCATCCGGTCGCCTTAATGAGCCGAATTCCCACGTCAGCTCTCTGACAAGAATCTTGTGGATGTAGAAGTAATTGAGAGACAGTTTGAATATGCTTGGATAGATTTAAAATCCGAAGGAAATGTAAATTTGGCTAGAATCGTTTGCATATATAGGTCACCAAATTCAGATTTTGATAGTTTTCTTACTTTAATGGATATGGTGTTGAACAACTCCACACAATACAAGGGAACCCTCTTTGTATGTGGTGACTATAATATTGATTTTGCCGCAACCGCTAATAAAAATGTAATTTTAACAAAAAACTTATTTGTATAATATGGGCTTCACCAATGTATATTTGACTACACAAGAACCACAGTGCAATCTGAGACCAAAATTGACAATACATTCACCAACAAGAAAGTTGATAACTTAACTTCTAGGGTGCTTCGCACACATTTTTCTGATCATGACGCGCAAGTAGTCATAAGCGAAATTAAAAGTGAGGAACATATGGGTACATATGTATATAAACGAAAATACACTGCTGAAAATATGGAATATTTTATAAAACTTGCATCTGTGGAAACCTGGAAGGATATTGAAACAACTCATTAATAAAAAAAAGTTGACAGTATTTTTTAACAAAATCTCGTACAATTTTCATCAGGCATTTCCAAAACTTAGAGCCAAAATTAACCACAGCGACAATAAAAATAATTGGATAACCAAAGAAATTCTCGACCATGCAAACTTATTAAGAAATGTTCACAAATTAACGAAAGAAACAGCTGACCCTCAATTAAAAGAAAAGTAGAAAGTACTAAAGAAAGCACAAGAAAATTTAATTAAAAATAGCAAAATCTCACATAACGATATAGTGATGAATAATTCTAATAAGTTTTTTCTTGCCTCGGTTGAGAAAATCCTTAAACATACAAAAATAGATACTAACGCTCCTCTTAAAATCCCGGTACAGAAAAGCTCCATGTTTCTGTACCCTACCACTCCATCCGAAGTTGCTAATATAATAAAAGAAGTATCTGAAAAAAGCTCGTGCGGTTATGATGACATACCCTGCTCTATTTTGAAAAATATTGTAAGTATAATATCAGTACATCTAGCTTACCTCATAAATATATCATTTGTCCATGATATTTTCCCCGAAGGACTGAAAATTGCAAAAGTAATAGCAATTCATAAAAATGGTGACTCTGAGCAAACATGTAACTATCGACCTATTTCGTTATTTTTCGTGTTTTCCAAAATATATAAAAAAAAATTTTATTTGCGACTAGTGTCATAGAAGTCCATAGTCCATAGAAACAATATCTTAAGCAACAATCAATTTGGATTCCGACAAGGCTGATCAAGATGCGATTTATCATTTTTATACCCATATTTTAAATACGATCGATGAAAAAAACAAACCAATTACTATATTTTATAACTTAACCAAAGCCTTTGAGACCCTGAACCACCAGCTCATACTCAGAAAACTTTACATATTGATACGGGAATACCTTAAGGTATTGTTCTAGGTCCTCTACTTTTCATCATTTTCGTAAATGACATAGCTTCTAATGTCAGTCATCATCTAACTTTATTTGCAGATGATACCTCAGTCACTCTAAGTAATGACACGTTTCTGGTCCTTACAAAACCAGGCCCAAAACTTTATAAATGACATGAATTTATGGTGCAGTAATAATGGGTTGGCGTTAAATAACTCTAAGACGCACACTGTAATGTTCACTAGTTGGGGACATAACACTGACAAAAGCATGTTAGTTAAAATTAACGGCAACTCAATAATTCAATCTGATAAAGTTAAATTCCTAGGAGTCACTATAGACTCAAATTGCACTTGGACCACACATATATTCCAACTTTGTAGCAAGCTCTCTTCATTGTGCTTTGTTGTCAGACATCTTATGTTCTCTGTCAGACTAGAAGTAGTAATATCTTTTTATTATACGTTTGTACAGTCCAGACCTTCTTATTATACAAAAAAAGAATTATCAGAATCATTTCTAATGTGCCTATTCAAACTTCGTGTAAACAATTATTTAAGAACCTACGTATATTGACGGTTCCATCGTTGTATATTTTTGCGTGCTGTGTTTATTTAAAAAAAACACAAATCAGTTTCCCCCCGTGTAAAGTTAAAAACTTTTATAAAACACGTCAGGCAGAAAACTTGTTCATTGATTCTTGCCGATTAGTTCAAATTTCCAATGGACCTCATATTATGCCACCCAGACTTTATAATCACTTACCTCTAAGTTTAAAATCAATAAACAAGTTAAGTAAATTCAAAGAAAGCCTAAAGGAACTTTTATTAGAAAACAGTTTTTATACTATGTCCGAATTTGTGAAATATGACGGATGTAACTATGTTTAGTTACATCTACTAAATGTTGCATTTCTGTAAAACTAGCTTAAGTATACTTGATCGTATACAATACAAATCGATAAGAATTTCATTAGGCGCGTTTAGGACAACCCCTGTGGAAGCACTATTAGCAGCAGCGGGGGAACCTCTACTCTACATCAGAAGGAATTTTTTAGCTAATAAGTTCATTATAAGAATGCGTGCATTGGAAAATGACATAATTACAAAATGCACAAAACTAAACGTAGACAATCTGACGAATAAATATTGGACCCATAAAATGTCACCTCCTTTGACCGAGGCAATAATCAATACAGCCGGATACGATAACTCGCTAAGAAAAACAACAAAACTTCCAATTTTTATATTTCCATGTGAAATAGTATACACAAATATGGATATAACTTTTCCTAAGTACTCGGACCACCCTATAGAAAATGAAAAAAATCTTAAGGAGTTTCTTATGTAAAATAGGTGAGTCCCTACATCTCTACACTGATGGTTCCAAAAGTCTTACGGGCGTCGGTTGTGCCGTATATACATCTAAAAACACAGCTCTGACAAAATCTCTCCCAAAAGAAACAAGTATATTCACCGCTGAAGCGGAAGCTATTCGAATGGCGCTAATACATACTTTGGCAGATAATATCTATCAGACTTATGTAATTCTCTCCGATTCCAAATCTGTTCTAGAAGCACTTAAAAATAAAAACCCCAAAAGCTTAAATAATAAAACCATCTGTGAGATTTTGCACCAATATACACAAGCAACTTCACACAACAAAAGAATTGACTTTGTTTGGGTACATGCGCACAATGGAATTACAGGTGATGAGACAGTGGATCAACTAGCAAAAATGGCGGCAAGAGGAACACCAAGTAGTTATGAAACTCTTAATTATGCAGATCTCATCCCTGTTTATAAAAAGACGATGAAAGAAAATTGGCAAACGCACTGGTCAAATATTATAACTTCTAAAACACCTTCATTGGGCAATATCCTTCCACACGTAGGTAATACACTATTAATAAAGGAAATCCGATCGCCTAGACCAATGTTCATACAACTCATCCGCTTATTATTTAACCATGGTAATTTTAAAGCACACATGTACAGAATTAATTTAGCTGATAATCCGTATTGCGATTGTGATAACATGTCACATTGTGACTTAGAACACATCCTATTTGCATGTAAAAAATATGACAACGAAAGAAATGTATTCTTAAATAAACTGCTAAGCTACAACTTCCATCTCCCTACTTGTAGAAATAACCTTATGTACGAGGCAATCAACAACAAGGAAATCATGTACTGTGTAATGCAATATTTGAAAAACATAAAACTTAATATTTAGAAATTTAACTACATGTTTAAAATGTTTAAAATCAATCCTCTGTGTCTATCCTCTGTAAGTCCTCCTGTAATCCGTAGTCTATGTCCTGTGCGATATAGTGTAAAGCCGTCTAGACGGACCCCTAGACGTGAAATGAGTGTCCCTGTCTAATTCCTAATAATAACTTTATAACTTTAGTCGTGGCTGAATGGACCCAGATTCCGAAGCCAAAAAAAAAAGAAAAAAAAGATGTTGCATTTATTTATTTATTTATCTAGTCTAGTAAGTAGTTTATATTGACAATACCCATACATGTAAACATGTCCAGTAGGTAATAATAATTATAAACGGAAATGTATAAATGTACGTCTGCCCATTCAATGTGCTTTGAGATTGCGGAAACATATTTTTATGTCTAGTGTTTCAAACACATAAAACCTTTCCAATCTGTAAATTCATATATAGCCATATACCTCAAAACAGGAAACACGACGCAACTACGAACAACAATGTTTCGTAGCTGTTTTCCTTATCAGCGCAACGTAGCTAATGAATTGGATCCCGAATAGGACATAACCTTTCTTCTACCTAGTGCTTAGTTATTGTTTCCGATCTATCCCACTCCTTAAGCTAGACTGTGCTGATGAGGAACAATTATTTCGAAACACCTGCGTCACGTTCCATTTTCAGAAAGTGTAACACAATTTGCTTATATTAGATATTCATATCACTCGTCGCTATCCTTGATTGTTTCAACACCAAACTGTACCAATAAAAATATTGGGTGATCCAAATTTCATTAAACTAAAGCCATTCGGTTTCAGGAATACATTAAGCATAATAGAGTGCATGTACGGTTATTATACTTATTTGTACATTGCAAAGGGTTGTTAACGGAAAACAATCAGATTCAGTAGAATACCTCATCAAAATAATTGTCGGAAAAATTGCGAATGAAACACGCTGAATAATACGAAGTAATTTAGGAGAGTGACATATTAGGGCATTTTTAAACGACGGGACATAAACGTATATTCAGGCGTAGGACCGGACTGAAACGAAAATACTCGATTACAAAATATAATTTTCTAAGGTATACCGAGTGTCTCTTATTCTATCCGAAGGATGCTAGACATTTTATTTTTAATTTGTATCCAACTAAGAAGACAAAGGGAATTACTGATGTCGTGGATGTGGGTCGAACTCCACAATAAACTGTAGGGCCTCGTCTCTCTTTACAAAACACAAAATTCTAGGATATTCAAGGGGTTACTGCGGTGACCTGAGAGGCGATTAAGAAAACATTTTAGGAAACATTCTTTTATAGAAAAAAATCAGTGAAAAATGACAAGACTATAAAATCATAAAAAAGTTGTTTTATTTGTCAAAATGAGTTCTCTGTTTCTACAGGGTGGGGCAATAGTGCGTCGGACCTCGATATCTCGAGTTCTACGATAGCTAGAAATTTTTTAAAAAATTGCAAGTAAACTAGATAAAAAGTCCATAACTGGAAATTATTTTCGAACATACAGGGCGAGCCAAGACGAAATTACAGGACCAAGTGCCTTTTTTTTAAATGGAATGCTATGTATATCAGTACATTTTTTGAAGCCCCTTTCTAGGCTCTATTCATTCCTATATTATTATTGGCTATCTCCCAACCACTTTGATGTAATGAATTTTTTTGTTAAAATAATGCCATCTGCAGATGGATATTAAAAAAATCACCACAGTCAAAATTATGGGTTTTAAAAAAACTTATGTGAATACCAGTTACGAGACATTTAATTAATGTTTTTGAATCATTTTCATTTCCTAAAAATGTACAGGGTTGCCAAAAATTAGTATTCAATTAAGAACTTTTTAAATTGAATTTTCTCAATTTTTTCAAATGGAACACCCTGTATTTTTTCAACGATGTAATGTAAAAATGAAAAACGAATATTTTTTGTAAGTACTTCCCTATGGCTAATTGCAACCATTTTCGCTTTATTGAGCAATAATTACAACATTCAAAAATAGACTTAAAAAAAGAGGTTTCTTCAAATAACTCAGTAGAAAAACTTATAATAAATGTTCCACATGTTGGCCATTTTGATTGACACACATTTCTATGCGCTTTTGAAATGAGATTCCCACTGTTCCTAAAACTGCCAGTGTGATAGATCTAAAGGCAGTTATTATTCTTTCCTTCATATTTTGTACTGTTGTTGGTGTGTCTCTATAAATAATTTCCTTCACGTATCCCCATAAAAAGAAATCCATTTTTGTAAGATCTGGGGATCTAGCAGGCCATTTAGTGGGTCCATTTCTTCCAATCCATTGATGAGGGTAGGTATTATTTAAGTGGTCTCTAACTGCATTTAAATAATGTGGTGGAGCACCATCTTGCTGAAACCACATCCTATTTCGAGTTCTTCCAGGGAGATTTACCAATAAATGTGGCAGATAGTTTTCCAAACAATGAAGATAAATAGCTCCAGTCAATGTACCATCAAAGAAATGTGGCCCTATTACATATTCTCCAATAATTCCTCCCCAAATGTTTATAGACCATCTGTGTTGGTTATCAACTTGCATAAAAAAGTGAGGATTTTCCGAAGCATAATAATGGAAACAAATCCATCTTTATGAAAAGTTGCCTCATCAGTGAATAAATCATTATTGAAGAAGTTGACGTCAACTCGCATTTTACCTCTGGCCCAATTACAAAATTGTAGGCGCTTTTGAAAATCGTCATCAGATAATTCCTGGTGCATTTGAATATGATATGCATGCATCTTATTTGTTTTTAAGATTCGACCCACAGACCGTCCACTTATTCCTACTAATGAGGTCACTTCTCTTTGACTATCATGGGGATTCTCAACCGTTGCCAGCACCACAGAAAACTCATTTTCTTCGTTCACAACACGTTTCATTCTTTCACTTTTTTTATATTCGAAATTTCCAGTTTCCAGAAAACTATCGAGAAGGTTTTGGAGGCTGCTAACATCAGGAAGCCTTCTTTCAGAATAACGTTGGTGATAAATTCTACTGGCAAGTAAACAATTTCTGTCTGACTCGCTCAAAACAAAAGTCATGTCTACAAGATCCGCTTTATTAAAATTCATATTGTAAAATTCCAAATATTTTAAATTCAATACAAATTGTAACTAACGACCGATAAGTGTGATAAATGCTCCTTTGTACATGACAATTTATACCAAACTGGGGTTTTATTGCTTGTCGAATAACGAAAACGGCAAAAAAATGTACAAAAAAACATTACAGTAAAGGACTGGTTAAATACTATTTACTCATTTCAATGGAAATGGTCCCACTAAATGGCCTCATTTCAAAATTGCATAAAGACGTGTGTCAATTAAAATGGGCAACACGTCGAACACCTATTATAAATTTTTCTAATGAATTATTTGAGGGAACCTCTTTTTTTAAGTTTATTCTTGAATTTGACACTTATTTATTTATAAAACGAAAATGGTTGCAATTAGCCATAGGGAAGTACTTACAAAAAATCTTTGTTTTTCATTTCTACATCACATCGTCGAAGAATATACAGGGTGTTTTATTTGAAAAAAATTGAGAAAATTCAATTTAAAAAGTTCTTAATTGAAAAATAAACACTTATTTATTTATAAAACGAAAATAGTTGCAATTAGCTATAGAGGAGTACTTACAAAAAATGTTCGTTTTTCATTTCTACATCACATCGTCGAAAAATATACAGGGTGTTTCATTTGAAAAAATTGAGAAAATTCAATTTAAAAAGTTCTTAATTGAATACTAATTTTTGGCCACCCTGTACATTTTTAGGAAATGAAAATGATTCAGAAACATTAATTAGATGTTTCGTAACTGATATTCACATAAGTTTTTCTTAAAACCCATAATTGTGACTGTGGTGATTTTTTTAATATCCATCTGCAGATGGCATTATTTCAACAAAAAAATTCATTACATCAAAGTGGTTGGGAGATAGCCCATAATAATATAGGAATGAATAGAGCCTAGAAAGAGGCTTCAAAAAAATGTACTGATATACATAGCATTCTATTTAAAAAAAAAGGCACTTGGTCCTGTAATTTCGTCTTGGCTCGCCCTGTATGTTAGAAAATAATTTCCAGTTATAGACTTTTTTATCTAGTTTACTTGCAATTTTTTTAAAAGTTCTAGATATCGTAGAACTCGAGATATCGAGGTCCGACGCACTATTGCCCCACCCTGTATATTTGATATTTACTCGCGACTCATTTTTCATATCTATTTACCAATTTTTATCGAAAAGAAAATAAATTAAAACCAACTCGACCGGAATGAAAATTATTATTGTTATTATTTCCACCATAGAACGAAGTTTCGTTCCATGATAGAAATAATAACAATAATTGCACTTACTGTCAAATGTATTTAAATTTAATTGTACTTTGTAGTTTGTTTCACTCAGAATTGTATAAAATATCGTGTACATATTTTTATTCTCGTCTTTCCTTAATTTTCATTCTGGTCGAGTTGGTTTTAACTTATTTCCGTTTCGAAAAAATGAATGAAGGAATTATTGGGGTAACACAATTTTGATGAATTTTTTGGAAGAAATTCGTTAGTGCTCCACTTCAGTCCGATTCTGGCTACACCTAGCAGGTTTAGATATATGCGTACATATGTATATATATATGTATATATAGCACGGTCGAGCCAGCAAATTGCAATTCACGATTGGCATGTATTTGATGATAGACGTATTTGATTAGGGCGGGCCTAATGATACGTACAATTTCCTCGTGTGCAATGCATAATACACATTCATATAATGTCATATGAGCCAGATTACTGTATTCATTCCCAGACGGGGTCCCTAACAAATAACATTTGATGAGTGGTGATATGTTTTCATTTCTGGTTATCGTTCATGCAAATTCACATTATTTTGAATTCCTCCTCATATTACCTTTTCTTTTTTTTTTTATGAGGCATTTCGTACAATTACATTGTTCCAAATTTAAACACTTGTTCTCGTTTACACAAATTCACGTGTTAAATTAAATATTCTATAATTTATTTGTGGCAAAAACAGGTTGTGCATTGTGCATGCTTATTTTTAGGGATTACGCCATTACGAATAAAAAAGTAAGAGAAATAAGAAAAAATTAAAAGTTACTGTGGAAAACCACATCTGAGTAAGGTTAACTTTATTCTTATTAAATACATTATTCTTTTTTTGTTTTATCCAACTCTGGACAGTCCTCCCATAACATCAAGGAAGTCGCGCTAGCAAATTACCTACAGCCACTCCTCACATCCTGCAGGGTCAGTGCATGTAGATCCCAGAATCATGTGCCCTTATCAACCTCGGTACGTAAGTGTATGTAAGGGGTTTCGTGTATAGTTGCGTCACATTAACTTTATGGTTATTTGTTGTGCCGTTATGCACGTTTACACATTTTTATTTGTTGGGCGCCAGTAAACGTACATATGTGAAAGCCCCCGTGTGGTTGATTCTCAAGGCGTATCTGCTACGAAATGCGAGAAGACGCGTTATATATATATATATATATATATATATATATATATATATATATATATATATATATATATATATATATATATATATATATATATATATATAATGTTAACTATACTTTTGACAATGTTGATGTTCACTTGTTTGAATTAATAACGGTACAGACTATGAATTATGAATCCCGTGAAGCGGAGTAAAGGACTGCCGTCCTGTTTAATGGCACTTAATTTATTGGCTCATTGTGTAGTAATATCGTAGGTATGGCTGCTGCTTACTTAAAGAAATAACTCACCAGGTAAACTTAACCAACTCTATTGTAAAATAATTATTATTACAAGTACGAGAAATGATTAAATAACAAAGATGAATGAATAATATGAATGCGAAAGAAGTAATAGAATAATTTAATCCACTCAGGTGATTATATTTTAAAAAGAATTCAAATAAGCAAAACTATCGTTAATGAATTTATGTGTAACCTGTAGCAATCATAGGTTATCATATAATAATAATAGTGTAACTAAAATTAATAAAAGAAATTAATTTAACCTTAATCTACTTCATGAGGAGAAACACTCTACAAGGATACTTTAGACTGTTATCTCAAATAGAAAAGCAATCGGCGAAAAAGGCGTTGAAGATGACTCATCTTGTATATGAAATTGACGCGGGGGGGGGGCGTGTTATGTGGAAGGTATGGATCACTTTACAACGTATAGTATAAGTTCGGAGTTATCGTGGTGTACGCGAATATAAAAACACTAATTGTAACACTGAATTTACACGAGGGTAAACGCCGAGGATTTACTATCAAAATTTGATAGTGACCGTTCGGCCTACGCTGAGGGAAAAGATAAGATAAGATGCTTTCATTGAAAATGTGCTGCTATTTATGTTAAAATTTGAATAGGCCGTAAACTAATTTTCAATTAGGCTAGTGTCTGGGTATTTCCGCTCGACTCTATCGTCTGGAGCTTTGTGTTCATTGTGATTAGGTTTTTAATGAATTTTTTATTTTTTTACTGGGTTTTCGATGTTTTTAATGGTACGTTCGCATTCAGTGTGAAATGCTACGTCCGAGTAGCTAAAAAAATTTGATCTAATTGTAAGTCTTAAAATTAATTTATTAAAGCAGTTTTAGAATATCTTGCTCTGTCATAAAACGATTTGGCAGGCGACAACGGTTGGCGCCGTTACGTTAAAGGTAGTTAACCGATGCCTCGGAATTTGAGAAGAATAGAAGAGGAAACCGAAGAGCTCCAAATCATCCCGGATGAACAGTTCGCGTACAGGACAGGACATAGTACGGAACTCCAAGTGCTCAGGATCACCGAAGAAGTCACCAAAGGTTTCAACCAAAGACAGGTCACTACTCCTGGACGTTGCGAAGGCTTTCGACAGGGTCTGGCACGATGGTCTACTAGCTAAAATGATGAGTATGGGTTATCCCATTGCACTCGTCAAACTAGTTAGATCATACCTGCACGGGAGACAGATGCGAGTGAAGATCAGGGACTGTGTGTCCACGTATCGACCGATGGAAGCCGGAGTCCCCCAAGGCTCTGTGCTGTCACCCCATCTGTTCGCTGTCTTCACCTCTGATCTCCCAAGGGCCGAAGGCACCGCAATGGCACTCTACGCGGACGACACGGCCGTCACGGCCAGATCCTGGAGAGCGGAAACAGCCACCAGAAGACTCCAAGAGGCAGCCTCTCTTCTGGAAGAATGGTGTATCAAGTGGAAAGTCGCAGTCAACGCGGAGAAAAGCCAGACGATTCTCTTCAGGAAAGGACGCAAGGAAACCCCCACAGGACACGTCTCTATGTTCGGCGAGGACATCCAATGGCACGATTCCGTCAAGTACCTTGGCGTAATCATGGATAAAGGCCTGACATGGAGACAGAACACCGAAGCCATCGTGGTAAAGGCCAAGCGGACGAGAGCTCTCATCTACCCGATGGTAGGGAACCAGAGCAGGCTCAGTCTGAGAAACAAGCTTCTGCTAGTCAAAGCACTCATCAGACCACAGCTGACCTACGCCTCCGTAGCATGGGGATACCAAGCGAAGACCTATCTGAAGAAGATCCAAGCCGTGGAAAACGTGGCCATCAGGACAGCGGTGGGCGCGCCATGGTACGTTAGAAACGCTGACATCTTCAGGGACCTGGAGTACACACCAGTCACCGAAATCATCCGGGATAGAGCGAAGAAACTGTACACCTTAGCTGAGGAGCACAGGAACCCGCTGATCAGGGGAGGCCACCTCCTATGATCCGGCCGACGCACCGAGGCACAAGAGGCCGAAGGTACAGTTACTGGATAACGGGTAAGTATAACTAATCCTTCCCTTACAGATGGACCAAACCCACTGAAAAGACATGACACGACCAACCACCCTCCCACAAACCTTGCGGGCGCCGGTCAGTAAACCGACCAGTGCCCGTTGTCCCCCTGGCTCCGTGAAGGACGAAAGTGCTAAGAAAGCACTTAAGCCTTCACCTCCTAGAGCTACACAGTTCATCCTCACCTTGTCCGATGATCCAGATGGCAATGTGTCAA
Source organism: Rhamnusium bicolor (assembly GCA_029963845.1). NCBI lineage: Eukaryota > Metazoa > Arthropoda > Insecta > Coleoptera > Cerambycidae > Rhamnusium > Rhamnusium bicolor. Next base: position 1,606,428 of record JANEYF010004805.1, on the reverse strand, counting down.
TTGACACTTTGTGTACTGGCAGTCAATCCCAAGTCACAGAATATCCACACAGTCCCTGACAGACAGATGACTACCCCCCGGGGGTGACAAGCTGGCGAAGAAAGAAGACGAAAACAGAAGAGCGCCAGAAGAGGCCCTAGCCAGCAGGGTTCATCAGCCAGGACCCAGGGAGGTTGACCGAAATCTTCGGCACCGCTCACATTTGTGAATGGGGCCGTTCGTAAAGTAAGTTAACCCGCCCTGCACGAGGCCGGTCCAGGTCTACAGCGATCACTAGGGTAAAAAGGCAATAGTCCTGCCTGGCCCTAGCATCCGAGACCGTCATCATGCCAAATGGATATTGGCGCGCCTCGGAATTCTTTTAATTTAACAGGAAATAATGAATTTAGACCAACGTGGTAGACTTTTTTTTTTGTAAAACGCGGAGATGTGTCGTCTTATAACACCCTAAGGAGACGGAGAAAACCTAGAATGACCACCTTGTGTATTTGGCCTGCCAGCCACTCGGCTGATTTTTGATAAACCTCTATGGTATTTATTTCCCAGAGCAACGTAGTCTTTATCCCTCAGAGTATACTGATTATTAGGACGACCATCTTGACCAAGTAGCCAAGTTACCTAAGCTCATACCGGAGAAATTTGGTTTGCTTTTCCTCGTCCATCAAGGTGATGTTTTACTCGACAGGGGCAGAAAATTCTATGATGTACAGGGTTACTCATTATATTTATAACCCTTAACTCCTTTGTTTTTAGGGTTATAAAAAAAGTTAGATACAAAATTTGTAGGGTTGCATCTGGTGTTTGATCTACCCTATACGAGTGCCTTAGGTAGTAATATAGCATTGTTTTATCGGTGGATGTAGGCAGAAATCGCATACATCGGGCATGCTGAAAGTAAGTTCGTGATATCAGGAACATCTACATGCCACACGTGGCTACGACTTAAGCCCAACTAACCTTAGATACGCGAATATCAGCCTAGGCAATAAATAAACCAAGTGTTTATACGTTTTTATATATACCATGTTAGAATTTATTAACGTGTTACCAATTCCAATTCCAATTTAAAAGATTTATTAATTATTAAAATACATTACATTAACTTAACTAAGGTGCACCAAGATTATATACATATTCGCAACAAGTATAATACATTGTTACCGAAACAGATTTTCCTGTTCCCTAGCTCTGATTTGAATTTTTATTAGGCGATTTGGCTGAAGCTGAATGACTGATTCTACATCAGCATCTCGACGACCTCCTCGCCTGGTGTCCAGCAAGAGACTGAGTTCATCTGAGGCTCATTTTGCTAGCTTAAACAATATTGCGCCCACACCTGCAGCTTCGTGATGTTTTACGAACCGAAAGAGAGGATCCGAGTTCATCACGATGTTACATGTCATACGCAGTACTACTTTGCCCTGCATACACTCCAGGATCAAGAGTCATCGGCCCCCCGTTGACGTTGGAGGTACACACGAGGAACGAACGATCTAGGATGAATATTTCTGTAAATATCTTTTACATCCTGGATAAGCCTTTGTTTCACACCCGGATATGTATAGGTTTCTCCGCCATTCAGATATCTTAGGATGCTTCCGTCTGAGAGCTGCGTATTTCAGAGAATTCCCTTAATCTATTTGTCTAACTCGAACTCCATACCAAATACCAGTGTGTATTCTCCGACCACTCTAAAAGCGTTTTGAGACCATATCTTTTGAGATACCAGTGACAAAAATTTAAAAATGATGTCATAATATACACAAATATACCTAATTTTTCCAATTTTGTTTTTTTTACAGTTTACTTTGAATTTTACAAGGACCGCTGTACACACACATAGTGTGTGACAAGTGTCACACACTATGTGACATATGACATATTTATCCAGATTTCTCAAAGGCATTCGACATACTGGACCACAATATCTTATTAATAAAATTGTAGAATTATGGATTCTCGCAAAATTTGTTAAACTTTATTACGTCATACTTATCTGACAGAAAACAATTTGTGCAGTCCAGTGTCCAGTTTGTTGAAATATATTCCACTTCTGGAGTTCCTCAAGGCTCGCATTTAGGACCTTTACTTTTTTAATATTTTTATAAATGACATTATATCTAATTTAAATTGTAAATACTTATTATATGATTTAAGGATTTATTCTATTATTAAAAATATTGAAAATTGTTTTACATTGCAGAAAGATTTGGAAAACCTTAATATTTGGTGCCATAAAAATAAATCACCTTTAAACATCTCGAAGTGCAATGTTATGGCATTTTCTAATAAAGTGCAAACACTAAATTTTAACTATACTTTTAATATTATCGTAATTGCCAGGCCTACTGTCTTTCGAGACCTAGGTATAATAATTTATGGCAAACTTTCTTTCATAAATCATGTTAATAGTATAATATCAGAAAGCTTTAAAATGTTAGACTTTATTATACTTAAGAAATTTCCATGATTTTAATAATGCAGATACACTGAAACTGCTTTATAACACTTTTGTGCACTCTAAGCTTGAATATACAGCTGTTATTTGGTGCACTCAATACAACATGCATGTTAACAATAAGATAGCCTCGAAAAAAGACGTGTGAAATCTCAGTTAACCTCCTTGAACGAATTAATAACTAAAGACATTGACTGTCTCGATATATTACAAATGTTCAATTTTCATATTCCCAGAGTAACCGTAAGGCAACATATGACCTTGACTTTGAGTATACATCATACAAATATTGATACATTTTCGCCTTTACATCAAATATGCAATAATTATAATAAACACCAACACATTCTTGATATATTCTTCAGCAATGCAGCCACAGTTCAAAAATTGTAAAAAAAAAATTTTTCTTGAAAAATTTGAATATTTTAAAGACAGATGTTTATATGGATATGGGTGCATGTAGGTATGTATGTATATACTACATGTATGTATATACTACAGTTACCTTTCAATATAAAATAGATAATAACATTTTAGATCGTTGTGTGAATTATAAGGATCTGGGAATTATTTTTGACCCAAAACTTACTTTCAACAATCATATCGATGAAATGGTCAAATCGGCATCTAGAACCTTAGGTTTTTTTAGTAAGAAATTGGGGCGGTTTTGTGAATATTGACACCCTGAAACTGTTATACATATCATTTATAAGAAGTAAATTGGAGTATGGCTGTATTATTTGGTTTCCCATATATCAAAATTCATTGTCACGCATTGAATCAGTTCAACGCAAATGTCTGAAATTTATGTTTTTCAAATGTAATGGATCTTATCCTCCCCGAGGTACAGACAACAATATACTGCTTAATATGTTTGTCCTTAAATCTCTCAGATTCAGAAGAGATGTTGTCGTTTTATCCTTTCTTTATAAATTAATTAGTCACAATGTTGATTGTTCATTTCTTTTAAGTAAACTAAACCTATCAGTTCCCAGATTAGAATCCCGTCAAAACAACCTCTTTTACTGCGGTGCTCCTCGTACAAACCTTATGATAAAGTCACCAATCTTTAATATGTGTAAAACTTTAACACCATTTCATCTTTATGTGATGTCAACTATGATAGTTTAGCTAAAATAATTCATATATATGAAGAAAACTGTGCTTATTAAATTAGATTATTTCATAACACTATAATATATTTTACTTTTATGTATGAGTTTTCTTGTAAACTCTTAATGTAATGTTAATGACTATGTGTATTGCAAATTTGTGCATTTTATATCACAGTATACTTAGTTTTAAGCTTTCCCTGTAATTGGGTGCTTTAACCTGTAGGAAATAAACTACTTATTATTATTATTATTATTATTATATATGTATCTATGCATATATGTATATATACGTTTTACAATTAAGTTTAAAATTATATAATGTTTTTTGGTCTTTCTAAAATATTATTTTATATTATATTTTTGTAATTCTTATTCTGTAAATGGTTCCCGTTGAATGGTGTAAAAATAAATAAATAAATAAATGACTGAATGAATGAATAAATATATAAATAATCAAATAAATATATAAACAATCAAATAAATAAATAATTAAATCGATAAATAAATAAATGAATAAATTAATTAATTAATTAATTAATACCATCACCGCTCCATTAATTGCCATCTCCTTTGTGGTCTCGCGCTTTATAGTTCGTACCTATTATATAAGTTTCAAAATTGCTACTTTCGTTATTTTGTTGATAACTTTAGGCATTAAATATTATTCAGTATTTTTCCGTAGAAAAATATCTGGAAAATCAGTCAAAAAAATTACAGTGACAATTACAATATGAACCCATCACGTCAAAAACATATGGAATGGAACATATCAATATCAACTAGTCAATGTAATTTTTATAAATTAAATAATCATTTTGATCGTGCATTAAAATAACGTTAATGTGAAATCATTCTATATTAAAATTAAATTAAAATTAAAGCATAACTTTGTATTCACAGTAACAATGGTAAATCGACATTTAACAAATGTATTTATTGGGACGTGTTTATTTGGATAATGCATAATCATTAAACAGAGTAATGTACCCAAATTAACTAAATTTGTATATTCCCATCGTATATGTTGTTATTGTGAATAAATATGGGCCAATGCATTAAATTAAAGCTAAAGCTTTAGTACTTTTTTTAAACAAACATTAAATGCCCTATCTCCTTAAATCAACCTTATATGAGAGTTGACTACACATTTGGAGAAAACGGTCACATACTCGATATCAAGGTATGCTATAATTAATTTCTGCTTCCGAAAAAATTCCAGCTCATTGACCGAGAATCAAAGTTTTGACCCCGGAGTATCCTTACTGCTCAACTACGGAGACATTTTTCTATTTTCTGTAAAATGTAAAATATAAATTTTGGTCACGTAATAATTTTACGAAATTACGATGTTTTACATTTGCCAAATCCTCATCAAACCGAAATAAATCGGTATTGACATTATTTAATTTCGACGTAAAATTATAAATCCATTAGCGTTGTTGTAGCTGTGTAAAATGAAAATGACTGGATGAGCTATATAATATATATAACAACATGGTGGCTGTGCATGGGATATTACTGAAGCGGGGCAAAACTGGACAGCAATGATGGATTACCCTTCAACTATTTGCACACGTAGCAAATTGTGTCGACTATATGCAATCGAGACCATAGTATGCTGGTTAATGTTTTTGATAAAATAGAATTCATTCAGTTATCAATCTTCTTGAACATTCTTCTTCACATGTCGGATGTTTCAGTGAAATATTACAGGGATTACAGCCTCTGTCTTCATTCTAGTCGCTATGCATTAAAAATTTATCGAACACTCATGTTATGAATAAAATAGATTAAATTAGGGTGCAGGGCCTTATTTGAATTCTTACAAAAGGGAACTATATTATCACTTCATTTTGAATTTAATGAGGTATTTAGAGGACAAAATTATTACCGAATCTCATTTTCGTCTTGCAAATTGAACCATCGATTTTAGATTACGTATACATTTTTCTATAATGTACTAGTAATTTACAAGAAAGTGCGAAATAAATTTACATTAATAGAAAATATCTGATGTGGCCAGCACATAACTTTCTTATACCAGTATATACATATATCATCCTGAACTAAAACAATCATTCTATTTAATTCTGCACTTACCTCAATTAAATTTTAAAAGCGTACCTTGAAATGCTTCATTAAAATTAATTATCAGTGTCCTTCGATACTGTCAATAATAATTCATGTCATATATTTTACTAATTTCTTCTTATTGACATTGACATTTTTGTAACTCAATTAGACATTTCACATGTTAAACTGCCAAATTTATCCTAACCCCATTTTATGTAAAAAACTTCAGTTTACATCAGGTTTATTGAAGTACTTGGAAAATATATTTTATTAGCTTGATATAGTAGACATGATTTATAATCTTTCATCAAGAATACATTTTTTTGTAAAGTCAAGTATAAAAAAGTTTGGGTCCCGTGGATCTCCTTTCAGCTGGTCAATTTTGCTCATCACCGAATTTGTCATTCAGCCATATTCACTAAAACATTGAACTTAAAGTTAATATTGAAATCATGTCAATAAAAATTATTTTTAAATTAAATAATAATAATAATAATAAATAATTAAATAATAATTAACAAAAATTTTCAGTTAATATTATTTTTCATACCACTCTAAAAATTATTTTCTATTTCAATAATAAACAATTTTCCTATTCACTAACTATCATATTTCAACATTGATTAGAAGATGTTAAAATATTTCAATGTTGTTATTAAGTCAATAAATATAAGCGGCAACGTTGCTAAGTTACTATATTTGATCTATTGTCGTAGATCTAACTTTATAATTGTTGGAAGTTGGAACTACTTTACCTCACGCCGGTTGTCAGGTTTAAGGAGGTTAGAATTGTGATTTTGTTTCGTTTTTAGTAAAGAACAAAGAATTTAAGAACAAAGAACTTATGTATGTTGTAAATGTTAATTAATACATTTATAATACAGGTATTTACGATTATTTTATTCATAATACTACACTAACTATAATAATTAATTATGTGTTTCTAGATGCCACCGAAAAAAAGCTACTCCAGCGCAACTAAAGTGCCTCCTTGATTTCATACCATCCCTCATATGAGGCCCTATTTCTGTCAACAGCCAATGGCCAACTTCTTTGTTTATCCTAAACAATTCTTTAAAGATTTCATTTGGGATCGTCAAGGGATTGCTGCTGTCTCTTTAAATTCATCTATCTCGATTAAAATCAACCCTACAAATAAATGGGTATATGGTTTTTGGTTCTTGTACACTCCACACTACTGTGATCGTGACCTCCTCTCAATGGTCACGTAATGACATATCCAAATCTTTATTTTAGTTGATATGTAGTTGCCCACTTTTTTTTATTAGCCCCTATTGCTATTTGTTCCTCCAACACATCTAATATAACTACTAACTCCATTATTTTTGAAACACAGACAAGTTTCACCAAATAGTTCGCAATTTAATATTCCTGGCAAGTCTTAAACAAAAACTCTCAGTACTTGCTACATTTCAATTGACAAATGTCAATATTGACTTAAAATTTCAATTGAAAAGAAGCATAGAGAATACCAAAATTTGAAAATATTGACTACATTGAAGGTCACTTGATTTAATTCCAATAACTTGATTTGATTTTAATGTATTATTTTTTACAGAATAGCAAACGACCATGTTTATTGAAATTTCTGTCAGATATCATTTATATGTCTAAATTTTAATATTGATTTAATTCCAATAAATTACAGAATATGGCTGATTGTCTTTTTCGTTTAGAACATGTGTACCACATTTGAAAGCTTTATCTCAAAAACTGTGGCTGCTATCGCGATACTACAGACATTCGGACAGATTTTTTTCCATAAAGTTATGTTTTTTCATTACAATTCTTCGAGATTAGTCCAGAAAAGCAATAAAACTTTTTATTTTTTTTTTTTCCGAAATTGTACCTTTTGTGCGAGTTGTGTAATAGTGTAATATAAGTAATAATTATTTTGTATCTGTTTATTTGCTGGTGTATTTTTGAAAATAATTTAAGAAGGTATTTGATGTAAAAACGTTTCGATCGTAGGAGGCTTCTACGTCTGCATCTTGTCGATAAAGAAAATCAAAGTTCATTAGTGTTTTCAGTAAGAAAGAATCGGTTACATTTGAACGTGCAAGCGAAACAAATTTGCCTTAATGTTTACAATAATCTTTTTACAATAATCTTTTGAGTTGCAAATTTTTTTAATCGAACATGATCTCTATTATGAGGAAAATTATAATAAAGCACAACTGTTAGAAGTCCTGCAAACGAAAAATTATGAGAAGTATATTATAGATAATGTATCCGAGAGATATGGCCACAAAGTGTTGAGATTACCGCCATATTTCTGTATTTTCAACCCGATTGAATTAATTTGGTGTAAATTGAAGAAAAATGTCAGAAAAGGAAATATTTTTCCGAAATTCGATAAAAAAAGTCGTAGAGTTAGTTTAAAATGAAGTGTTGAAAAGTAACAAGGAAAAAAAGAATTAGGAAAGTCATTACAATTGAGGATGATTATTTAAAAATTGCCAAATTTTATATAAATAGTGGAAATAAATTTATTATAAATTTGAACGAGGATAGTAGTTCATCTGAAAATGAAGAAGAGGGTGAGAAGAGCGAGGATTCAGAGGAAGAAGCAATGTGATGTGCGGTAAAGTGAAGTGATGTGAAGTGAAGAAGTGATAGTAGTTCATCTCAAAATGAAGAAGAGGGTGAGAAGGACGAGGATTCAGAGGAAGAAGCAATGTGAGGTGAGGTAAAGTGAAGTGATGTGAAGTGAAGAAGTGATACAACTGCATTATTTAATTCCGTTTTTGTGGTTTCGTAGTTCAGTGATTGAGAAACATACTTTTTCAGGATGTTATTATTAGGGCTGTCAAAAATGTTCCGTGGGACAATGGCGTATGCGAAATTAACTAATACGAGAAACAATAAACTGTTACAATTTATAACACTGTATATAAAACTTACCTTCTTAACTAGTTCGATGAACTAGCTGGCTTATCACAAACTGGAGAAGATGTGTAGCCATTTTGCAGCATCAGGTATGTTTCTATGGTTGTCTTCATGAGTGATGTTCGCTTTGGTGAAAATATATTCTTATATTTTGAAAACGTCCGTTCGACATTTACTGATGTAATACACGCATACGTAAAATAGTCTTTGAACGCACTTAACGGATCTGGGGCTGCACCATCACATATTTGTCTTAATTTGGTAAAACCGGTGTCTTCATTTAACACACTTGCGAACTTTTCTTTAACGCGCTCATTTGTTGCGTCACCTATATCGTGTAGCTGTAGATTCACTTCGTCCACTATTTGCAGTGACTCCGCTAATGACAACGCACTGTTTTCTAATTTTTTTATGCTTTCATCTAATGGTTTTAGTTCTTCGCAATATTTTTTTAAAGCTGTTTCAACGGAAATATTTTCGAATTTTGTTTGGCTTTCCTTAATAGCTGCAGCCTCATCTGGATTGAATAGTAGTATCACAGCTTTTATTTGTTGGAAATATTCAGCATAATAAAAAGCTGCCTGCAACCATGTTCCTCAACGTGTAAAAATCGGCTGTGGTGGTTCAGGAATACCGGGACACTTGCTATGAAATGCACGGAGACGTTTGGGAGATTTAAGAAACACTTTTTTTGTACTTGCTATTATTGCATTCACCTCTGGAAAACCTTTTCGAATAGTTTCTGCCACAAGATGCAAAGCATGCACTTTACACGTAACATGTATAAACGTACACCCTTGTTCTTGCAAAGAACGGCCTACCGAACGCATTGTCACGGCGCCATCAGTCACAAACATCAATAGTTGACTTTTTGACAGTTCAAATTTTTCTAACGTCTCCAGCACCACCCTGGTAATTGCAGCACCCCTAGTACACTGACTTAGTCTTTTGCTAGCTAGTAACAGTGGAACTGTCGGTTTAAGAGGGTCCAGTACTCGTACTATAACATTTAAAATAGAATTTTTTTTACAATCTTGTCTCATCAATAGATAACCACAGCAGTGTATTTTTTTAATTCACATTTCATCTTATTTACCATGTCTACGTGTACAGTTGGTAGATAGTTACATGACGTTGTGCGACTTGGTAACTTCACCTGGGCATTGTATTTATTCCAGAACCCTCGAAATGGTTGTTTATCGAGTATGTGCAGCGGAACATCACAGACAATCAGCATTAATAGTAAATCAAACATAGACTGTGTTGTCGAAGGCACGCCATTTTTTTATTTTTATGGTGTACACTATTTACGTGAAGTCCACAATCACGCTTATCCCAACACATCAAATCTTTCTCGCACACTTTACAAATTATTTTAGCACCATCATAGAATGAATCCGGGAATTCACCTATGAATTTATTCACTTTGTCAGCAAATGGCCGTTTTCTACCCCTGCGTACGTCTGCCATGCTTTATTATTAAATTAATATCAATAATACAGTACAACAAATGAAATAAAAACACAAAAACAATATGCAATACACCCAAGTGACTTAACGTGTACACAAGTCGAAAGCTAATAATATACTGGACTGGAGAAAGAGTTTCGCGGTCAAGGTGAATGCCGGCGACAGTAACTCTACGACCATGATACACAGAAATGATTTGCAGCTTTAGTTATTATTTATTAATGTTATTATTTTCTTTTTTTCATTTTGACAAAAATATGTCTCTGTTTTTATTGTGGTAATAACTTTACTATTAGAATTTATTTTTAGTTGTTTTATTGAGAAAAATATTTATTTCTGTTACTATTTTGAGAGTATATTTTTGGTTTTTATTTTTGTTTTTAAAAGTTTCTTGTTACTTTTTAAATAATCTCTTTATTCTATACTAATATTCCATACCCATCCTTTCCTGGCAAGAAATGCTCATACCTCCTCGTGGTTCTTGCTGGGTAGTAACAATTTATATTAAGTGAACTTGAATACTGTAACTGCTGTATGTGTAGTCAATACGTTAAATTCAATACTTTTATTTCAAGTTAATACTTTTTTGTACAATTGTTAAATTGTTGCTAGCTAAACTGAGCACAAAAACCTACATAAAAAAGTAAACGAACGAACAATACAATTAAATCCGGCTCTGCGTTCCTTAGCGTCTTACCCCGTACGTCCCGTCACAAGATAGGTTTCCTCAACTATACCATACTTCCTTATACTAGGTATAAGAAAGTAAAAAGCAATACCTATTTTTTTCAAATGGATTATTTTCATCGTATATCATAATTCTTTCTTTTTTTTTTTTAGAAACAGGTATTATAAAAATACAAGTCTACAGTAAAACAGTCTACAGTCTACAGTAAAGAAATGTGATAAATATAGGTGACAATCATATACACACCGAAAAGAATTGCTGAAAGCATAAATGAATAGTTTTGGTTCATAAATCTTACGTTACGGAAACATGAAGTCAAATCAATGAATCAATTTGTTCTAAATGTTTTATTTGCTAAAAATGTAAAACATATACAAAGTGTTTCAAAAACCATGATCACCTCCCTGTTTCTTGGGATCAATTAGATGGCGAGTTGGGGTGAAATCCGATGAATTCAGCACTTCAATCGAGCTACATTTCATATGTCAGCAAAACTATTTCACTAAAACTCTGAATACAGAAACGCCTCAAAATGTTGACCAGTTCTTTTTTATCTCACAATATTGAAGATATGTCATTGAAGAGGACTTTAAATATTTTATTGATTCCGAAAACATATTTCGAAAATATTAAGAGATTCCAATTTTATGCTCAAAAATGTAAACGATTTGCCATCTGTTCATTGTTTGTCATGACCCACTTTTGATTTTTTAATTTTACTTCACACAATATAATGCTATTTAATTTAAATATATGAAAGAAATTTGCTTTTTAATGTTTCAAAAATATTTTATTAGAAACTCTACACGTGTTTCGGCTTTTTTACGCCTTTATCAAGAATACAGGGAATACTGAACAGTAAAATTTGTGTCCATTGCTTATATAACCACATCTGGTACCTACTATAAAACTGTTGTAAAACATGTTTTTATAAGTTGAATATTACTTTATTTTTTAAATCTAAATTATTTTATTTAAAATATGGTGGCCGGTAAAAATTTCTTGTTCATTCGTTAAGTTTTTGTTATTTTTAACAGCTTCTAGATCAAATTTCTTTCCTTTCTTTTCTGAATGGAGTAATTTGACATTATTTAAATCTATAAAATGACAGTTTTCTATACAATGTGTTGACATGCCCGTACTATATACATTGTTTACAATAGATTTCCTGTGTTCATCGAATCGCTTTTTTTACATTTCGTCCAGTTTGTCCAATGTATATAGCATCACAGTCACTACATTTTAACTCATATACTCCTGTTTTTTGTAGTCTTTCAGTTTTGTCTTTATTATTAATTAACATTTTACCTAAATTATTTTTATTTACTGAAATTGTTCTACATCCTAGTTTATTCAGTAAATAAAAATAATTTTGGTAAAATGTTAATTAATAATAAAGACGAAACTGAAAAACTACAAAAAACAGGAGTATATGAGTTAAAATGTAGTGACTGTGATGCTATATACATTGGACAAACTGGACGAAATGTAAAAAAGTGATTCGATGAACACAGGAAATCTATTGTAAACAATGTATATAGTACGGGCATGTCAACACATTGTATAGAAAACAGTCATTTTATAGATTTAAATAATGTCAAATTACTCCATTCAGAAAAGAAAGGAAAGAAACTTGATCTATTAGAACAATTAGAAATAATTAAAGCTGTTAAAAATAACAAAAACTTAACGAATGAACAACAAATTTTTACCGGCCACCATATTTTAAATAAAATAATTTAGATTTAAAAAATAAAGTAATATTCAACTTATAAAAACATATTTTACAATAGTTTTATAGTAGGTACCAGATGTGGTTATATAAGCAATGGACACAAATTTTACTGTTCAGTATTCCCTGTACTCTTGATAAAGGCCTAAAAAGCCGAAACACGTGTAGAGTTTCTAATAAAATATTTTTGAAACATTAAAAAGCAAATTTCTTTCATATATTTAAAATATTTAATAATGTTTCACAAGGAGCCAACCGCAGAATCAGTTCAGTGTATTAATGCTATTTAATCTCCGATATCTCCTTAGACATTTAAGGTAGACCCAAAGTATATGCCATTAATTAAATTAGAATTTAACGGTTTCTTCAATACTATCAGAATGTACAAGGTATTCCATTTAAAATAAGCAAATTGCGCTCATTTCCGGTTAAACCGGAAGTGACGTTAACGCAGGAAGATAACAGTCTAGGTCACTATATGATATAGTACTGATAATCGGCAACGGATCAGCTATTACAGCTTGTAGAAAAATATAGGAATCACCCAATATCATTTGAAAAAATTTATTGAAGTGTTTCAACTTTAAGTAAAATACATTATATGTATATAAAAGTTTTCAAATATTTTTAATTATTCCTCGTAGAAAATTAAATAAACCCATATGACTTATTTTATGAACATTCTTGTGCGTATATATACCCGTATGAATGGGTATTGTACAGAGGTGTAATAAAGGACTTTCAAACGAGTTTTTTAATCCTTCTCGTAATGTGAGTCCGTGCGCAAATTGAATTTGCGGGGATGGCGAGACATATTTGTCCATGGCGTTCTGTAATGGCATTCCTGATACTAATAATGAAATGGGCATTGTCTGTTAATGCACAAGGGATCACTAATTGTTTGTATATTGTCAATTTACATCTGATGAATTTTACGAACCTCCAACCGATTCAACCTATAAATTAAAAATTTCACAATTCGATAAAAGAGTAATTGTTTTACACATGAATATTTATTTCGGTAACCCCATGAATATTTTACCATACCACTAAGCCACAGCGCTTATTACCACCACATTCCATTAAAAGGGTTAAAACTAAGTTATTTTATATAATAATCAACCCTAGTTTAATTTACTTTATCAATTTTATTTTATGCATTACAGTCAGTAGACTGGAATTACCTTGCCCATCCAATACATATAAATTTAGATTATGGCAGATGTGTATGCATACACGGAAAGAAAACTATTCTGTATCAAAGTAATCGATTATTCTTGAATTTTTATACTTGTCACTAGAAACGTATTACTTGCCATAATAATTTATTATTGAATGAATGAATGAATGAATGAATGAATGAATGAATGAATGAATATGCTTTATTGTCTAAGAAATACATTCTTATTGACAATTATTGACAAAGCTACTAGTATATATTAATACAATATATGGTCAAAATATAGATCAAAAAATAAAATACAAATATAAAACAAACAACAAACAAAATATAACGACATACAATAATACATACATATTTATGGACCTAACTATACAAGCATGTACTAAATACAGTTGACAAACAACGAAAATTTAATAAATATCAGGTACACAGTCTTAAATTAGTAAATATAACAGTGAAGATAAAGAAAATAACAATGAAAAAAAAACGTATTAGAACAGTTTAAAGAGAGTCATTATAATATTCAAATAAACTATAATAAGCCTTCTCAATCAATTTCCCCTTAACTGCCTCTCTAAATTTCTTTAATTGAGTCATATTTCTAAGAAACAGTGGTATGTGATTGTATATTTGTTTACTTTCATAGATTAATGAGTGCTTCGTTGCAGTTGTTCTGGGGATGGGTAAGGGAAGAAGTAAATTCAATGTCTGCCTCGTATTATATTGAGGCTGAGAATCCGAGTTTACCCCATTCAACATTTTCTTATGTATTAGACATACTGTCTCTAGGATAAAGATACATATTACAGTTAGTATTTTATTACTGATAAAAAGAGGTTTACAGGAATCTCTTGAATTCACTTTGCATACATATCTTAGAGCCCTTTTTTGTAACACAAATATACTGCTTAGCAATTTTTGACTACACAATCCCCAGAAAGGTATTCCATATCTTATTTGTGACTCAATTAAAGAATAGTATACTGTTTTTGCTATATCATGACCCAATTCATTTGAAACAATTCTCACTGCATAACAACCAGAAGCTAACTTTTTTCCTAGATTAGTTACATGCTGATCAAATTTTAATTTATCATCAATATATAGCCCAAGGAATTTTGTGTGTGATTTATTATCAATAAAATGATTATCTAATATAAGATCATCATAACTAAACTTAAAAGTGACTATATTAGTTTTACTTATATTAAATGTAAGTAGGTTAGAATAACACCATTCTTTGACCTTATATAGGTCAGACTTGATGGTCTCCTTCAGATTATTAACATTTTTTCTATGCCAGAGAATCGTAGTATCGTCAGTAAAAAGAGTAAAATTACCAAGAATGTTTATAGTTGCTAAATCGTTAATATATAACAGAAACAAAATCGGACCTAGCACAGATCCTTGAGGCACACCACAGTCAATACCTGATACGTCTGATATCTCGTCTCCAATTTTTACTACCTGATCACGCTGGGAAAGGTAAGATTTAAACCAACTAAGTGTCATACCTTTAAAACCGTAACACCTATTGTTTCAATAATATACCAATTGTAAACCAAGAACAGATATATTTTTGAGTTCCATTAGCACATGTATTTAAGTCAATATGAGTTTGATTCCTTCGAAGTATAAGTATGTATTAAATATACTTTTAATAGTACACTTCTTTGGAGTACTGTTAACCGTGAGAGTAAGTATAAGGACATCTTGATGTAAATTCTTATTTAAATGTTTTTCTTGACATAAGAATATTACTCTTGGAATAAAACTACAAACAACTTTGCTGGAAGAATTATACATACTATTAATCCAATAACTGTTATCCTTGATTGAATACTTGCTAATCTCTATGTGAAGTGTTCTAATGTTAGAACAAGTGAATCGCGCAGTGGTGGGAGGTAGGAAGCTATGATTTTGCGAAACAAAGACGAAATACCTTACCTACTACGCGTCGAATTGTGTGTGCTGTAATTTGTTCATAGATATTGATTATTATGAAACAATTTATAGTTGTAAAGTTACACTTGAAAAAGAAGTATATTAACATTATGAACTGTGAAATAGAAGTTAATGAGTCTACGATGGAAGAGCTATTAGCAAGTTGGGAATTGGAGTTCTTAATTTCAATATTAGAAGGTAAGTTTAATAATTCTGGTTTTACTGCATTTTAATTACGTTCTACGTCACAAGAAATGAATACACAACGTCACTATATTGTAGATGAAAAAGTTTTCATCTGAAGTTTAATGGTTGTGTATAGATTTCCCAAGTTATTTCCTTTTTGATAATTTTTGCATGTGTATTATATACAATCTATAGTCAAGATCTGCATTTTTATTGTAGTGGCGTTTTATTATACAATACACAGAGTGACTGGTAAGTCGGCTTATTCCTTTGAGGGTGGGTAAGTAGAACTCATTTGTAATTGATTTAGAAATCTAATAGTTTTTGGGATATTTTATTTTTAAAATAAAAAAATAATAAAACTTTAATATTTCAGTTTCCTGCGTTAGTTTACATAATTATATAACAAAACTTAGGTTAAATACTTTCATAAGATAAAAAGACGAGCTAAAAAACTACATTTGTGAAAAAAATTTCAACCCAATCGTACATTCATAGGAAATTATTTTTAAAACTGGATAATGCATTAAACGTGCAAATTATTTAAAAACTTCTCTACTTTACATATTACTTTTCGAATGAGGTTTATATGAAGTTTTAAAAACTATATTTTACTTAAGTAATAAATAATACAAAAATACTAGGTATGGGTAGAGCGTCCATTGTGTTCAAATAAAAGAGGTACAGGGTGTTTCGAAAACATGTGCCATCACTTAAACGGAGATTCCACACTCAAAAATAAGACAAATATACCTAATTCTTATCAACATAGGTCCATTTTTGCATCGTTTCTGAGATCTTGAAGTTTTATTTTTCTTTGCGTTAACTATAAAAAATATATACGCCACGGAGTTTTTTTAGTTTTAGATAGCCCAATTATGTAGAAAGTTAATTGCCGAAAAAATGTCACCTCTTGACGTTTTTTAGATATCGGCATCGTGTAGAAGATAAATGCAATTTTTAAAGTCTTTTTAAGTCTATTAAAAAAAAATGAAATAATACTATTAAGTACCCTACATAAAAAATTTTATTTATCTCATACATGAAACCTAAATCTAATAAAAATCAAGAAGTGATTTCTTTTCAACAATTAACTGGCTACATAACTGTGTCATCTAAAACTAAAGAAGTCAGTGGTGTATATATTTTCTTTGCAAAATTAACCGAAATAATAATAAAACTTCAACATTCTGCATTTCAAGTACGAAACAACAATGGAACCATGTTGATACTGCATTTTAAGTACGAAACAGCAATGGACTCATGTTGATAGTAACTATTTGTCTTCTTTTTGAGTGAGAAATATCCGCTTAAGCGATGACACATGTTTTTTGAAACACATAAGGGCAAGGGAAGTTTCTAAAAAAATAATAATAATATAATATCTCAAAAACTGTTAGGTTTTGTGTTATGCATATTATAGTTAAATCAGTTGCAAATGAGCTATACTAACATCCTTTGAAAGAAATACGGCGACTTATCAGTCATGCACCTTGATGTGTACCTATATATAACATTATTAATCAATGACTTTCAGAAGTCATTGATATTAATATTTTCAGTGTAGGCTAAAGCTCTTTGTTCTAGCCAAAAATGCTAAGCTAACATATTAATTATTATGTATTTTAGCTGCCTATTTACAGTTTGTATATATGCATTGAAATTTTGTGAATATTCAAATGGGCTTAAAAATTTCGGTTTCATATGTACAAAACTTGTTATGCCATACCGGTTTGAAATTTCGAGCATACTTTTCTATTATATAGTTGGCTACAATGATTTGTTTAAATTATTTATATATTAATAATATAAATAATTGTTTTGTAGGTCAAGACAAATTAACTAACGTTGAACAATTTACTGGAAATTTCAGAAGAACAGATTATAGAACTTATTCCTCAAATCGGAAAGAGAATAAAATTCATAAAACACTTAAAAGCTTATAAAGAAATAATGTGCCTTTCTGTGATAAACTTGAAGTCTCACATACATTGTGTTCACGAATGGACTTATACTTGTAAAGTTTTTTGTTTTTGGTTTCTTAATAAAATGTCATTCTTCATAAAAACTTCTTCTAATTCTGAAAAGCCCTTAGCCAATCCCAGAAATTCAAATTTGATTCAAATAATTTATCAGTTTTGTTTAAATATTGTCTGAATAATATTTGTGGGATTCTCTAAATTTACCACTTAATGTAAGGATAAATTTCGTTTCGTTCAACAATTATATTATTTAAATAAAACTTTTTCCTTTTTACAATTATATTCTGAAGAAAGAGTAAATATCTTATAGTTGTCAAATTTTGATTTAAAAAGGCACCAATTCCCAACACTTTATTCTTTAGATTTCTGTACCAATTGGTTAACCATCCTTAGAGAGGAGGTAAGTAGAAACAAAATCAATATAACAAAATGTTGCACGTGTCTGTGGAAATACATAAACAAGAAACTGTCATGTCTGGCATTGACACAAAAGTCAATCTATTACCAAAGACATGTTCCTTTAGTTATGAGAACGTAAAGTATTTCGAAATGTCAACTTTTATAATCGAAATTATTTGACCAGTTTCATTTTCAGGTTAATATTTTTTATCTTTTCAAAAATTAACTTCTGACTAATCCTTTTGGATCAGATGTTTATTTAAAATTTTTTTAAAACAATTTATAGGATAGTGGCTTAATACCCTAAAAAAGTGCGAGGAAATAGTCCAAAACTACTGGGTATTTATTAATTTTGCTTGTTAAAACGAAATTTCATATGCTCTTTTTAATTAAAGATTAATATCGTGCACTTGACTGGATTTTTTTAATATGATGTGGTTGAATGTGTTTCCATTAGCTGATTGAGGGTTAATCGAATCTACTGTGAACACTTAAATCGGCTTGGACTTTTGTATGGTGTAACATCATTTGTGCTATTTGACACGTGTAAGATGCGGGTGCCCTTTGACTTCCCCGCCGAAATTAATAATTTAGCAACAAGGCATATCCCCGCTTACAATACGCGTTTTTAATTAAATACAATTCTGGTAGACCACTGCGTGGTTGACATGGCGTGGTTGTTACTAATTTATCAGGTGTTAAGTTCAAATTTGAGAATATAATTGTAACCTCTTCCGGTAGGTAGAGATATATTCCACTTCCCGCGATGAGTGAGCATTATTTAGTATAATAGAGCACTTGTCGATGTACCGTGATCTCTGTTGAACAATAAGGGGGCGCCACATGGTGTACTCGGTATTAATCTAATAGTCCACTATCCCTCTGCATTTTCTATTAATTAGAAGCGGAGATGCGTTCAACTGACGGACATAGCGTAACCCTGGGAACCATCCTTCTTTTCATTCAACAGTAATTATTTTATTACAAAAGTAATCTATTGGTTTTGTTAGTTTTAAATGCCACGATAATTTTCATTTGTTTTTAATTATTCGTTGTTTTTATCGTTAACTACTGGTCTATAATCAAGTCGCTGAATAATTATCAGCAACCGAATGAATTCTACAACTTTGCTGTTTGTTGTAAAAATGTGTTGCATGTCTAAAGTAGGTACAGAAAGTTATGAACTTAAGGCAATAGTTCGCCAATTGACCGTGATGTTGTGTCTAGAAATTTTAAAATAAATGTGGTATATTTAATTTTAATAATTCTTTATTTCATATACAGGGTTAGTCAAATTCGAGCCTCATCATTAGGATCCCGTAAATCGTAAGAGTACAAACAAAGTGAAATTAGGACAAAGTTGCGGAATCTCATGTTAAGTAATATGACAAAAAGATCCGAGGTATTTTGTTTCGTTTTCGAGATTTCTGAAAAATACTGAAATTTTGAGATATTGTTTTATTTTGATAATTTGGTTGTGAGGGGACTAATGGAAAAAAATAAAGACACGTCTCCACAGCACATTTATCCCATCCATCCGTAGGTTTTCACCAATTTTCTTACGATGTTTCGTTATTTCAGAACCGTCACCAACTTAATTTTTTTAAATACGGACCGGGATATTTATTTTTCCTATTTAACAACTTCTCACCTCCAAAACACATCGAGACAATTTTTTTTAATTTTCTCACATTTTGTCTTTCAAAATCTATTTTTTATAAAAAATTTTAAAATACGGAACTGAGCTTTATTTATTTTTAATAAAATGTATGTGTAATTGAATAAGAATAGGATTACGATCTTTCGTTAAATCTTCAGTGATTGTCTAAAGTACTAGTTTATCCTGCTATTAAATTGCTAGTACAAAATGAAGACTAAAACCTGATTTTTTTATGAAATATGTTAATTCACAAAAATATAAAAAATTGAAATCAATAATTAAGACAATAATTATAACCAATGTTCAAAAATGTTACCTTCCTCTTCGATATATAAGTTAATGTGCCCGTTAATATCATACACTGCACGATTAATGAAGCAAGAGCATTCGGGATGCTCACCCTTAGCTTTTCTACTGTTTCTATAATTTCTTTAAAAATAAAATTCAAAGCTTACCAATATCACAACTAAAGCTACAAATCGTTTCTGTGTATCATGGTCGTAGAGTACAGATATACTTACTGTCGCCGGCATTCACCTTGACCGCGAAACTCTTTCTTCAGTCCAGTTTATTATTAGCTTTCGAGTTGTGTACACGTTAAGTCACTTGGGCGTATTGCATATTGTTTTTGTGTTTTTATTTTATTTGTTGTACTGTATTGTTGATATTATTTTATTAATTAAGCATGGCAGAGGTACGCAGGGATAGAAAACGGCCATTTGCTCACAAAGTGAATAAATTCATAGGTGAATTCCCGTATTTATTCTATGATGTTGCTAAAATAATTTGTAAAGTGTGCGAGAAAGATTTGATGTGCTGGGATAAACGTGATTGTGGACTTCACGTAAATAGTGTACACCATAAAAATAAAATAATGGCGTGCCTTCGACAACAGAATTTATGTTTGATTTACTATTAATGCTGATTGCCTGTGATGTTCCGCTGCACATACTCGATAAACAACAATTTCGAGAGTTCTGGGATAAATACAATGCCCAGGTCAAGTTACCAAATCGCACAATGTTATGTAACTATCTACCAACTGTACACCTAGACATGGTAAATAAGATGAAATGTGAATTAAAAAAATACACGGCTGTGGTTATCTGTTGATGAAACAACAGATTGTAAAAAAATTCTATTTTAAATGTTATAGTACGAGTACTGGTCCGTCTTAAACCACTGTTATTAGCTAGCAAAAGACTAAGTCAGTGTACTAGCGAAACTATTACCAGGGTGGTGCTGGAGATGTTAGAAAAATTTGAACTGTCAAAAAGTCAAGTGTTGATGTTTGTGACTGATGGCGCCGTGACAATGCGTTCGGTAGGCCGTTCATTGGAAGAACAAGTTTGTACGTTTATACATGTTATGTGTAAAGTGCATGCTTTACATCTTGTGGCAGAAACTATTCGAAAAGGTTTTCCAGAGGTGGATGCATTAATAGCAAGTACAAAAAAAGTGTTTCTTAAATCTCCTAAACCTCTCCGTGCATTTCATAGCAAGTGTCCCAGTATTCCTTAACCACCACAGCCGATTCTTACACGTTGGGGAACATGGTTGCAGGTAGCTTTTTATTATGCTGAATATTTCCAACATATAAAGGCTGTGATACTACAATTCAATCCAGATGAGGCTGCAGCTATTAAGCAAATCCAGACAAAATTCGAAGATATTTCCGTTGAAACAGCTTTAAAAAATATTGCGAGGAACTATAAACCATTACATGAAAGCATAAAAAAATTAGAAAACAGTGCGTTGTCGTTAGCGGAGTCACTGCAAATAGTGGACGAAGTAAATCTACTGCTACACGCTATAAGTGACGCAAAAAATGAGCGCGTTAAAGAAAAGTTCGCAAGTGTGTTAAATGAAGACACCGGTTTTACCAAATTAAGACAAATATGTGATGGTGCAGCCCCAGATTCGTTAAGTGCGTTCAAAGACTATTTTACGTATGCGTGTATTACATCAGTAGATGTCGAACGGTCGTTTTCAAAATATAAGAATATATTTTCACCAAAGCGAACATCACACATGGAGACAACCATAGAAACATACCTGATGCCGCAAAATGGCTACACATCTCCAGTTTGTGATAAGCAAGCTAGTTCATCAAGCTAGTTAAGAGGGTAAGTTTTACATACATTGTTATAAATTGCAACAGTTTATTGTTTCTCGTATTATTTAATTTCTCGTACGCCACTGTCCCACGAAACATTTTTGACAGCCCTAATCACAACTTAGGAACAAGAAATAGGTCCTTAAACAAGATGTTCATTCGAGAACTCCTCCGAAAATGATTTTAACAATTTAAATTCTTTATATTTTTGTAAATTATCATTGTTAAATAGATACATGCATTTCATAAAAAAAAAAAGTTTTAGATTTCATTTTGTACTAGCAATTTAGCAACAGAGCAAGCTAGTAATTTAGGCAATCACTGAAGATTTAAGAAAGATCGTAAACATATACATATTCAATTACACATACATTTTATTAAAAAATAGACAAACCTTAGGTCCGTATTTTGAAATTTTTTATAAAAGATGGATTTTGACAGACAAAATGTAAGAAAATTAAAAAATTTCGCATTTCATTGTGTTTTGGAGATGAGAAGTTATTAAATAAGAAAAATAAATATCTTGGTCTGTATTTAAAAAAAAAATAAGTTGCTGATGGTTCTGAAGCATCAAAACGTCGTGCAGAGAATTGGTGATGACATACGGATAGAGGAAAAACATGTGCTGTGAAGAAGTACTTTACTTTTTCTATTAATAATAATAATAATAATAATAATATTTATTCACCATTTCAGATACAATTGTATATATGGTAAGTCACGTAGAGAATTGCATAATGTAAAATATAAGTATAAATTCTTATAATAATGTATAAATAAAAAATATGTACAATATATAAAACATATACAAAGTTTTAACTGACAAATATAAATAACGGCAATCAACTAACAAAAACGGAAAAGGCTAATATACATATTTACACATACATACACATATATACATATATACATATATACATATATACATATATACATATATACATATATACATATATACATATATACACATATATACATATATACATATATACATATATACATATATACATATATACATATATACATATATACATATATACATATATACATATATACATATATACATATATACATATATACATATATACATATATACATATATACATATATACATATATACATATATACATATATGCATACAAATATATACACATACATACATATACACATACACACATACATACACATATACACACATACACACACATATACACACACATACACATGTACATATATTAGTCTCTTCATAACCAAATTATCAAAGAAAAACAAAAAAACAAAATTTCAGTTTTCTTCACAAATCTCGAAAACGAAACAAATACATCGAATTTTTTTCGTCGTATTACTCAGAATAAAATTCCGCAACTTTGCTCTAATTTAACCTCGTTTGTATCTCTTACGGTTTACGAACTTCTAGTGTTTAGGTTCGAATTTGACTAACCCTGCATATGTGGATTGGCACTGTTTTAAGTCTGAATTCTGCGTTGAAGCTAAAAAGGCACATACGAATTTTGATGTGCACCACAAACTTATTATAAATTATAGGGTATTAAGGAAAATTAAAATGTAAGTAATTTTAATTAAAATGGTGTAAAATTTCAAGATACTTGGGGCCCATGGCCATTGCACCTATGTTACATGCCTATAACTTTATTTTTGGTCCGATTTAAAAAAAATGTATATTTTTGTGCAGTAAAAACTCAAACAAATTGTTTGATAATTTTATTATTAATAGTAAAATATGGATTATAAACTAAAATATGGATAAAATCATCATTAGGGCTGTCAAAATTGTTCCGCGGGACAGTGGGGTACGCGAAATTAACTAATACGAAAAACAATAAACTGTTACAATTTAAAACAATATATGGAAAACTTACCCTCTTAACTAGCTTGATGAACTAGCTTGCTTATCACAAACTGGAGAAGATGTGTAGCCATTTTGCAGCATCAGGTTTGTTTCTATGGTTGTCTCCATGAGTGATATTCGCTTTGGTGAAAATATATTCTTATATTTTGAAAACGACCGTTCGACATCTACTGATGTAATACACGCATACGTAAAATAGGCTTTGAACGCACTTAACGGATCTGAGGCTGCACCATTATATATTTATCTTAATTTGGTAAAACCGGTGTCTTTATTTAACACACTTGCGAACTATTCTTTATCGCGCTCATTTGTTGCGTCACCTTTAGCGTGTAGCAGTAGATTTACTTCGTACACTATTTGCAGTGACTACGCTAACGACAATGCACTGTTTTCTAATTTTCTTATGCTTTCATGTAATGGTTGATAGTTCTTCGCAATATTTTTTTAAAGCTGTTTCAACGGAAATATCTTCGAATTTTGTCTGGCTTTCCTTAATAGCTGCAGCCTCATCTAGATTGAATTGTAGTATCACAGCTTTTATTTGTTGAAAATATTCAGCATAATAAAAAGCTGCCTGCAACCATGTTCCCCAACGTGTAAGAATCGACTGTGGTGGTTCAGGAATACCGGGACACTTGCTATGAAATGCACGGAGACGTTTAGGAGATTTAAGAAACACTTTTTTTGTACGTGCTATTAATGCATCCACCTCTAGAAAACCTTTTCGAATAGTTTCTGCCACAAAATGTAAAGCATGCACTTTACACGTAAAATGTATAAACGTACAACCTTATTCTTGCAAGGAAGAGCCTACCGAACGCATTATCACGGCGCCATCAGTCACTAACATCAACACTTGACATTTTGACAGTTCAAATTTTTTCTAACGTCTCCAGCACCACCCTGGTAATTGTTTCGCTAGTACACTGACTTAGTCTTTTGCTAGCTAGTAATAGTGGAACTGTCGGTTTAAGAGGGTCCAGTACTCGTACTATAACATTTAAAATAGAATTTTTTTAAAATCTGTTGTCTCATCAACAGATAACCACATCCGTGTATTTTTTAATTCACATTTCATCTTATTTACTATGTCTACCTGTACAGTTGGTAGATAGTTACATAACGTTGTGAGACTTGGTAACTTCACCTGGGCATTGTATTTATTCCAGAACTCTCGAAATGGTTATTAATCGAGTATGTGCAGCGGAACATCACAGGCAATCAGCATTAATAGTAAATCAAACATAAACTGTGTTATCGAAGGCACGCCATTTTTTTTATTTTTTATAGTGTACACTATTTACGTGAAGTCCACAATCACACTTATCCCAACACATAAAATCTTTCTCGCACACTTTACAAATTATTTTAGCACCATCATAGAATAAATCCGGGAATTCACCTATGAATTTATTTAAATGGACGTTTTCTACGCCTGCGTTCATCTGCCATGCTTTATTATTAAATTAATATCAACAATACAGTACAACAAATAAAATGAAAACACAAAGACAATATGCAATACGCCCAAGTGACTTAACGTGTACACAACTCGAAAGCTAATAATAAACTGGACTGGAGAAAGAGTTTCGCGGTCAAGGTGAATGCCGGACACAGTAAGTACATCTGTACTCTACGACCATGATACACAGAAACGATTTGCAGCTTTAATCATCATAGAGTGCTCACCTGAAGATGATCCGAATTTGATGAAACTTGATGATAAGACGTTTTAAGGGATGTTAAATAAGAATATGTAATCAATTTTTTGAAAAAAGTCGCTAATAGCAATTACAGGTCACGCATCGTAAAGTGGCCCCCGAATTGCGCACAAATTAGAAAGAAGTGGCCAGTATGCGGTAGAGACAGTAGATGCAAAATCCATTGCGCATTTAAATCTAAGGGGCCATGCTACTATGCGTAAGTTGTAGTAGTTTTTGACTTTAAAAAATGCATTCCAGTTGACCGTGTATTGCACTAATGTATAAAGCAGTATCACAAGTGGATAGAGTTTTTGTTATCCTACATTTTGAAAAAATTTTTTTTAAAGTAAGCCAAAAAATAAAGGAGTTACAGGCTTGTATCACATTTAAGGACGGCACACTGTGTATAA
This sequence comes from Rhamnusium bicolor, assembly GCA_029963845.1. Lineage (NCBI taxonomy): Eukaryota > Metazoa > Arthropoda > Insecta > Coleoptera > Cerambycidae > Rhamnusium > Rhamnusium bicolor. The sequence continues at coordinate 1,580,526 of JANEYF010004805.1, read as the reverse complement.
AAGAGTAAATTCTAGTTTTACATGAAATCATGTCACAAAAATAATTTCGATTTCACGTGGTGTGAGAAGAACCATTGATCTTTCTGTGCTATCTCTGTCAAGTGTGACATTTCAATCAACTTTTGTGACGTATTTCTCAATTCTATTTCGTGAGGCCAGAGGGTTTTACGAGTACGTATTGATATTGGACGTGGATAATGTGCGGGAGTATAAGTTATACGACCATCCCGATGTTTATGAAGGCAGTTGGCACTAAAAAGCGATACTTTAGAACTGCATTTTGTCTATAAAATGACATAGGAAATGACTAGTATAACATCGGGGCTATGGCTGTAGCAGTTTTAAGCAGTTCTTAGTGACGTTCAGGTTTTACTTTGGTCTAACTTGGAAATGTATTATTAGCAGTGGTGGCTGATGAAATTTTGATTAACCATATCATAATATTGGAGAATAGAACCCAAGTGATACTAAGGTATGAGTGTCAGTATTTAAATGAAGAAGTTTTGAAAAAAAAACGATTATAATTTGCAATATTTCTAAGAAACTCTTTATTAATAAAAAACTCTTTATTGATAATAAACTCTTTATTGAAAAACAAAAAAATAATATGTAAATTCTAAGGCCGGGTACTCATATGCTCTCCGTATCTGTATCTGTATCATGTATTGTAACAGTTACAGTATCAGTTCGCTGTATGTACGCCTAGGCGAATAGTCGACCTGCGATCATCTTGACCCGCAGTGTTCGAAGCAAGTTCACAGCAACATGTCGTCTCCAGAAGTATCCCGTCTGATGATAGCAAGTGGTGCTTATATACTCGTATACACAATAATAGACGATTACAAACGTCCACGAAGGTTTTGGAAACATGCAGTGTTTCGATATATGATCGGAACACTGACACGTACTGACTTGCGTTCCAGCTACGAACCGTCCACAATTTGGTAATTTAGAAATAAATGTTTAATTATCGGATGATAATAATGAATTTTAATGATTACCTGTTAGAACAGTTCTACGCTTAACTTTACTCTTGAATTTTTATATTGCAATGTCCTTAAAAATATTTGAATAAAAACATTTTTTTTCGGATTATCCGATGCCGGACAGTCCTCCCGTGGCCTCCGACGCCAAACGGGAGTCGCGTCGGCGCATTAACTACAGCCACTCCCCACATCCCGCAGGTTTAGTGACTGTAGATTCCAGAATCATGTGCCCTAAGCAGACGGAGAGAACCCAAAATGACCGCCTTCTGCATTTGGCCTGCCAGCCACTCGGCTGATTTTTGGCAGGCCGGTATGATCTTTAGTTCCGAGAGCAGCGTAGGCTTTATCCCTCCGAGTACACCGATTATAAGGACGACCATTTTTATCGAGTAGCCTGGGTACAGCACTTGGAGCTCGTACTTGTCGCGGAGAGAATCCTTTATTTGTGTTACATCCTTGATGTGCCATTGTTGCACACCCAGATATGTATAGGTCCGGCATCCAGATGTATTAGGATACTTCCGTCTGCGAGCTGCGCATCCTCAGGAAATTTCCCGCATCGTCCTCTCTTGAGGTGGACGACTGCACATTTATCCAACCCGAACTCCATACCAATTGCCCACGTGTATTCTTCGACCACCCTAAGAGCGTTTTGTAGTTCGCGCTCTCCGGAGGCATAAAGTTTAAGGTTATCCATATAAAAGAGATGGGTGACCTTATGCCTCCGGTCGCTGGGTGGTCCACATTGACATCCACGGGTTTGGCGGAGCCCAGCAGACAACGGTAGCAGTGAGATGCAGAAGAGGAGAGGACTCGGGGAGTCACCCTGGAAAACTCCTCTCCTAAATGCCACCTTCTCTGTCGTGACTCGCTGTGCACCTGATGTTATGGTGAAACGAGTCTTCCAGAGTGGCAGCAGCTGTTCTATGCATCTCACTAGTGGTGCTGGTACCGCAAGACATTCGAGAAAGTGCAACAGTAGCTCGTGCGATGTTGTATCAAATGCCTTGCGGTAATCAATCCAGGCCATCGATAGATTCCGCTTGTATTGCACAGAATCCTGTGTAATACAGCGGTCTATCAGCAGGCTGTCCTTGCAACCTGCCATGCCCTTCTTGGCACCACGCTGTTTGTGTATCTGCTGGAAGACCGTCAGTGTCCTAGCATACAAGATACGTGTAAATATCTTGTAGCAGGAGTTAAAGCAAGTGATCGGCCTATAATTCCCCGGGTCGGAAAGATCCAAAGAGAAAAATAATATTTTCAAACTTTGCAAAAGAAGGAATCTTCGGACCTGTTTTCTGGTACATCATGTAGGCTCACAAAAATTTTCCGCATATACAAGTATCATCCTGGGTCATAATATATTGTACAAAAAATTTCAGAAAAATCTACTGAAACCCAGAATCCCTCTTGTTCGGGTGCCATATCCTTTGTTAATAATTATGGTGGGATCATCAAGACTCATTCTTATATCTCATGTTATTGGGAATACTAGATGAGTTTCTTTCTCGAAACAGTTGGGATTATATTTCATTTGATTTTCTATATCACTAACATACTTTTTATATGCTAAGTCTACATCTAATATCAGTTTTGCTCTAATTGACGTATACTCATCATGGACGTTCTGGTTTTTGCCTCTTTTGTATTTCCTCCGCAGTAATCCTTATTGGACTTTCTAGGTAGAGTTTTTAGAACACATTCTACGAAAATTAAATTTAAAATAGAATATAATTTGTCACATTAATATCTGTAAAGTGAGACAAATCTGACCAATCTGTATTTAATTTTTTTTTATAGTAAGTGAAAATCGGCTTTCCGAATATTAAAATTTTGATCCGTATTCTTTGAAAATGTTGACGTTGAAAAACTTGAGGATAAAGGAGGGGGGTGTAGATCTACAGGTAAAAGTGGTTCATCACTCTCATTTACTAAAACATTCTTATTACTGAGAACTAAATCTAAAAGACGATCATCTATAACTTTAGATGGAATAGTTTCTATTCCGAAAAAAATCACAGGTGCCAGATGGGAATTGTTGTCCTTGAATCCTTAGCCGAAAGGCTAAGTGAACAGTTACTTGTTATTTACCACATAATTTATACACATTTACAACTTTTAAGGATTACTACAGGACTGAATTGACAATCTAATAATTTAACTTTTAGATAGGGGCTTCCAAGATCATCTAATCCATGTACTGACCCATTAAGTAAGCGATTTCTAAGATATGTAGAATCGATATGTAGGCTTATTCGGCAGGCTGTTAAATCAGAACTGGCATAAAACTAGTTGATTTTTTATGGGGAAATTAAAAAGTTTCATTTAAATACATTTGAAATATTTTATGGCTTGATAGTAAAGCTCAACCATAAAGCAGGTCTGCATGCTAAGTGGCCTGACATAGTTCGTACTTCAATCACCATAAAATTTGAAGCCAGCCTTTGTCATAACAGCTTAATATTATACATTGTGTCGAAGCGGGTTTATTTTTACACTGTTCACTTTATAACCAATATATTAACATCCGAAATTATGCTGGTTTCAATCAATTTTATAACACATTCTTGTACTGCATTTACCACTCACTGTACCACGCATTTTCAAAAACTGATTACTTCTCTTGATTTATTGCAGAGTTTGACTTTTTGTGTTACTCACAATTGTATATCTGAGCACATTAAAAATTTAATAAATCATTCTGCAAAACATATTTTGGATCATTTTAATGTTGCTATATGTTATTTTTAATATTTTCTGACACCTACAGTCATAAACGAAATTGTATATAATTTTTACGATATATAAGGGGCATACGAACCAACTGACAGTGCATTTTTACGATAATAAACAACCATTCCTTTTTATACCACTACAAAGTAGATGCATCGATCAATGATTATTTCTATACATGGTGTTCCGTAAATGATACGTCACCCATCACAAGAATCTTCCTTAAAAAGAAAAATCGCTCATCACAAAAGGCTCATATTTATTAAATGATCTGATCACTATCTAACACCATTGACGTAAAGTTTACATCACTTTGAATGGCCTTTCATCTGAATACGTCCCAAAAACAAATCCATCATATAAATTTTATCCACTTTCGATCAACTCCACGATAATTAGGGATATTAAAATTAAAAAATATCTCTTAATAAGCTATTTTTAACAACTGAAATATGTATGAAAACTATAAAGCAATTTGTAGTAAAATACAAAATAACATCGAATTTCTTATCAAATTTATCAAAAGAAAACAGAAAACAATTTTAAAAATAATTCTAAAAGCCTGTGGTCTTACATAAACACTATGAAAAAAACTATTTCAATTCCAAGCTTAATGGATATACGATTGTACTAATCTTGAAAATCCAGAATGTGTTGTAATGCATTTGCCATTTTACATCAGATTTTACTGGTTTCTCAACAAATGAAAGTCAAGAAGATAACAGCTTATTATTTTGCCTAATGTAAGAAAAAAGTGATTGTTGGAAGCTTACAATCGTAGTAAGCCCAAATAACTGAAGTTTCTTAAATTTATAGATAGATAGATAGATAGAAGTTTAATGACTACTTTATAAAAAAAAATTACATTTGTAGCAAGTCTAAGCTGCTGCTATTACCTTAAGTAATGGAATCTAAAATTGCAATAAAAAATACAAAGTATTTTAGAACATGCTGAATTTCGGACAACCCAATTCTAAGACTGTGAAGATGTTTGATAACGTGTTCGAAAATTTTTCTGATTTAAAAAATGTAGTAATGCGCTCATATAAAAAATGATGTTGACGTATTTTTTTGTAAAAACTAATGTTTGAAAAAAATAAATTGAGGAGGCCACTGTATATTACTTAAAAAAATATTTCAAAATGATCTTAAATATTTAAGGCAACCTTTAATTTATACATAAAGTTTATTTTTCATAAAGTTTTAGATCTATCCTGGGATGCATATTTTTAAAATTCAGAACTTACGTAGACTATTTGAAATTTCATTTTCTCAACCATCTTAAAACATGCTGAATTTCGGAGATCCCAATTTTAAGACTGTGAAGATGTTTGATAAAGTGTTCGAAAATTTTTGTGGTTTTAAAAATGCAGTAATAAGGCGTCCATATAAAAAATGATGTTGACGTAATTTTTATAAAAACTACTGTTTGCAAAATAAATTAAGAATGCTGTACTGTAAAGTCCTTAAAAAAAATGTTGCAAAATGACCTTAAATAATGTAAGGTAACCTTTGATTCATACATAAAGTTTATTTTTCATAAAGTTTCAGATATATCCCGGGATGCATATTTTTTAAAATTTAGGACTTATGTAGACTATTTGAATTTTAATTTTCTCGACCAATTTATAACGTGCTGAATTTCGGACATCCCAATTTTAAGACTGTGAAGATGTTTGATAAAGTGTTCGACAATTTTTCTGGTTTAAAAAAATTCTGTTATATGGCGTCCAAATAAAAAATGATGTTCACGTATTTTTTATAAAAACTACTGTTTGAAAAAATAAATTGAGGATGCCACTGTATAGTACTTAAAAGAATATTTCAAAATGACCTTAAATATTAAGGCAACCTTTGATTTATACATAAAGTTTATTTTTCATAAAGTTTCAGATATATCCCGGGATGCATATTTTAAAATTCAGGACTTATGTAGACTATTTGAAATTTCATTTTCTCAACTATCTTAGAATATGCTGAATTTCGGACATCCCAATTTTAAGATTATGAAGATGTTTTATAAAGTATTCGAAAATTTTTCTGGTTTAAAAAATGCAGTAATATGGCGCCCATATAAAAAATTATGTTGACGAATTTTGTAAAAACTACTATTTGAAAAAATAAATTGAGGATGCCACTGTATAGTACTTAAAAGAATATTTCAAAATGACCTTAAATATTTAAGGCAACCTTTGATTTATACATAAAGTTTATTTTTCATAAAGTTTCAGACCTATCCTGGGATGCATATTTTTAAAATTCAGGACTTATGTAGACTATTTGAAATTTCATTTTCTCAACCATCTTAAAACATGCTGAATTTCGGAGATCCCAATTTTAAGACTGTGAAGATGTTTGATAAAGTGTTCGAAAATTTTTCTGGTTTTAGAAATGCAGTAATATGGCGTACATATAAAAAATTATGTTGTAATTTTTGTAAAAGCTACTGTTTAAAAAAATAAATTAAGGATGCCACTGTAAAGTCCTTAAAAAAATACTGCAAAATATCTTAAATATTTTTGAATCGAACAACAAATAAAAAATCGGAATTCAATTATTTTCTGGACGCCATGTTAATGGGCATAAAATTCTGCACTACTGTGCTCATTTAAGTGATTCTCTATCTCCACAAATAACCAATATACCTATGTAATCTATCCTACGTCCGGTGAAACACACTGTATAGTAAGAAATAAAGTTAATGGAAGTGGTATTCGCACAAATTTTGCCACATATCTCCCTTTGTATTAGAGATAGACCCATTAACCCCTACATCATTATGTGCATGAGAACGCGTTCTATTCAAATGTGTAAAAATATACAGGGTGTTCAATTTAAAAAAAATAAATTTATAACTGTAGCCATTTTGTGTAAGCTTCCATTATTTTTTCTAATATGATTTTCGAAATCTACATCAGAAGTCTTATAACTTTTGTATTTTCCATTTTTTTCGTAATAATAAAAATAACGAAATTAGAGGTGGTGCAAATTCTCACTAAATCACCGTGTACATGCGATTTATTTTGTAGCCTTTTTAAAATTCAATTTCTCAAGTTCCTGTTCCTGACAGTTGCAAAGAAAATCGAAGGAATCAACAACAATCCTATTCTTTTGCAAAATATCTGATATTCCATTAAAAAGAGGGCTCAGAACTCTATGGAGCAATGTGATGGGACACTTTCAGCACCTTTTGTAAAAATTTTGTTGTATTTTTTATTAAAAATAAATGTTCTGTTTCAATATAATTTTATAAATTATTGTAATAAGGGAAACAATAACCTATTATGACGCATTGTATGACAGCTTAATAAACACCAATCTAGGCCCTAAGTTTTTATTTGCATGGGCAACGTGACGTCGTTTTTGTTAACGATCGTTATATAAATATTAAATAATAATTTATCACTCGCTCAACAATAAGTCAGAAAATAGCGACACCCACATATTTTCTCTTTTGTAATAAAAGGAAGTACAAATTTATGACGAAATAAAATGTTACGTATAAATTAAATAACTCTCAAACAATAATTTCGTTTTTGGCACAAGACTTGTAATTTAATTTTAAACATTTGGCACTGTTTAAAATTCATGTCCTGCAGAATTAATAAAATTCCTTTGAAAATAATGCGCTTTGTAGTTATGTGAGGATAAAATAAATATCGCGAACACCAACATTCATAAAAAAATAATGACAATTCTTAATTTACATGCATTTTAAAACGTCGTAATATAAAAGTGTGGACAAAAAGTATTAACCTATTTTATGTCTAAGAAAAATTCAGTAGACTGAACATAGCAACTTATATAAAGTACTACATCAGTTTTATTGCTGTGTACTTATGACCCTAGATTTTTTTAAAGGGTTGTTTTATGGATACGACTACTTTAAAATGTTTTCAATTGTACAAACATACATTAAAGTAACAATGATCTTCTTTAAACGGCTTAAGGAAAACTTCTTGTCGCATATATCAAGTAAACGTTGAACAGTCGCTCTCTTTTTATTTTTATACTTTTAACAGTTAAATTTATTACATTTCCCTCATTTCTTTGTCATCACTACTCCATCCACTCCCCATGATTTTAAATTTCTTGCTTACACGAGTTAAACATTAATAAAAAATTAACGGAAGAACCATTTGATATTAATCATTAATACATATTTACGTTCATTTAATCTAAACATTTGAAACCCAGATGGTTCTGCTGTGTAAGGTAACCTTTGATTCATACATAAGTTTATTTTCCAATAAAGTTTTAATAAAGTTTCAGATAGATCTATTCCATGCTAGGATGCATATTTTTTAAATTCAGGACTTATATAGACTATCTGAAATTTCATTTTCTGAACTTAATTTTAATTCAAATTCAAATTCCTTTATTAAACATAATATATATAAATTATCTACATTAATATGAGGGTAGCACCTAAGCCAGAAATGGCTTATTTTGTGCTAATATCTTTCAATTAGAATATTTAATACTAACATATTTTTACTATTAAACATTTATTTACAAAGAAATACATAAAATTAATAGATAGTTGGAGGAGAATCAGGAGGATGTACAAATATAATTAGGTACTATTTTGAGTCGCAAATTTAACTAAATAGTTCGGAAGATGTTGCAATAAAATTTGATACGGTATGACGAAATTTCATTTTGTTACTAATCCTTTTTTTGTTTAAAGGTAATTTATTATAGAACAATGGTCCTTTATAATCAATAAAGTTCTGTTAAGATGTTTTATTATATTTATTAATTAGCAAATTAGAATTTGAGACTGATTTTGTGTTGCGAAAGTGACTGGGAAAATTATGTTTTCCCTTATTTTTATTTATGAAAAGAATACTTTCAAGTATATATATATATATATATATATATATATATATATATATATATATATATATATATATATATATATATATATATATATAGTTTTTCAAATTCAGACAACAATATTCCTTAAACAATTTGTCACTAGGGTATAGATAACTTTTTTTCATGATTATTTTTAAGATATATTTTTGTAATACTTTTAGCGGATTTAGTGCATTTTTATATGCACCACCCAATGCTATTATGCCATATCTAATTATGGACTCCACTAATGTATTATAAATATTTATTAATGTTTTTGTTTTGAGAATATTCCGGAGAATATAGAGTTTTCTTATTACTTTTCGAATTTTATCTGTTACGTATATTACATGTTCCTGCCATTTAAAATTTTCATCTATTATGATACCAAGATATTTTATTTTTTTACAACTACTTATTATAAGATCTGTATTTTGAATATTTATTTCGGTAATATTATGATTCTTAATCGTATAAATGGAAAAGCACATAAATTTTGTCTTCCCTATATTCAAAGAGAGTTAATTTTGATCTAACCAATTTTTTATTACTTCCATATCAGACGATACTTTTATAGTTATTTCTTTCCAATCTAATCCTTCAAATATAATTACCGTGTCATCTGCATATGAAATTATTTTTCCTGATATATTAGAAATTTTGCAAAGATTATTTATAAAAATTAAAAAAAGAATCGGAGTTATAACTGTGCCTTGAGGAATTCCGGTTTTTATAATTTCAGGGTGACTAATTTGATTTTCAATTTTAACGGATTGTTTTCTGTTCGATAAGTATGCAGCAAAGACATTCAGTGCAGTGCCTCTAATACCGATATATTCCATCTTTTGTAATAATTTTGAATGAGACACTGTATCGAATGCCTTTGCTAAATCTAGAAAAACTGCTATGCATTTTTTATTATTGTGTATACTATTATTTATAGAGCTGGTTATTTTGTAAATGGCATCGTTGGTACTAAAAGTATTTCTGAAACCAAATCGGTTTTGAGATATAATTTTATTAGAATCTAGAAATTCCTCAAGGCGGTTTTTTAACGCTTTTTCAAAAATTTTTGCAATATTATTAATAACTGATATTGGTCTATAATTAGTTGTATCTGTTCTAGAACCACTTTTATATATGGGTGTGACAATAGATTCCTTGAAATGTGCAGGGACTAAACCTGTAGCGAAGATTATATTAATAATATGAATCAAAGGTTTTATTAAATACATGTGGCAAAATTTAATTATTTTTACGGGTATTTGATGCCAACCTGTGGCACTATTATTTTTTTAAACTGGAGAAATATTTGAAATAATATTTCATTTTGAGTAACGGGTTTTAAAAATATGCTATTAGGTGCTGTATAATGATTTTCATCTCTGACATTTGGAGATGGGGTAATTGATTCTGCCATGATTGAACCGATATTTATAAAATATTGATTAAACATATTATCTTCCTGCTCACTGTCCTGTATTATTAATTGACCACTATCATCTTTAATATTTATCTTTTGATTTTTAGTTTTAGTACAATTTGTTGCTTCATTTATTAGTTCCCATATCCTTTTCAAATTATTTTTTGAATTATTAATTTCATTTTTATAATATCATCTTTAGTTTTTTTTAATATTTGTTAATTTATTTCTATATATTTTATATTTATTTACTAACATTATATTGTTCTTGTCATTTATTACTTTTTTTTATTTGATCCCCTTTTTTTATTGACTCCATAATACCGGTAGTGATCCATGGTTTAATTTTCTGTTTGTACTTTGGTAGCTTAATTGTGCTGGTAGCATTATTTATATGATTATTGAATATCTTAATAAAGTTTTCTGTACATGTATCACTATTGTTGTATTTAATTAATTTTCTAGACTCAGTTGTTTTAAAATTTTATTATAGTAAATTTTTTTTATTCAATTTTTACAATTATTTTCAGTAGATATTATATTATTACAGATTTCGACATTGCAAGTGCCGGTGGCGGGATTCAAATCCGCAACTACGATAAAAAGATTTCGAGTGACGCTTACCATCTTACGCTCTAGATAATTACGATACCAAGCCAATAGCTAGGTATTAATCTGTTTTTACATATTTTATGCACAAACGCCATAACTATCCTTATATGAAAGTTTCTAGATTTTTTTTTTGAGTCGGACGTCCAACTTTTATTTTTTTAAATATATCCTTTCAACCATAGATACATAAGGTACTAAACTAGGAATGTGTAAGTAAAATGAATGCATCTTGATGACATTTCGTTGATTAACCTACATATTTATACTTACCACATGTAAGGTAAACATAGAATATTGTACACAAGAAACGGTCCATTGAAATATGGACAAACTTTTTTGAATTTTTAAGATTAAAGTTGGGAATTGAAAAACGGATTCAATCTAATTTTGTCCCTGATATAATACAACCGCATCAGGCACTGCTTCTAGTTTATTCCTCTTTATCTGTTTCGCATTCCGTATTATGTTGGCTTCATTTCGATCATGAAGATAAAATGCTTTGATTCCCCTATGAATATGATGTCTAAGGAGTGAGCCTTTTCACCTACTTTGATGACAAATGGAACTACTTCGTCAAGCATCTTTATTCGAGAGTATGTATGAATATAAAGTGTTAAAGACCGGCTTTGAAAATAATAATTTTACGACTATAATCAAATGTTTTGAAGGGGCTGGTTTCGATTGATATGTTTAAAAAAACACCATTAATATGAATTTACTGTTTCATATATACTCTATGTAAGTTTCATTTAAGCCTAAAATAGTATAATAGTCGCCCTATAAGCGGCAATTTTTGTTTCAATATGTTGTTAAAACTAGAGTAAAATTATGTAAAATTTAATAATGGAATGCGCGCATACTATGTAATTTGATGACATTCCTTGTTTATGCAACAAAAAATTCCAACTGTCAAACGATTGTAATATAAATACCTTATTGCATTGTATACCTAACAAAATGAAATAGTTTGACACTATTATAGTGGATATTTTACGTTTGCTTTCAAAGCTTATTTTCAAAACATTTTATTGCATGTTATCCACCTATACCAAAACTATAAAATTATGGAATAAAACAACTCTTCTTTATCTGTCAACGAATTGCGATGACGAATATATTTTATATATATGCACACACACACACACACATGCACGCACGCACGCACGCACACACACACACACGAACATATACACACACACTCACCCACACCCGCACCCACACCCGCACCCGCACCCTCACCCGCACCCACATCCTCACCCCCACACACACATCCCACCCCCACACACACCCCAATACACACACACGTACGCACGCACACACACACACACACACACACACACACACACACACACACAATAATAATAATAATCCATGGGGATCAGACAGGTTGGAGGAGCCCCAATGAGAGGTCTCAAAGTTGATGACACGCGCAATGCATATGGATGCTTTAAGTGAACATGGGAACTAAGGGATAACTTGTTGACCTGCTATGAGGGCAGCGAATCTGTGCGCAGGAGATACATGGCATGGTTATATAATAACCTGGTGTACCATTCACCCAGAAGACCGCACCTTCTACAATATCTGAAAGATCAAGTGTTCTTCTTGTGCAGGACAGGTTACGTAAGGGCACCCCATCATATAGAAGAACTGCCAGCCACAGTTCTACCGCGGCAATTAGCGGCTGACGGGGAATATCCTGTAAGATTCACCGATACAGACTTAAGCATTAGGGTTAGCGTTTACACCAGGGCTAACCTAAAGCCTCAAGTCCTGACTAGAATGGACGCAGTCATCGAAGCGGAACTTTCAGACGCTGCAGACATCTAAAAGATTAATTGTGCCATGTACAGCGCCCCGAAGCAACGTGTCCCTCGTGAGATGTCAACTAACACATTAACAAGGGCAACATACAGTCGGCCAGAAAACACACTTCTCGGATCCAGAGTGTGGTGGAATACATAACAATTGGTAGAGCATTTACTATCAAAATCCGGCGTATAATAGGCAGGCTAAGACGCCAATACCACACTCTAAATCTGGCAGTGATGCTTACTATCAAGCAGCGTTGTAGATAGGATCCGAACGCTCATGGCTGTAAAGAAAACATTGAAGAGGCGGTTGAGGGATATAGAGCAAAACACATTGTTCCGTACAAATCATTCCCGCCTCGTTTAAGAACCACAGCGTGTTGTTAATAATACGCCGACTAGAAGATGTTTGAAAAGCAATCTACAAAACGACGCGTCCATTCAATAGCGACACTTCAGCAATTGCACAATTCGAGGTTCTGTGCCTCAGACATCTAGAAGTGCCAGAGGAAGTGTGCCTGACAGTCAGTAAGAAGGAATTCCAACAAGAGCTTGTTGGTAGCAAGAACTTCGCTTCCCCCGACCCAGACGGCATTAACAACTGTCGGTGAAAGAGATTTCCTTCCATACACCGTCAACTGGCGTGAGTTTTCAACTCATGATTAAACGAGGGGCGGTAGATTCCGGACTGAATTATCAAGAGATGCACTGTGCTTATGCCTAAAAAGGGGATCCTCCCGACCCGAGAAATTATAGGCCGATCACTTGCCTCAACTTCTGCTGCAAAATATTTACTCGTACCTTGTATGTCAGGACATGGAGATCTGTTGCTCCAGTCTTCCAACAGATAAACGAACAGCGTGGTGCTAAGAAAGGCCTGGCAGGTTGTAAGGACAACCTGCTGATAGACCTCTGTATTACACACGATTCTGTGCACTACAAGCGGACTCTATCAATGGGCTGAATCGATCTCATGAGCTTTTACTCCACTTGCTCCAATGTCTTGCGGTACCAGCACCACTCGTGAGTTGCATTGAACAGTTACTGCCGATCTGGAGAATCCCCTTCATCATAACATTAGCTGTACAGCGAGTCACGACCGAGCAGGTGGTATTTAGGAAATGAATTTTCCAGGGTGATTCCCTGAGCCCTCTCCTTTTCTGCATCTCACTGCTGCCGTCATCTGTAGAGCTCTCTGCCTAAACTGTGATCACAGATGCGGTTCACCCAGCGACCAAAGGCATAATCCATCTATTTTATATGGATGACGTTAAACTCTATGCCTTCGGAGAGCACGAATTTCAAAACGCTATTAGGGTGGTCGAAGAGTACACGCGAGACATTTGTATGGAATTCGGGTTGCATAAAGGTGCAGTCGTCCACCTCAAGTGAGAACGATGCGAGAAAGTTTCTGAAGATGCGTAGCTTGCAGACGGAAGCATCTTACGACATCTGGATGCTGGAGAGATCTATACATACTTGAGTGTGCAATAACGACACATCCATAGTGTAAAACAAATAAAGGATTCTCTCCGCGGCAATTACCGATACAGATTTGGTTTTTCGAACTATTGGGGAAGAAGAAAATGTCTACGACTAGCATGCTTGCCATTGTGGTTTTGCTCTACTCTTTTGGAGTAGTGAAATGGACGGTAGACGAGCTGCGCCAATTAGACAGAGATACCTGCATGATAAATATTCACAGAAATACTCATCCTAGTTCGTCCGTTCCTCTTGTGTACCTCCCACGTCAACGGGATGGTCGTGGAATCTGGAGTGTATGCATGACAGATTAGTACTAAGTACGGCATGTAATATATTCAGAAGCTCGGACCTGCTCTTACAATTCGTAGCACATCATAAAACTGTAGGAGTGAGCGCAGGATTGTTCAAGGCAGTGAAGAGAGCTGCAGATGAACTCGGTCTCGTAGGGCACATAAATTCTTGGCTCTACAGTTACTAACCCTGCAGAATGTGGGGAGTGGCTGTAGTTAATTCGCCGGCGTTACTCCTCTGATTTGATGGACTCCACGGGAGGGGCTGTCGGGCATCGGTTGTATAAAAAAAAGGATTTACTCCAAAATCTAGCTAGCAACTCATTCGCTTTCCTTGAAGCCCATAATTGTCCAATATTACTTTACCAAGTACCCTACTATCTACCATGAACAATAAAGTTACGGAATTCATTGATATATCTTGTTTTCTCCGAGTTCTGTTCTTCATTAAATTCAGGATAAATGGTTACGCTTCAAATCTTTCCGCTCGAACGACATCTCGAAAAAAAAATTGTTTTTTTTTGGTCGGTTATAATGTTTATGTTTATTGACAACAGACAAACAAGTTCTTGACCACATAATTTGAGTGTGGAAGTATATTAATTAATATACCCAAAGCTGTGAAATGTATTAGTTGATTTAATAATTGACTATTAAATATGATATATTGGCGTTAACTATAATATTGTATCATTGAATTCCACCAGGAGATTATTAAATGGGTATCGAAATGTCGATTAGTAGTTTTTAGAATCAATAGAGGGAGAGTATTTCACTGGGGAATACGTGTTTCTATTTATAATAGTAGTCAGTAAGTGCCTTTCTGTGAGTATTATGTAAATGAGCGATGAAAGCTATCGCACCCCTTTGTCCAAACAGCATTATGCGGACTAGAGACAACACGGAGATGTTTAATGAGTTAATTTATGGATTGTTATTCCGATAGAGTAGCACAAACAAGACCATGCCGTTTAATGTGCAAAGTAAATATTTATGTATTTCATCTCTTCAAAGAAAATGATTCGTAATGTGTCATCTTCGTTGGAGCCGTTTGACAGCCAAAACTCCAAATATAATCCATTAAAGAAACAACGCGATTGAGCTAAAATTACCCCTCAGGGGTTACCGCAGTAATTTTAAATGCAATTTTAAGAATATCATGATATCCCTAGATAGCAATTTCTCTTTCTGTTCGTGACTACATTTATTTACAGGCTTCTGTTCCGAATTGGTGCAATATATCATATTGTCTTGGTAAGCCAAGTGGACATCAATAATTCAACGGCACTATCGGATACCCGACCGGAATGGAACGTGGCCACAACCGGACATCAAAATGAGCGCGTGGTTGTCGCAACCCATGTCGGATTACCAGGTTACACTTAAATCAACAGTGCGGTCGAACGGAGCATCGAGTATGAGCCTCAAGCTTTACCAGCGTTTCCTGGGTAATTCATCAAAATCTCTCAGTTTGAAGGCTTTAGATAATCAACCATATTCTCAAATCGCATTAATGGCCTGTCACTGTACACAGCACGGTGGCGTCGATTTTACTCATATACTACTTCGAAGCGTTAGCTTGCATGATATTGTAAATGACTTGCACATTATCTACACCACTCTCCCCAGTCAAGGCATAGCCAGGGACACACTCAAAAAATTGTAACCGAACTGCAATAAATTGTGTTCAGTATTATTTAATGTCTACACAACTTTTGTCAATATAGAGCGTATCTCAAGTATGCAAAAAATTCATGGCCAGCTAGACTTAAACATAAAATACATAAAATAATGTATTACAGATTCTATACTGTTTAGTTCACATCATTTTGACATTTTTCAAACAAACTTGTACCTACTGTTTAAAAATTTAATGTACAGGGTGAGCCATAAAAAAACGGAATTTTATAATCGCTTAAAACTTGTTACCTTTTAACTTATTTTTATTTTCTTATACTAGAGAAAGTATACTACTCGTGATTTTTTCGACCTCGACATTTTAATTAATATATACATTTTAACCCTCCTGAATCCATTCTGACTATTTTTCGAACGATGTCTGTATGTGTGTGTGTGCGTGTGTACATGCGTTCGTGGATGTGGGCGTGCGAGTGCGCGTGAGCGTGTGGATGTGTGTGTCCGCGATAACTCAAAAAAATACTATTAGGAAAATTCACAAATTTGGCAATTCAGATTTTCATCATTTTAGGTGATATATTAACGACAATGATAAATTCTGTGATGAGCAAAATTGGTCAGCTGAAAGGCGGTCCACGGGACCCAAACTTTTTTGTATATGACACTGTAAAAAAAATATATTCTTGATGAAAGATTATAAATCATGTCTACTATATCAAGCGAATTGAATATATTTTCCAGGTACTTAAATAAAGCTGATGTAAACTAAAATTTTTTACACATTTGACCTCATAAAATGGGGTTAGGATAATTTTGGCAGTTTGATATTTTAAATGTTTAATTTAGTTACAAAAATGTCAATGTCAATAAGAACAAATTAAAATATAATATATGAGTTATTATTGACAATATCGACGTCAGATATTTTTAATTTAATGATAATGATACAGAAATAATGGAAAACTATGGTCATGATGACAAAATAACAAGTTACATAAACATTTGAAAAATTCCGTTTTCTATTGCCCACCCGGAGCTATAGGTACCTTAATAGTATCATATATTATCCCTGGTCGAGCGGTAAGGTACTTGCCTCTCACCCCAGAATCACGTGCTCGATCCCTGTCCAAGGAGCTGGAATTTTTTCGAATGATCTGCTTGGAGCATACTTGGATATTTGGTGGGTGCCGTTGTGTCCAAATGAGCTACACATTTCGAAAATAAAGTATTGACTTGTGTCTCGAAAACTGCAAAAGATATTGAAACGAACCTTTGTCCAATCAACTTTCCTCAAAAATTAACTTAAGAATGTACAATCAATATTTCTCTAATTCGTTCTTAAATGGGGAAATCCTCCAATCCCCACCAACATAGGACACACTGTACTTCTTTTGTTCGATGTTTTTAAAATATAAAGTTCAAAAATCGTTCTGAAATTTAATTATTTTGAAAATATCATCATTGGTTTTCACAAATCACACGTGAATTTCTCCCTCTATTGAGAATATAGGCACCATTTCTAACATCTGGTTTTGGTGGTATTCATTATAAAAATTTTTTGATAATTTGTTCACAAAACAGACGAACAACTTTTTATTTATCGAAAAAATAAAACAATATAAATATTACGTTAAAGATACAGGTTTTATTATGTGTCATATTTAATATAGTTTTCAAAATGTATTTTATGGATAATTGTAAAATACTTATGAATATGCAAAAATGAAGATATTTCTAATTTCTGTGTAAGAAGTGATTTTTCAAATCGTACTATAAATATATAAATTATTATAAATATTAAGTTTTTTTTTAACTAAATCTTGAAATATCCAATGTTTAGTTCTAAAAGGATATATGTTCAGTAAATGGAACATAACTTAATTGCATCAATGATGGAAATAGAAATTATGATTACAATAACACATAAACATGAAGTACACAGAAATTTCATTTTCTTTTATACATGTAAGTGACTATCGGCGACCTCCGACCAAATGTAGTAACTGTAACCGTAACACATTTTACTGCCTGAAAACTTAGACCTACTATATTTGGGATGCTGATTCCAAGAAATGGCATCAGTTTTGTTCTATTGGCTCTAGTTTTGGAGATACAGGAGAACCTTATATGCTGATTCAATCGGTCGTCCATCAAAACACTTTATGAAATGATTATTATTTTATAACTATAAATTTTTTACGTATTATAATACATAAGTACTATTAAAATGATCAGTCATTCAACATATACGAAGCTTCTTTCTAGAGTGAGATCTACCAGGACAGTCCCGTTAAACGTTCCAGCAATAATCTGCCATCATGAGGGTATCTGACCTTCCATGGCATCTCTTCCATAGTTTATATGTCCTTGTGAGATCTTTCTCCTTGCTCTTTGCTTAAATCACAACTTATTAAAATTGGAGAGTACGTCCTCTATTAATTCATAAATAGTTGTCCACCTTATATCAGTGAAAAGAGTTTTTGACAACTAAAACAAACGAAGACCACTAGACGCAATCTCGTCCATTGAATCATTAAAATGCGAATCATTTATGAGCTGTCTTATCTGGGGACCATAAAAAATCCCAGCTTTCAGTTTTTCCTCGCTTAGTTCAAAGAATTTGCATCATACGTAGTCAAAACACAGACCGTCTTTGTTCAAAGCCTTCACAAATTCCCCGCATGTTCGATTCGAGCAGTAAGCGGTTCCACTTTTTCGTTTCACTCTGACCGGTTAGATCTATCTCTGTGCACATTCCATATGTATAGAGTTCAGTGGTTTATACTTGCCACAAATATATACATAATAAAAGATAAATTACCCCAAAAATGTAGACAAGGAAACTTTAACATAAACTAGCATTACAATTAACTTGATTGAGATAGAAAACTAGAGCTGATAAAACCAAACAGATGCCTTTTTTTGGAATCAGCGTCCCAAATATATCTAAGAATTGGTCTAACTTCCGAAATATCAAATAAAAAAAATATATTGGCCTGTGTAATCAAAGCATATTTTGAATTATAAAAATTACCCCAAGAACCAATGTTTCGAACTATACCATATATATCATAAAATCCCGTCCCCTTTACTTAACTAAATCTAGATTTCCATTTCAAATCGTTATTTTAGTTGACTTGGAATCGGTTAAAATAACCACCATACAAAAATCAAGACCGTTATTTATGTACCAACAACGTAGAACACGTATATATAAGTGGATAGATAGATATATAGATAGATAGATAGATAGATAGATAGATAGATAGATAGATAGATAGATAGATAGATAGATTGGGTAAGTGATTGTACATAAATTATAATGAGGTGAATCTTCAAAGAAAGTATTTTTATCTATAGGAATTTTTATCATGTCACCATGACGTGTAGGATATTGGTGATTTTCATTTCATTTTGCAAAATATAATAAATTACGTTTTGCATGTGTGACACATTTCAACATAAAGATGCCAGGCACTATTAACAAGTTATTGTTTTTAAATATATATATTAAATACATTAAATATTAAACGTAGTAATCTTTTTTGGCAAATCAAGACCCCACCCATATCATATGCTAATGAATAATATACATTTAGTAGACCATCACGATCCAAACATGATATTAGCTGCAAAATGGCGAAAAAAGCACTATTTAGTTTTGAGCAGACATAATCAATATGCCTAATCCAAGACAATTTTTCATCCAGCCAAAGACCTAAGAATTTAGAAGTCGTGGAAAATTGATCAATGGTAACATCAATGATTTTTCGTTTGTAGAAATTTAGGTAGATTGTTTTTTTTTTTCATTCAGAATTAGATGATTGCATTGACACCAAGTATCAAGTTCCTCACAAACAGCTTTGATATTTTCTGATAGTTGCTCAGTATTTACGCCAGAAACTGTAATCAACAAACATAGCAACACTACCTCGGCCAATGAAATCTGGTAAGTTGTTCACATACAGCATAAATAGAAGGGGGCTCAGAACTGAACCCTGAGGAACACCAAGTGTGACATCTTTTGGTTCAGATACGCAATAGTCTAATTTTATCTTAATTTTTCTTTGAGTCATGTATAATTCAATCCAATTCAGTATACTACCACGTATACCAATATTGTACAATTTCTCAGTTAACAATTTAGCATATACTGTATCAAATGCTCTAGATAAATCGAACATTAGCGATACTACATATTTTCCCTAGTCAAGTTCAGAATGTACAAGTCAAACTAGAATATAAGAAAAAGGTTTTTGTATTTATACTTAAAATGTCATATTCTTGTCAAATAATTCTTTAACTGAAAATATGTAGTGACAATATATTTACGTGATGATAAATCTTAATCCGGTCCTGTTCCTCGTTACACCAAAAATCTGTTTCTCATCTAGAAATGACTTACAGCCCTCTTAATACTTACACTAATATTCAATTTGACAATGAAATTATCTCCATTGATTGATGATTTCGCCAACTTTACTTTCTTTGCTTTATCGAGAAAGTTGTAAAGTATAGCTACTTAAGGCCATTTTGAACATCATCACGGATAATATAGTTAATAGATCGATGGCTTCGATAATAATAAGTACTTTAATATCGTCTTTAGATGGTCGCGGTTAGCTTTTAGAGATTCAGGATAGCTCTCGGGTTTCATGCCGAATTGTTTATTGGTATTACGTGACGTTTCGGTCAACTTTTCACGGCCTTCATCACATTCAACCAATTTAGAAGCTTAATATTACTATTAGCGATTTTAATTAGAACTTTATATGTGAGTTTTTTCTTACACGTTGAATGTGGGCATACCTCGTTGTGCCTTAAATTTCCTAATAGTGTTATTAAAAGATGTCCAGCAATTATATTGGCCGATAATCGAATAGCTAGTCCCTGGTCGGATAATATTTCTAATTGATTCAATGCAAACTATAAAAGTTATAAGAATAGGAGGAATTCCTTGAGGAACTAAATGAGCAAATATATATAAAGATTTATTCAACCAAAAATTATAAATCTTAATATAATATAATTATATAATCCTCGACCAGCAACTCAAGGTGATGTATGTCATCGAGTTCTCGGCACCTGCGGAGAAAAACATCACCTTGAAGGAGAAGAAGGAACGAACCAAATATCGCGATCTCCGGTACGAGCTCCAAGTGCTGCACCCAGGCTATTCGGTCAAAATGGTCGTCCTAATTATTGGTGTACTCGGAGGGATAAAGCCTACGTTGTTCTCAGAATTGAAGATCTTCCCCGCCTGCCAGAAATCGGCTGATAGGCTGACAGGCCAAATGCAGAAGGCGGTTATACTGTGTTCTCTCTGTCTGCTTAGGGCACATGATTCTGGAATCTAGAGTCACTAACCCTGCGGGATGTGGGAGTGTTTAATGTGCTGGCGTGACTCTTATGTGAATCAGAGCCATGGGAGGACTGTCCAGTGTCGGGAAACCGAAAAAAAAAAGAAAAATAAACACCACAGAAATTAGACAACCCCCGAATCCAAAGTCGAAACTGTCCAGAAGAGGTCACACTTTGAAAAAAGAGATACAATCACTCCCAAGTCAATGCCGGTGACCCGAATCGAACCCACAGCTACGATAGATACATTTCTAGTCACGCTTGCCATTGCGCGCTCTAGCCAATTACGCCACCAAGCCGATTACTCACAAAAATATGAAGATTTTTTTTAATAATATGTTGATACTAAAATAACGAATTTTTGTGGCATTTAAGGTATGTTTGTGTTTGAATACTATTTTAACAGTTAATGGATTTGACCTTTACTTGGTGAAAATCTGTTATACTTACTTACTTTTCGTGTCTGGATAAACATTTAGTTGTCTTATTCTTCCAAAACTCCACAGCGTTTATCGCCTAGTCGTTGGCTAATACTAAATTTTGTTTAGTGCAAGCTATATCCATGTCTGCACAAACGAGCAAATAGTTTGGAGTTTACGCAGTGGCCTGGAGCGTTGAGCAATGAACATAGCTAGTTCTACTGTCCGCTAACTCCCCGATTCAAATCCGAGCTTCGACCCTGACAAAGTCGAAGAAAGTGGTTGTGTGTCTACGTTTTTTCAACAGTGTAACCCCCGCCCATGCAGCTCCGGTTTTGGATTTGGGGGAATGTATGTGGTGATGTGGTGTGTTTGTATATCCCCGCACTCACACCTGCCACTATCAGCATATCCTCAGTTTCTTCCACGTTTCTTCTACATTTGAATACTCATGTTCTGAGGCACTTTAAGGTACTCCAAATACTATAGTATCAAGTCTGCGGTCACAGACATTTCTCCCTCCATAAAGATTCACGGCGAATCTCTGACTAGGTTTCTATTGGTGTGATTTTCTGAACAAAGCTATTTGCTGGATTTCAGATGAGAGGGACATTGGGGTGATTGTGCATCAGATGTCTCTCATCAGTCATTTGCTTCTTCCTTTTTATTTCACCAGCCACTCTGCGTCTTACATCTGGTGGTACTACCAGCTAGAAGGTAGATCTTCTGGGTTGGGGTTGGTTTTAGCTAACCAGTTACAATGCGGACAGATTAATTTAAAACCACATTCACATGTTTGGATAAGCAGATGCTTCCCACAATGGTGCTGCATATTCTCCTTCAACAAAACAAAGTGCAAGGGCCAACGTACGCAGCAGCTCCGGCTGGGCTCCCCATGTTGAGCTTATCCAGCTTACGGATGATACTGTTTCTTGCGCTGATTCCCCTTTCAGCTCTTGGCATGTACTTCGAGTTGGTGTAATTCTCAAGATTCGCTCTTCCTCAGAGGCTTCTTCTGGCTTCTCTGTTACAAAGGTGCGTTTTACTTAAGTTTGACTCAGGTGATTTTCTTCGTACTATTCTGCTTCGGCTGCTCGTTTGATATATGTTGTAGAGCAAAAGGGACAACACACTACCTTGTGGTAAGCCATTCTTTTGGTCTCTCAACGGGCTTTTCTACTCTTGCAGGGTCACAGGTGAAAGGCATAAACTTGCGTTTTACGCAGAGACACGCCCATTCTTAACTGCCAAAAATAGTCTATTTTAAAAATAGAGAATTTTAATTTCGAGGATGGTGAAAAATTTTAAAAATGCTTCAAATAAAATAAACCTATTTCCCCGTTCACTGGACATATTTGTTATGAAATAATACAGAAAAGAAGGTAAATGAGTTATCAGAACCCTCATATATATACTAACCTTCAAATGTGCGTATGTATTGTCTGTAATTGTTAGATACGAAATATACGCCTGATATTTTGCGTTCAATGGACTTTTTCTGTTGGAATTCCTCTTAGGGCGCACAGAGGCGGGTATGAATAAATTCAATGAATATTTCGTTTCACAGTCCAGATAAGTCAAATAATCACGGGCATGTATTAGTGTAGAAATAATTTCTGATATACCTGAAAACTATATTTTTACGTTTACGTTAGAAAAACGTAAATGTCATTATATAGGGTATCAATTTAAAACGTTTCCACCCCAATTATCTCGGGAACAGAAATATTAAAGGTTTTATCCATGGTGAATGAGATGGGGAGTACTTGCTGCAGTATGAAGATCAACAAGAGCAAGCATTTCACCCTCAGCCACCCCTACTTTAGAATCTTAAATGACACTATCTCTTGCGTTCTCAAATGAAAGTTATTTTAAAAGGCTATCTTTCTGCAAAAATTAAATTAAATTTCATCAAATACCTTTTATGTAGTTTAGCAAAAACTGATTCTCCGATATTTGTAAAAAATTATTGCAAAAACTTGCTCATTTTATTTTTTTAATTAGAATTCGAACCGGTACCAAGTTCACGTTTTAAAAAGCCCACTTTACAGAGTATTGTTGAAAAATATTCAGAAAACTAAAACATTTTATTTGCCATTTATTTTAAATCATAACAAATGTTGTCCATTATTTTCCAAATAATAATATCGCATATTTTCAAATTCTCGTCTTACAATTAAGAAAACTTCTCTTGGAAAAGAGCGACACTCCAGTAATTCTTTGCCAAAATTGTTGAATGCTCTATGATGGAGTTCTGTAAATGACAGGACTGAGATAGCCTCATGGATAAAAGTCGAATGGCGTCAAATCCGGAGATCTTGCTGGCCATTCTATGGGTGCTCTTCTGTTAATCCGCTTAACAGAAAATGTATAATCCAACCATTCCCTGACTGGTAAACACAATCAGAGGATCACCATGTTGTTGAAGGTGCAGCATATCTTCATCAAAGGAAAGATTATCATCCTCATCAAATTGATTTTCCCATGCATGGATTATAAGAGGATTAGTAGTGGTTTTTAACATGTTCAAATAGATGTTGCTATTGAGAATTTATTCAATGAATAAAGGGGCAATAATACTCTCTCCCAATATACCCGCCCAAGCGTTTATTATCTGTGGCCATTCAGTATGTCCTTTAACAAGAACATGTAGATTTTCATCGCTACAGTATCGATAATTGTGTCTATTGACAAAACCATTCAAAAAGAATGTTGATTCGTCTCTCAATTTTAAGACAGTTTCATGAGAATAGGCCTTTGTAATGGTAGTAGGCGGCCAACGTTAAATAAACGATTAAAACAATAGTAATCCATACATATATAAAAGCTCAAAAGGTTTTCTTCTCCGGTTCCTCAAGAGGCTACCGCTTCACCAATTTTGATAATTTTCTTTTTTTTTTCAATGAAAAGTCTCTACGCTCAGATGGTTCATGACACATTTTTATATTTTTTAATCACCAATTTCATATGTAAAACAAAATAAACAAAAACTAATGCATGTTAGCGTATGCTAAGCGCGGCATTACTTGAAGCGACCTCTAGCACCGACCTCTTAAGAAATGGAACTAACGCATCTTAGCCTGCTTGGCTTATTCTATTCTGTGCCAGTGTGCTGTTCGGTTATTGTTTACATTCGAGTTTTTAGTTACTTTGCTGCAAACAGGATTGTTTAAATGTGACTTCGACTTTTACTTGCTTTGCAAATAGGAATTTAAGCTAAGTATTTTTAGTTTAGTTTACTATTTTTATTTGTTTTTCGAGATAAACCTATTTTAAGCATGGAACGACATGTTGTTCCTATTGTAGGTGACGGAAATTGTTTATTTCGTTCTGTTTCGCATTGTTTATTTAATAATGACCAACATCATCGCGTGATACGCATGCAAGTCGTCGAAAAAATTAAAAATGAATGGGAATATTATGAAGGTTTTATTGTTGGAGATCTATCGTATCGGTTATCGATTACAAATTCCGCTGAATACGAAAATTTATTGTCTTTAGATGGCGAGTTCGTCGGCCATGTCGAATTGCACTGTATTAGTCAGCTGTTTCCTGATCATTTGTTTAGAGTATATAGAGATAATAATAATAACGAAACTCTTGATTATGGTACTGGAAATATTATTTCTAATTTACTTTTCTCTGGTAATGTTGATGCAGGACATTATAGTGTTTTAGAATTTCGTCCTGTCACTAATGATGCCGATGTGGTAAACGCACTCTGCAATGTTGTGCAACATAATATTTCAAAAAAACGTAAATTAAGAAAGACGTTGACTGGCGGCAGGGAAAGGAGATGCGAACGCACACAAAAACGTCTAAAATACGAAAAAAAAACCTGCTTTATAATTCAATATAGATGTGCCGTTTCTGATACTATCTCAAATGTAACTCCATTCAACTTAGGTAATTTGAACAACATATGTATTGCTCTGCCCGGTACTTTTCATGTGAAAAAAATTCGGCTGGCTACTTTGGTCTTTGTTGCTGTAATAAAAAAGTTCAAATTACCAGAATTTCGGATTCCTGATAAAATGGAAGAATTATTTACAGGGAATGACGAGATATCGAAAAATTTTCGAGATAGTATTCGACAATATAATAATGCTTTATCGTTCGTGTCATTCGGGGCAAATATAAAATTACCTTCCGGATATGGTCCGTATTGTTTCAAAATTCTTGGTGTAGTACATCATAAAATTTCGTCATTATACCCTCAAAATGGAGAATATGCTTTTTATGGACAGTTATACATTTTAGACTTTTTCGAAGCCAATCAAATTAGACTTGAACATGCTGCGAACAGTTCCTTGAGAAGAGACATTCTAGAAGTACTAAATCGTGTTGTAAATCAATGTAATCCTTATGTGATGTCATATAAGACAATGCATCAGAAGATATGTGAAGAAAAGGAGTTAGCTTTAAAAGAAAATCGTGTACCTATTAATTTGGTAATGCGTTTTTATCACGAATCCAAATCAGATCTTCGACGATATAATGATCCTACATGTTCTGAAGTTGCAGCTGTTTTTGAATCAGCCGACGGTGCTCCACCTTCTCATAGACATATTGCTGTTTACGCACATGACGATGGAATAAAAAATATAGATTTTGACAGTATGCATTGTGATCCGATGTCATATGTATTAATCTGGTCGTGCGGGGAACCAGGATGGCATATTTCAGTGCCAACTGGAGGAGAGCGCAAAACTAAAATTCGCCAAAATATTTCTATTCGAGAATATATATCTTACAGACTTATGGTTCGGGGTTTAACTCCTGTAGGAGACTTCAATCCAATAATCAATGCTGGGAAGTTAACGCAGCAGTTGATTGTTGATTATTACTGTCGCATCGAAGGCGACAAATTGAAATTCATCCGTAACCAACAGGTGAAATTGCGAGTAGATACATACGTTGGTCTTGCAGATGCTTTACATGTAAGGGCCGACAACGGAAACTTAAAGGCTGGACGTGTTGTTATTTTACCTTCATTGTTTACTGGCAGTCCTCGAAACATGATGCAAAATTATCAGGACGCAATGGCCATTGTAAGAAAATTTGGTAAGCCAGACATTTTTTTGACGTTTACATGTAATCTTTTATGGCCTGAAATAACAAATAGCATACATACATTCTTATGAAACTGCTAATAATAGGCCAGACGTTACTGTTCGTCTGTTTCATGCAAAAATAAAGGAACTCTTGCATTTAATTAACCAAAAACAAATATTTGGCGAAGTACTAACATATTTGTACACTATTGAGTTCCAAAAGAGAGGTTTACCTCATGTTCACCTAGAAAAGTGTAAAATGTATAACTGTCCATAAGAAGCACATCCTCCATTTTGAGGGTATAATGACGAAATTTTATGATGTACTACACCAAGAAATTTAAGGAGGTGCTGTAACATGAAACTTTCATCACTCACTTGCATTTTCCAATACACCCGCCATCGAATTTCGACGGGGTTACGCTAGTAATATTTATATTTCAAAATTGTCTTCAACCTTACAAAAATAAAGCGTGACAGAAATATCGTACATTACAAAAAACCCGGGGCGTGGCTTCTCTTGCTTGTTTAAATGTTGCCGTTAATGTACTGCTAGAGAAAACAACCGTAACAGCCAAAAAAAATATATTCAGAATAGGAAAGATGAAGGAGTAAGGTAAGCTTTTATGTCTATAATAAACATAACTGGTATCACAGATATCACACTTTCTCAGGCAGAAAAAACAGTTTTTAATTTTATGCAACGCCACTGAAAAGCTCCTTATTCCCGGAAAGTCTTATTATTCTCTCTTGAGCTTGTACACATTGGATAGGGTGCAGAATATAACCCACATACCCAGTGACATAGAATGCCATTGCACTCTGCGTTGATAGGTAACCATGGCAACGCAATTACATGCGTATGCAACTGAACTGCATCTATTGCACCCTCAACCCTTGAGTATTAAGTACAGTCTATACTAATGATATCGTTCTACTCCTTATCCGCTTTATGTGAATATTAAATATTTCTTTTAATCTCCCGTTATATCCCAAGCGTTACAAATTTAATCAAGTAAAATGTGTATGGCTTGTTATTTACAAAATTTTGCTTGGCAACTATTTCAGTGCATAATAATTTAATAAAATGCCAAGACCGATAAGTTGATTATTTCTAGCCGAATATTTCTCAAGATGTCTCTTAGCTCCAATATCTTCTGAGATCTTTGTCCTAGTACCGATAAAATTCTGGGATTACCAGGCTCTCTCTATTATATCTCTGTTCACAATACCACCTATTCCACCACCTCAATAGAAGTAGAAACATATTTTTCAATGTAACTTATATGGCAGTAAGTTTCATACTCATCAGCTTAAAGTCATCACCTTGCGGTCAAGAAGAGAGCATCTCGGTAGGTGGTGACTTCATGCTGATGAGTATTGTACGTACCTACGTAGGTTCATGTTAACTGTATCACTGTGTAATTTAATATAATAATAGAGATAAGAGGCTAACGTATAATTCACGTGGAACATCTTAGAATTTTCATTCGGCCATGTAAATTTCCATACAATATGTGTCAAAAATGTTCCGTGGGACAGTGGCGTATGCGAAATTAACTAATACGAAAAACAATAAACTGTTACAATTTATAACAATGTATGTAAAACTTACCCTCTTAACTAGCTTGATGAACTAGCTTGCTTATCACAAACTGGAGAAGATGTGTAGCCGTTTTGCAGCATCAGGTATGTTTCTATGGTTGTCTCTATGCGTGATGTTCGCTTTGGTGAAAATATATTCTTATATTTTGAAAACGGCCGTTCGACGTCTACTGATGTAATACACGCATACGTAAAATAGCCTTTGAACGCACTTAGTGGATCTGGGGCTGCACCATCACATATTTGTCTTAATTTGCTAAAACTGGTGTCTTTATTTAACAAACTTGTGAACTTTTCTTTAACACGCTCATTTGTTGCGTCACCTATAGCGTGTAGCAATAGATTTACCTTGTACACTATTTACAGTGACTCCGCTAACGACAACGCACTATTTTCTAATTTTTTTATGCTTTCATGTAATGGTTTATAGTTCTGCGCAGTATTTCTTAAAGCTGTTTCAACGGAAATATTTTCGAATTTTATCTGGCTTTCCTTAATAGCTGTAGCCTCATCTGGATTGAATTGTAGTATCACAGCTTTTTATTTGTTGGAAATATTCAGCATAATAAAAAGCTGCCTGCAACAATGTTCCCCAACATGTAAGAATCGGCTGTGGTGATTAAGGAATACCGGGACACTTGCTATGAAATGCACGGAGACGTTTAGGAGATTTAAAAAACACTTTTTTTGTACTTGCTATTAATGCATCCACCTCTGGAAAGTCTTTTTGAATAGTTTCTGCCACAAGATGTAAAGCATGCACTTTACACGTAACATGTATAAACGTACAACTTTGTTCTTGCAAAGAACGGCCTAACGAACGCATTGTCACGGCGCCATTAGTTACAAACATCAACACTTGACTTTTTGACAGTTCAAATTTTTCTAACGTCTCCAGCACCACCCTGGTAATTATTTCGCTAGTACACTGACTTAGTCTTTTGCTAGCTAGTAACAGTGGAACTGTCGGTTTAAGAGGGTCCAGTACTCGTACTATAACATTTAAAATAGAATTTCTGTTACAATCTGTTGTCTCATCAACAGATAACCACGGCCGTGTATTTTTTTAATTCACATTTCATCTTATTTACCATGTGTACGTGTACAGTTGGTAGATAGTTACATAACGTTGTGCGACTTGGTAACTTCACCTGGGCATTGTATTTATTTCAGAACTCTCGAAATGGTTGTTTATCGAGTATGTGCAGCGGAATATCACAGGCAATCAGCATTAATAGTAAATCAAACATAAACTGTGTTGTCGAAGGCACGCCATTTTTTTATTTTTATGGTGTACACTATTTACGTGAAGTCCACAATTACGCTTATCCCAGCACATCAAATCTTTCTCGCACACTTTACAAATTATTTTAGTACCATCATAGAATAAATCCGGGAATTCACCTATGAATTTATTCACTTTGTCAGCAAGTGGCCGTTTTCTACCCCTACGTACGTCTACCATGCTTTATTATTAAATTAATATCAACAATACAGTACAACAAATAAAATAAAGACACAAAAACAATATGCAATACGCCCAAGTGACTTAACGTGTACACAACTCGAAAGCTAATAGTAGACTGGACCGGAGAAAGAGTTCTGCGGTCAAGGCGAATGCCGGCGATAGTAAGTACATCTGTACTCTACGACTATGATACACAGAAACGATTTGCAGCTTTAATAAGGCAAATTTTTTTATTTTAAGCCGAACTATTCGCTGTAATGTTTGAGCGAGTATACCGAAATGATATCGACGATGATTTATGCATTTGTTCAAAGGGTTCCATTGTTAGTAACTAATTTAGATAGATAGACACAGTTTAATGGCTATAGTTGACTATTAATCATTTACATTTTTACGGTTTCCATTCAAAAACTGAAATATTTTTTGGCTTTATAAATGACCATTGTTTGTATATAAATTATAGCTTCCACAGCACAAGTTGATTGCCATTTGCATTTTCACCTGGCAGAGACTTTATTTACTATTATCCAACAATATTGTATATTCCCCTGCTGCAATAATTAAAATAGAAATTCACAGCTGTTTAATAAATGGCAAATACCATTAAACCCTTTTCGATCCTTTAACTGTAAAATATAATTTTATAAACGCACATACTAGAAAACAGGATTTCAAATTACGTGCGTTTCCCTATTACTTTAAGATCTTGATTTTTTTAAACACTTTAAATAGGGTACTTTTTACAATATATGTAAATGCAAATCCCATATGAAATCAATATTTTATCAATATTTAATGTCTATTGCACATTTCTCAATAATTTATTACAATAACGACAATTTAGATAAGTATTGATTGCATTTGTCTTGCTTGAGTGAATCTATGAGAGACCCACCTCAATATTTTAACTAAACTTAACAACCCGTGTGAAAATAAATGTCAGTTTTGTCATGTAGTATAAACTGGTTGTAGTCTATAATAAATTTATTAACGCCAGGTATGGGCTTGACACTAAACGCTAGAATTAGAGTGAAATATATAGTGTGCTTGGTTCGAGCTACAGTCTATTATATTTAAGATTTCTTCTTCTAGTCATATCAAAGTGATACATTATGCATGCCGAAGAAAAACGAGAATAAGACAAGTACAATATTCTGATTTCTAAATATTGAAATTAACATCCATTTAGGAATGAGGACTAGTTTCCATCTTGTTTTATCTCATCGACATGAAATACGAATTATTACATATTACTATTATATCTTGCTTACCACAAATAAAACACTCAAAGTACTCAAAGTAAAAGAAATAACTCATAAACTTTAAATATACAAGGTGTCACAATATTCCCGCACCATCTTGAAGGTACCTTTTCTAGGGATGTAATCAGGGGCGTGCGGCGAGTTTTGATACAAGGGAAGCAGTTTGTGACATAGGGTGATGGGTAGTGCGAAGCCCCGAGCAAAGCGAGGCACAATTTTTTTAAGAAAAGGGGCGTGGCTTCCGTATACTGATTTTAAAGCAAATGTCGAAAGCCGCAAAGTTATGATATCTAGAAAAAAAGTACACTTGTAGGACCGCCACTCCTCAATAAACATGAAACATAAAAACACCACAAAAATTAGACAATCCCCGATTCCAAAGTCGAAGCTGCACGGGCGAGGGTTACACTTATAAAAAAAACGCAGACACACAACCATACCCACCGACATTTCCGGTGCCGGTGGCGGGGATCGAACCCGCAGCGAAATAGAGAGTTTGTTCAGTCACACTTGACATCGTGCACTCTCTAGCCAACTATAAATCGAGCTGGCTAGTTAAGTAGTTAACATGTACATACCTACCTATTTATAATGTAGTTTAATCCGCCTCTCCTTTTTTGCGAAGTCGGAAATAACTTCGTCGTAAAAGTTTGAATTTTGGGACATCTACCTTCACTTTCTATTGTCAACAGGGACAATTTTGAATGCCGGTCTTCACTGGTTGAATTTCTTGAAAAAGTTTTTATTCTTTTTAAGGTCGAAAAACTACGTTCAACCGAAGCTCTAGTTGCAGGTATCGTCAACACTAACTCATACAATTTCAACATTTCAGAGTAGGCTTGATCCAAACTATTTTCTTTTATAAAGATAATCAGTTCGTTGGCGTTATGTTTCTGACTAATATCTTCTGTAGCATAAATAACTGAAAGTTCCGATCGTAACCCAACTATATCAAAAAAATTTCCGTGGTTATCACTCAATGACTGAAGTGCGTTTTGTGGAAACTTTATTTTTAAATTCATTAAAATTACACAATTCTAAAAATTGTATAACACTAAAATTTTTAAATCTATTATTTAGTTGCCCAGTGATATTGTCTAAAATTTCGAAAAAAAGTCTTCGATATAAAGTTCTACGATCCACTATAAATTTTTCTTTGCGGCTCTAAATTGTCATTATTAGTTTTCTCCCAGAACTTTTCAAATTCATTTCTTTTGTTACAAGTCAAATTTTTGAATTCTTCAATTTTCTTTACACAAAATCCAACGTCATTTGATTTAGTTTGCAAAATATTGAATAAATTGTCAGTAAATGGGAATATTTCGGAGAAAATATTTAACAAAAAATTAAAATCAAAGACTCTTTTCAATGAATCTAAGTAACCTCTGGATCCATTCAAAGTCTCAGTGTCCCAATCATCTTTGCTTTGTAAAATATTTTCAAATAAATCAATTAGAGGCTGTCGATATTCAGATACAGTTTGTACTAGCCCCCCACTGTAATTCCATCGTGTTGGAGCAACTCTGGGTAGTCTCTTCTGTATTTCCAAATCTAAAGCTCGTGTCCGTTTTGATGATTTTGAAAAAAAGGCAGATCGAAAATCGAGATTAAAATCTATAAAACAAGACGCATTACCATGCTATACGGCCCAGATATCAAGATTATGAGGTGAGGATGGGATGCACTTCAAGAAGTTGCTTATATCGAAGTCGCGCGAGTTCGTGTTGGCTCGATTAATCGAGTGTCATCGTTACGGTTTTATCGTGCAACATTATCTCAGCTATTGAAATGCAGGGCCGTGTCTATTGAAATTGGGTAAAAAAATGTGCCACAAAATGTGGGGGTGCCCCATCCTCTTGAAAAAACAGTTCGCCCTCTAAAAGATTATCGTCTTCTACGAGGATTTAGGTAATCATTGGGTCGATGTTATTTTCTAACAGATCGAGGTACCTTTTGCTATTTAAATTGTCAGGAATAAAAAACGGCCCGACAATGTGATCCCCTAAGATGCCAGCCCAAACATTTAACTTCTGAGGCCTTGGGGTATGAGTTTCCAAAAATAAATATGGATAGGTTTCACTCCAATACCTATAATTGTACCTGTTTACCTCCCCATTTAACTGAAATGTCGATTTATCAGAGAAACACGTATTGTACAGTAGATTGGCATTACCGTTTAATTGTTTACTAAAAATATCACAGAATTCCAGCCGATGATCGGGATCATCTTTGTTTAATTCGTGTTCCAATTTAAATTTATATGGATGAAATTTGTGGGCCTTTATAATTCGATGAACACTGCTTCGTGATACACCGGAAGCCTCAGCTACTTTCCTAATCGATTGAGTATTATCCATCTGCAAATGACTCAGAACTGCCACTTCGACTGCTTCATTCCTAATCGGTCGCTGAGGTGCATACTTTTTGTTTACTACAGAACCTGTTTCCATAAATTTTGTCAATAATTGTAAAACATACTGAGAACCTACCCTTCTATCTGGGTGATTTCTATTGAATATGCGCTCCGTAGCTCTAGCACAATTATCGTTTTTAAAATAAATGCTGACAATTTCTATTCTCTCCTGAAGGGTATAAACCATTTTGAGAACTCATTCTGGTAAAATGTAACTCGATTTAAAATTGGTTATGAACAAATTAATGTTCAAGGACTATCAAATACTTATGAGTCTTTTATTATTCTAAAACTAAACGGTCAAGGAAAGTGTTTTTTTGTCGAAAAAATTGAGAGCACTAAAAAATGTATTTTTTTATAAATTCCAATACCCAGTGCCGTGTATTTTAGATTTTTTAAACGATTTCGATTGTGTGTAATCATCAAAAATAAAACTATTTTCCTTAAGAACGAATCGATAAAAGTTAAAAAAAAAATACACAGTTATGTAGGGAATTGAAAGACCTTTCAAAAAGATGTATCACTCGACGCCCCTTGCCATTTGAATTTTTTGAGGGGATGGTAGTGTAGGGTAGAGGGATGATGATAAGTATACAAGTATTACATTAAAATATGCCCCCCTTGGAAACAAGGTCGACGTGTTTCACAAATTTTTCAAAAATATTTTATCTCCAAAGTTATTCAGGGTGTTTACTTTTGGTTGGGACATCCTGTATATGATCAATAAAGATCTATCTATCTATCTATTCTAACTGAAAATGAATATGTGCAATACATTATGGGCCCACTGTATGCCATTATGCATTGCGTAATAATTCATTTATTATATAATTTTAATGTTTTGATTGTCCGTTGTGAAGATCAACTGGTTAGTAGATTAACTTCACAGAATAAACATTTTGATTTTGACCCTTTTTGATGCAAGGGTCAGTGTCAATTTTTCATCTATTGTATAAATACCGGTCGTATTCATATTTCTTTACATTTAACTACCATCAGACTGCCTAACACTTAAAATAAGTAATGGACTTCATTTTTAATGTTTCTTGTCAACAGTAATATGTTGCGAACTCAGCTCTAAGGCCCGGAACGATGACGACAATACGGGCAAAAGTGATTAATGTTGTAATGCAATAAAACTGACGGATAATTTCGGAGGTGTCCTTATAGGTATTTTCGACTTGAATCATTTTCGACATGGTCATTTAACAAAAATAAATCGTAAAGAAAATGTAACCGAAAAAATAAGTTCTATGTAAGTAGTCCAATAGATTTCAGATAGGAAATCTATAAAGAGGGTGATAATAATATGCTTTATTTGCCCAACAGGTAACACCCAATTACAGGACAATTTAAAATACTATTAAATACTTCAAAACATTTTATAATATTTAGTAGCAAATCTTTATATAGAACATAAATGTACAATAAATGTTATTGAAAGGACTGAGAATTAAATTTAAAAAGAAGATAGTGAGATAGAAATAGTTAAGAAAAACAAAATAAGAACTTAGTTATTGGAAAAATATAAAAATAACGATGAGAAAAAAAATGTATATAAACCTAACACGCAAAAAAAACAATCAATGAAGGAGACAGTAAGCTAAAATTATATACTAAAAGTTTGCTGATAATTATTCGAAAATACTTCTTTATTACCACGGGAAAATGTTTTTGTCAAATCTTTCTACGAGATAAAAAATGAGTTGGAATTTTCAGTGAGTTATTTAAGACAATGAATTATTTTTTTTCGATTATTATCATTAAACTATAACAGAATATAGTTCTTAATAATATAATCTGCTATGCATGGCTATTTTGTCTTACAATTAGTGTTAAATCTATTGATTATTGTGCGTAGTGTAGTAGCAGCTGAAATGGTGGAATAGGAAATATTTGGAATCTTTTTCTCGAAGAGTTATTCTGCCAAAATCATACAATTTAAATAAGGATTAATAATTAATAATAATTAAGGATTAAATAAGGATTATTTAAACATAGGTCAATGAAAATAAAATATAATTTAACAGCAAAAATGTATTTGTCTTCAAGCATATAACAATACTTACATCATATATTGTAACACGTCCTGGAAAAAGAGCCTATTTTTGTACTAATACAAATATTTTTCACTTTTTTTCCTAGGACAAAAATGAAACAATGTACACTGCTGTGCAAAAGTAAGTAGGACAATGACAGTAGTGGTGTAATATATATGTAATATAAATGTATCTGCTTTTCCACGCAGAAAATTTACTAATTGCTGATCGTATTTAACCATCATTTATCCCCCGTCTCCCAGTTAAAGGCCTTCTTTTAATACTCCTTTCTTCTTATCTCACTTTTTGACTCTTATAGGTACAGTAATAAGTGCTGCCCTACTTAGTTTTGCACAGCAGTGTATGTACCTATCATACAACGAATTAAAAATCCAAGTAGCTATGACTTGTCATAACTGTCAGTTTTAAATTTCACGTCGGGTCGGTTTTCAAATTTAAAAGCAAAAATGCCTGAAGAAATGCAGTGCACACCACCTGAATTACTTGAAATTGCAAATTCATCAGTGGCAACATTAATTCCCGCGAAATCCAAAAAAGTTTACGATAATGCGTACGATAAATTTATAAAATGGGCCAAGGACAACAACGTACATATTCGGAAAATGTGATGATAGCATATTTTACACATTTATCCAAAAAACTGTAAAGTTCAACTCTATTGGCGCAATATTCAATGGGAAAATCTAAATTAAACATCGAACACAATGTAAAAATTGACAGCTATTCTAAATTAATTGCCTTTTTAAAGCGACAAGGCGAAAATTATAAACCTAAACCGTGAAAAGTTTTGTCTAAGAAGAGTTTGATGAATTCCTTAATAAAGCACCTAATGATAAATATTTAGCAACAAAAGTATGTACGCATTTTAAAATTATATATTTAACCCTTTCATATCTGTAATATAAAATTTTGTTATAATTTGTGAAATTCCAGTTATTTTATAACTATCCGCTATGAAAATAATAGATAAAAAAGAATTGAATCGTTTGATTTAGTCCGGATATAGCTCAATGGTCAGAGTGTTAAACTCGTAATTTGAATGCCTGGGTTCTAATCCTGTACTTTTAACTTTTTTTTTGCTCTTTCTAACTTTATTTTATTTTTATAAAATTCATATAGTATAATTTTTAGGTTGTACTAATATTTGGAGTCACAGGAGCTTGTAGATGCGATGAACTTGTTCATATAAAAGTTAATAATATAAAAGATTTGCGAGATTTAATCTTAGTAAATATTCCCAACACAAAAACTAAAAAACATAGCTCATTTACTATAATTGGAGAT
Source organism: Rhamnusium bicolor (assembly GCA_029963845.1). Lineage (NCBI taxonomy): Eukaryota > Metazoa > Arthropoda > Insecta > Coleoptera > Cerambycidae > Rhamnusium > Rhamnusium bicolor. The sequence goes on along the minus strand of JANEYF010004805.1, from coordinate 1,543,759 downwards.
TTTTATTTAAATTGATACAGAAAATATACTACTCTTATATGTTTAATTTATAAATAAAGTGGTTAGTACTATGTTATGCTTAATTAATAAATAAAATGGTTAGTATTACCAATATTTTATTTTTTTGCCAAAATTGAACATATTTGATATCATTTCTCGAGATTAAAGTCGCAATTTTTTTATTTTGACGCTTGAAGTAGTATATGTCACTTGGAGTCGAGGGCACATTATATGTTTCGCCCAGTTGCTCAATATGTAATGTTCGCCTTCTCTTCCTAGTAACATAATATACTATTATTTTTACTATAATGAATACACTTGATTTTCAGATTTTTTAATACTCGGACCAATATGAATAAATTTTTTATTAGAAAATGCAAGAAATGGTAAGTTTTTCTAAATGTCAAGAAGATTATTGGAGGAATTCATATTGATACTAGAATATGGTTATAAATTTCACCAGTGCATAACGCGTGAACATTTCAGAAATTTACACTTTTTAGTTGGGCCTGAAATAACATTTTAAGGCACGTCTCCAACTAGGACAACAGAGATAATATTTATTGATTTTACCAAAACTTTTGATTATGTTAATCAGGTGATATTGTTATCTAAACTTGAAAGATGTGGTATGTGTGGAATTTGTTTAAAATGGTTTGAGTCATACCTCACAAATAGGTATCAAAGGGTACAAGTTGACAAATCTAAATCAGAATCTTAAAGCGTTGATACTGAGATACCACAAGGGTCAATTCTAGGTCCGACTTTATTTGTACCGTTTATTAATGACTAGGTACCTTCAGAAATTTAATTCTTTGAAAGAATCATATGCAGATGATACTAATTTCGTAGTAACAGACACTAATATTTCTAACGCTGAATGCTTAATAAAAGAAATATTTAAATAACTATGCTTCTGGGTCAATAAAAACAAATTATCTACGAATAAAGAAAAAACATGTTGCATTATATTTAAATTAAGCTCAATTGTACACAGATTTTCAGTCGCCTAGTACCGACAGTTGTTTATTAACAAAACCATTTACGGAGAAATATGTTTCGTCCCTCATAATCCATAAATAAAGAATGTTCAATATCTGGAATATTATTCCGCAGTTCTAAGAATCTTTGACAAAAATGGATGCGACCTTGCTTATCCCTTCCTGATATATTTTGCATAACAGCGATCTTGTACGGATGATGAAATTTCATGTTATGTTTATTCGTAGGATATTAGGCTTAGATAAATTTATGCTATTGAATGTTCATGAAGTGGTCCAGTCGGGTTATGAATGATTGTTTGCTTATCAGTTCTTGGTTCTGCGAATTACATGCACACCGAGGTCTGCCGCTTGATTGTCGTTTTAAAACAGTGCCATATTTTCTCCATTTAAAGACCAGTGTTCTATTTTGACAACTGTCAACTATTGTCAAGTAACTCCAAAGCTTGCTCTTTTAAACCATCACTAAATCAATTAAAATTTCTGGCTCATATATTTTTTTAAAATCAAAATAAAATGGCCCATGCATTTCGACGTTCCTGTATGTTTCTTTGGCTTAAACCTGGATATCTGACTTAAATTTATAAAGGAACCATTAGGCGAGGAAATGCGCTGACAAAGTATCTTTAGTTTTTCGTCTATTTCTTTTTAACTCTCCCATGTAAATTCAGGGAAACGTATTGGGGAGAGCTTTAATATAAATTTTCCTCTAGGAAAGTGTTTTTGATGTTTCAATAATATCACCCAATTTTCTTTCGGTTTCCACCAGTGTTAAACGATACTTGAGTTTTCAAAATGTAGTCCCGTGTGGGTGAGTTATTCCTAAATAAGTTCTTGTTGCCACGTTACGTTGTTGAAATGCAGGATTTTTTAAAAATAATTAATTATGAGTTTAAATCTCTCTTGACAGTTACAAAAATATCTGAGGGTGCCGATTGATGCCAGTTTCAAAACATAAATTTCTGTGATTTGAAAACAAATTATTCATGTATTATTACGTTTTTAAAATATTCTTCATATTCCCTTTCTAATGGTATATTATATAGATAATATAAACGTATAACACGCAGTAATCAATAGTAACCCCAAATTTAAACGCGTAACATAAAACAAAAAATATATCTATTTTACTACCTTCAATTTATTGAGATACATTTATCAGATTGAGTGCACATTTTGATTAGAACTTCCGTTTCTTTTATATTAATCTAATTTACAGAGCATTGTTTTTATTCGGTGGCATATGGAACACAAAAAAAATATCAAGATTTCTATCACATCGTATAAAATTTTAGACATGAGGGAAGATTTTATCTGCTCGACAATCAAATTAGTTCAGTTACTATGAAAATTAACCGTTTTGAGTCTTCCATAAACAACACCCCCACTTCCATTGTATCGTATAACTATTTAAATTTTTACTTTTGTTATTTTTACACGCTTTTAGGAAAAAGCAGTTTATTCCATCCTCGACAAATTTTAGTCGATATTTGAGTGCAGTATTTTGTAGAACGAAGTTTTTTTACTGATTTTGTAGAGTGAGAGGAAAATAGGTATTCATTTTTGGTTTACAACCAAAGTTTAAAAACAAAACATAGTGTGATATTTAAAATAATTTTAGGTCTTTGTAATTATTCAACAACTATAATACAAAATGTGTAATTTTTTTTTGTAATTCAAATTTCTAATCTAACAATGAAAGCATGTAAATATTTTCTAGTATTTTAATTTATGAGATCACAAATTTCAATTACGACAAAAATTAAAAACTAAAATTTTTATTATTATATACTTTGCTTTGTAAATTGTTGGGGGATGGTCAACAAAAACGAAAAACTAGATTTTATATGGTCAACGTTTCATTTTTATTTTAGGACTTCCCCAGGACTATTTAATTTAAAATTGAGACATTGTAAAAATTGTCCAATATTTACAAGCAAGAAGTTGAAAATCATCGTCCCATTATTATCTTATGCAATTGTTCTAAAGTTTTTGAATTTTTCATGTATGATTATATTTTTTTTCATACTAAAACTGTGATTGTTGAAGATCAGCATGGATTTATACAGGGACGGTCCACGGTATCGAACCTTGTGTGCACGACTCAATTTATCGCTAAAGCACTAGATCGAAAAAGTCAGATGAACGTTATTTACACAGACTTCTCCAAAGCATTTAACAGACTGGACTACGGTATGTTATATGATGATTTTATAAATGTTATATTAAGTGTGGTAGATCAAATTGCTCCAGTAAAAAAAATATTATAAACATAATGCATAATAAATTGTACGATAGTGATTTAAAAAATAAAACAAGTGAACGTAATAATTACTATTATAAGTATAGACAAACCAATAGTCAAACTGATTGGAATGTATATAAAAGCAAAAGAAATGAAATGAGAAGACTTATAAAGAGAGAAAAAGAATAATATGAGAAAACAATAGATTATCAAATAGATGACAGTAAAAGTATGTGGAAAACTTTGAAAAACATTGTTAATGATAAAGAAAAATTGGATTTCTCGAATGAAATACAATTTCCGTCAGGGAATATTAGTGGCCTAGAAAATATCGCACCGAAGTTTATATTTTATTTAGAGCATTAAATAATAATAATAATAATATTACGAGTGCTATACTACCATCTAAGGCACTCGTACGGGGTAGACCAGACACCAGTGCTGCCTTAAGTCCCCGGAGATATTGAGTCCGTTGTCGAGAACGAGAAATGCCGGATTTACTGGAACTACTCGTTCCCGACTGTCAGGCTAATCCAAGCCAATACGCCTGACATAGTCCTCCTCGACCACCAACTCAAGGTGATGTATGTCATCGAGTTCTCAGCACCTGCGGAGAAAAACATCACTTTGAAGGAGGAGGAGAAACGGACCAAATATCGTGATCTCCGGTTCGAGCTCCAAGTGCTGTACCCAGGCTACTCGGTAAAAATGCTCGTCCTTATAATCGGTGTACTCGGAGGGATAAAGTCTACGCTGCTCACGGAACTGAAGATCATACCGGTCTGCCAAAAATCAGCCGAGTGGCTGGCAGGCCAAATGCAGAAGGCGGTCATTCTGGGTTCTCTTCGTCTGCTTAGGGCACACGATTCTGGTATCTACAGTCACTAACTCTGCGGGATGTGGAGAGTGGCTGTAGTTGATGTGCCGGCGCGACTCCCGCGAGGACTGACCGGCATCGGGAAACCGAAAAAAAAAATAAGGCGCAAGGCCGGCAACCTCCGCGTTGGTGCACCCTGGATAGGCAGAGGTAACTCTGCCTAACTAATGTCGGCCGGGGGTACCAAGGCTAAGCACCTGGTATCCCTTTTACTTCGGGTTCCATACGACCTTAGAAGAAGGGCCCCTCACGATCGACCCAACGCGGATGGGGGTCAGAGACAGGCGGGAGGAGCCTCACCGGATAGTCTCAACAACGACGACACTGGCAATGTACATGGACGCTTTAAGTGGACGAGGGAACTTCGGGATGACTTGTTGACCTGCCGCGAGAGTAGCCAACCTGAGCGAAGGGGATACATGGCGCGATTGCATGCACTTTGGTGCGAAATGCATCCAGAGCATCGCGCCTTCTCTCAACAATACCTGAGAGATCAAGTATCCTTCTTGCGCAAGACAGGTTATGTAAGGGCACCCCGTCAGCTGGAAGAACTGCCAGCCGCAGTCCCACCGCGGCAATTACCAGCTGATGGAGAACATCCCTTAGAGTTCACCGATGTTGACTTAAGAACGAGAGTTAGCCTTAACACCAGGACTAACCTAAAGCCACAAGACCTGGCTAGAATGGACGCGGTCATCGATGAGAAAATTCCGGAAGATGCAGACATCTGACATATCGTATACAACGCCGCGAAGCAACTCGTCCCCCGTGAGAGGTCAACCAATCACGGGGTCGAGAAAAGCCAAGCGGCGTGTACAAAAAATCGAGAGCAAGATACAGTCGGCCAGACAACACGCTTCTCGGATCCAGAGTGTGGTGGAATATAAGACGACTGATAGAGTTTTTACTCCCATCATCTGGAGCATAGCAGCCGGATTAAGACGTCAACACCATACTCTAAATCTGACAGTGATGCTTACCATCAAGCAGCACTGTCTAGATTGGATCCGAGCGCTCATGGCGATAAAGAAAACATTGAAGAGGCGGGTGAGGAGTATGGAACAAAACAATTTGTTCCGTTCGAATCCTTCCCGCCTCTATCAAGAGCCACAGCGTGTTGTCGAGAATCCGCCGACTGTAGAAGATGTCGAAACCTTCTGGAAGGGAATCTACGAGACGACGCGTCCATTCAATAGCGACACTCCTTCAATTGCACACTTCGAGGCTCTGTGTCACAGAAATCTTGAAGAGCCAGAAGAAGTGTGCTCGACAATCAGTACGGAGCAAGTCCAACAAGCACTTGTTGCTACCAAGAACCTCGCTGCCGCCCAGACGGCATTAACAACTGGTGGTGGAAGAAATTTCCTTCCACTCACCGCCGTCTGGCGCGAGTTTTTAACTCATGGTTGAATGAGGGGCAACAGATTCCGGACTGGTTCGTCGAGGGACGTACTGTGCTTATCCCCAAAAAGGGGGATCTTTCCGACCCGTGGAATTATAGGCCAATCACTTGCCTCAACTCCTGCTACAAGATATTTACACGTTTCTTGTATGGTAGCACACTGAGGTCTGTTGATCCGGTCTTCTAGCAGATACACGAAAAGCATGGTGCCAAGAAGGGTATGGCAGGTTGCAAGGACAGCCTGCTGAGAGACCGCTGTATTAGACAGGATTCTGTGGAATACAAGAGGAATCTATCGATGGCCTGGATTGATTACCGTAAGACATTTGATACAACATCACACGAGCTATTGTTGCACTTGCTCGAATGTCTTGCGGTAGTAACACCACTAGCGGGTTGCATAAGACAGCTGCTGCCGCTCTGGAAGACTCGCTTCACCATAACATCAGGTGCACAGCGGGTCATGACAGAGCAGGTGGCATTTAGGAGAAGAGTTTTCCAGGGTGACTCCCTGAGTCCTCTCCTCTTCTGCATCTCACTGCTGCTGTTGTCTGTTGGGCTCCGCCAAACCCGCGGATATTAATGTGGACCACCCAGCGACCGGAGGCATAAGGTCATCCATCTATTTTATATGGACGAGCTTAAGCATTATACCTCTAGAGTGCGCGAACTGCAACACGCTCTTAGGGTGGTCGAAGAATACATGCGAGCAATTGGTATGGAGTTTGGGTTGGACAAATGTGCAGTCGTCGACCTCAAGAGAGGACGATGCGGGGAATTCTCTGAAGATGCGCAGCTCGCAGACAGAAGCATTCTAAGACATCTGGATGCCAGAGAGATCTATAAATATCTGAGTGTGCAACAAAGGCATATCCAGAATGTAACGCAAATAAAGGATTCTCTCCGCGGCAAGTGGTCGTCCGAACTTTCGAGGAAGAACAAGGTGTCTGCAACGAACATGCTTGCCGTTCAGGTTCTGATCTACTCCTTCAGAGTAGTAAAGTGGACTGTGGATAAGCTGAGCCAATTAGACAGAGATACCCGCAAGACGATGAATATTCATAGAAGTATTCATCCTAGATCGTCAGTTCCTCGTGTGTATCTCCCACGTCAACGGGGGGCCGAGGACTCTTGAGCCTGGAGTGTACGCATGGCAGAGTAGTACTGAGCATGGCATGTAACATCCTCAAAAGCTCAGATCCCCTCTTACGGTTTGTAAAACTTCACACGAAACTGTGTGCAGGATTGTTCAAGGCAGCAAAAAGAGCCGCAGATGAACTCGGTCTCGCATTTGACATCAGGCGAGGAGGCCGGCGAATTGCTGATGTAGAGTCAGTCACCGATGCTCAGCCAAATCATCTGAAAGACCAAATCAGAGCTGCTGAACAGGAAAAACTGTTTCGGCAGCATGTCGATAAACCCCAGCATGGTGTCTTTTATAAGAACATAGAAACGCTGGGTTTATCGACCAGGCTAACATTTACCTTTTTAAGGTCAGCCGGGATTAAGTGAGAGACCGAGGGATTTATTATGGCCTGTCAGGATGGTATTATCAACACCTTGGTCTACCATAGCCGCGTATGGCGTGTAGAGGTTCCTGACATTAACTGCAGGACCTGCCGTCAGGCGCCGGAATCGCTCATGCACATATTATCATGCCGCGTATATGCGATATCGGCTTACATCCACCGACATAACGCGGCGTTACGAGTGCTATACTACCATCTAAGGCACTCGTACGAGGTAGACCAGACACTAGTGCTGCCCTACGTCACCGGAGATATTAAGTCCGTTGTCGAAAACGAGAAATGCTGGATTTATTAGAACTACTCATTCCCGACTGTCAGGTTAATTCAAGCCAACAAGCCTGACATAGCACTCCTCGACCATCAAATCAGGGTGTGTATGTTATCGACTTTCCGGCACCTGCGGAGAGAAACATCATCTTGAAGGAGGTGAAGAAACGGAGCACATATCACGATCTCCGGTACGAGCTCCAAGTGCTGTACCCCGGCTACTTGGTCAAAATGGTCGTCCTAATTATCGGTGTACTCGGAGGGATAAAGCCTACGCTGCTCTGAACTAAAGACCATACGGGCCTGCCAAAAATCAGCTGAGTGGCTGGTAGATCAAATGCAGAAGACGGTCATTCTGGGTTCTCCCCTGCGGGATGTGGGGAGTGGCTGTGGCTAATGAGCTGGCGCGACTCTCGTGAGGCGTCGAAGTCCACGGAAGGACTGTCCAGCGTCGGGCAACCGAAATAATAATAATAATAATAATAATAAATGTCTTTATTGTGTAAAATAAAGACAATTTAACACAAAAGGTTAGTGGTACATTCATCAAAACCACTAAGAATACTATTGGTATAGTATTAGTACAGTATATAATATCTAATATTACAATATATGTATATCTAACAGATCAATATATGACGTCTAGCATTTGTTTTTATCACCGTCTAAAACAATTTTAAATTTATGTTTAAATCGATTAAATTGATTTTTTAATACATTTTTTGATTTGTTGTGTAGCTGTGAAGATAAATTATTATAGACATAAGTCGATAGGTAAGTAAAAGATGATCGAAATGTTTCATATTTAGGCCTTATTGTATGCAAGTGGTCGTTTGTTTGTGTCAAATTTCGGAATGCATAACATTTCTCGCAATTAGTTTGTCAAAGAGATAAATAGGTTTTTGCGTTAGGATGACATTATTTAATAGTGAGGTGAAATGTAGGAAGCGCCTCTCATTTAATTTTAGTAGTTCTAACTCCCTGATATGTGGTGTTATATGCTCGTGGATAGAACTATTTGTACCAAATCTAATACTGATGTTCTGAAATTTTTGAAGTTTGTTTACTTCGGATAAATTTAAGCAAGGTCCATAAACATAATCACAGTAGTTGACATCTAATGAGACTAAGGGCTCACATAAACGGAATTTAGTGGCCCTATCAAGGATATTTCTAAAGCTTGAAATCTCTTTAGAAGACAAAAACATTTTCTAACAACTTCCGATTTATAAGGATACAGTTTAAATTTTTATCAAAGGTTAGCCCCAAATTTCTCACTCTTAATTTTTTTGCAGTGCCAAAGACCATATTTTTACTTTTATTTGGAATGAATAGGAGTGAATTAGGAATGGTCCAATTTTTTGTTTCATTTAAATCATGATTAACTTTGGTTTGGGCTTCCTCAAAATTCATCACATCAAAAGCAAAGTAAAGTTTATATAGTCAGCGTACATATGCAGGGAACAATATTTTGTGACTTGAGGCAAGTCTGCGGTGTAGATGTTAAAAAACATGGGCCTCACAATTGAGCCTTAGGGCACTCCAGAGAGTAACAAACGTTTGTCAGAGAACCTTCTTCCACTTGTGGTGTCAAGACAAGTATATTGAAACCGATTTAGTACGTCAGACGGAAGCCACATTAAGATATTATCCTCTATCCCGTAGAACTTTAACTTTTTTATTAGCAGTTCAGTGTTTAAGGAGTCAAAATCATTTGACTTATCTAATAAGATCAAGGAAGTTACTTTATCGGAATTAATTGACGTCAAACCATCATCGAGAATAGTGATCAAGGCCGTGGATGTTCCGTGATTCTTTCAAAAACCCGACTGTATTTTGGGAATTACATTATGGTTTAGCACATAACGGGTTAGTGGACCATGGATAATGGACTCCGCTATTCTATATGAGTTGTATACTTATCCTGCAATTGGGTTTTCCCACCCGTTGGATAAATTATTGTAAATAAATAAATAAGAACCAAGAAAGAAATGCCTATCTCCTTATCAATCCGTCAAATTGCAACCTTAATGAACCAGTTCATCTAAAACATAAAGGTTTGCACTACTCTAACGAATGCACTGCATATGGCACAATAGTAACAAAAGAGTTATTGCACTTAGCGATATTCTAAACTTAGAAAAACTGAGGGCGTGGTCTGAGTAGGGATTACGTTAATGTTTCTATCACCTTGTTGTAAATATTAAGATTTGATTTACCCAATATTTTGTATCTTTCATAAATTACAGATATTTGAAATTTCCTTTGACATTTACACATATTTCTTTTCGCTTTGAGTCAATAGCAGCTTTTGTCCGTTTTTAATGAAAATTAGTTGATTTCACTAACTAATCTGTTTTCTTATCCGATAATGTTAAAGCGATTAAATTCACATACCCCTGTACAATAATTGTTCAGAACGCATTTATTGACTATAGTAATGCATGAGCCACTACATTCATGTAAAGCACCCCGTGGCGTTGTACAACAATACCCCTTTATTACACCACCATTTGTCTATAACGGAAATGGTGAAAACAGTTACAAAAACCATAATAATTAAATATATATCTATTTAGTACTTAGTGTTGAAACTTTGGTTCTAGCCATGAGAATTTGGACATTATTATTAACTTCTTTAAAAAGCATTTAATTTGCTGCTAAAGCAAAGATTTCCATCATGTTTAATATAATTGAATGTCGATAATTAAACAGCTACTGTAGTAAAATTAATGAACTGCGATATTAAATAAGATTTACAATTAATAGCTCGTAATGCTTGATATCCATATGCGAATTGCGGTGCAATAACGGGTGTCAACTAAATCATGTATCAGAAGCCATTCTTTTAAAAATTGGAATAAAATTTTCAAACCTAAAACTCATCTATGAGGAGTAAATGGGCTTATTTTGACGAACATATATTATCAATATCACTTCTGGTTTCACCGGAAGTATCATCAATTTTGAATTTTTAAATAGAACACCCTGTATATTTTGACATATTCTGATTATGCATGAAATTTTCTATATAGTAAATCAAAATATTTGACATTACCCTCAAATATTTAAATTTTTTATGAAATTCAAAATTAATAAATGAAACACTTTGTATAATAATAGTAATAATAATAATAATAATAATAATCGTCTTTATTTTGAGTATACATGTAGGTATATTACACAATATACACATATATACATTTATAATGATGTTGGGGTGTGCGCGGCGAAGTTTAGCCAGTGGGCTACTCTTACACTTAACCGCCACAGCTTAATATATATATATATATATATATATATATATATATATATATATATATATATATATATATATATATATGGCTCCGTGGTCTAGAGGTAACGTACTTGCCTCGAAACCTCGGGGGCCCGGGTTCGATTCCCGGTCGAGGAACTGGGATTTTTCTGTGAGAGAGATTAATCGTAGTATACTCGGATATTGGGTGTGTGTCCATTGTCTCTAAATGTGTAGCCCTCTCCCACACAAAGTCATTTTAGACCTTCAGGGATAAAGGGGGTTGTAATTTCATGTGGTGTTATTATTATTATTATATATATATACATACATATACATATATATATATATATATATATATATATATATATATATATATATATATATATACATATATATATACATATATATATATATATATATATATATATATATATATATATATATATATATATATATATATATATATATATATATATATATATATATATATATATATATATATATATATAAAGAAAAAAAAAAACTTAACTAAACATACAAACTATAAATTAACCTAAAACCTATCGCTAGACATGTACTAGACTACACAAAAGATTGGTCTAGTTTTGAAAATATTTAAAATAAATAAAATAAGTATGCACCTAAAAAAAAAAAAAAAGAACGTAAACTGAATTTCATATTTGTCTGTTCCAAGAAAGAAACATATCTAAAGAAAGTAATAATATAATAAATACATAAATAACAATCATATAACCAATATTACTAGTTTGATAAAAGATGTGACTTAATTTTTTTCCTGCACTGATTCACAGAAAGATCTTTGAAGTTATTGGGTGTAGCACTGTAAATTTGTGCTGCATTGAAACTAAATGATCTGGTGAACATAGCCGTACTGTGTAAGGGCATTGTAAGTGTGTTGGGAAATCTGATATTTAAATTATGTATGGCAGTTCTGAAAACAAGCTTTTCTTTAAGGTAGGCAGGTGACGAATTTATTAGAAGCTTTTGAATAAAAACATAATAGTGGTATCTAACAATTTTTTCCATACATAGCCAGTTAAGATTAGCAAAAGCAGCGGAAATGTGATCAAATTTTCTTAAGTTACAAATGAAACGGCAACATATATTTTGTACTTTTTGTATACGGTTTTTTGTCATTTGATCCAAGCAGGGAAAATATACTAAATCACAATAACTGAAAATAGGCAACACGAGTGACTCGCAGAGTTTTTTCCTAAATTTGTAATTTATTAAATGCCTGTTAGCAAATAAAACTTTCATTTTTACGAAGGTCTTTTGAAGCAGTTTACCAACATGAGATTTAAATCTGAGGCCATCGTCGAAAATGACACCCAGTATTTTTGATTCATGTGACAGAATTAAAGGTACGTTATTTATATTAAGGCGTAATAATTGATTTATACCTTCCCGTTTAGTCTCTGATCAAAATAGGAGCATACTGGTTTTGCTTGGATTTAACTTCAAATTATGCTTTGTTGCATAGGAAAAAAACACACTCAAGTTCTTCATTAATTTGTAATGAAACCGTTTGTACTTCCATTGCCTCGAAATTATATTGAAGAAGTATATCATCTGCGTACGCTTGAAGATTTGCAGTTTCCACAGATTTTATAAAATCCGACGTATAAATTAAAAACAAGAGTGGGCCCAATATTGACCCCTGCGGCACTCCAGAAACAACAATTTTTGATGAAGATATTTGATCGCAAATAGATACTCTCTGATATCGATGAAATAAATAGGATTTAAAAAACATAATTTCTCTTTTCCCAAAGCCATAAAAGTTTAACTGGCACAAAGTTAATCGTGATCAATGGTATCAAGGGCCTTTGAAAAGTCCAAAGAGATTAACACTGTAGCATGCTTTTTATCATAATTTCTTAATATATTGTCAGATAAATTGAAAAGTGATGTGGTTGTACTATGTTCTTTGCGAAAGCCAGATTGGTGAGCAGGAAGTATGTTATTTGCTGATAAATATTCATTTATCTGAATGTGTACTATTCTTTCTAATATTTTGGATAGAACTGGCAACAGGCTAATGGGACGTAGATCGGAAACGGTTTGTGGATCATTTATTTTAGGCAGAGGACAGATTAGCGCCTGTTTCCAATGTATTGGAAAATAACCTAACTCCAGGCAACAGTTTATGATGTTTGTAATGTAAGGCGTTATTATTGGAAGACACAATTTTACCATATGTAATGATATTTTATCTAGTCCACAAGCATTCGATTTTAAAGATAGGATAACTTTATTTACTTCTTCAACTGTAACTAATTTAAAATGAAAATATATATTCGCATCATATTTTGTATTGTTATAATAATCAATATTTTCCGTACAGTTGTTAGATTTTACAAAAACAGATGCAAAAAAATCATTTGCTTCTTCAGCATTTTCTAAAAGTTGTAGTATAGAAGGGTTGGTTTTAAAACGAATATTTATGATTTTTAAACCTTTCCATAAATCGTTATCAGTTTTTATTTTGTAAAAAAATTTAAATATGCTGCTTTTTCTTGCCTAAGTGAAGCCAATGCGAAATTACATGTCGACGTTTTCATTTTGTGTGTATATTTTTAATGGATATTGAAACAGTAACAACATTTACAGGTAAAGGTCATTTGATATGAAATATTTTTTTTAAATAGAACACCCTATGTATTATTGCGTTTTTGAATAGTTTTTTTTTTTCGTAATTCTAAATATAACATGTTGTATGAGTCTACCATTAATAGTTTTTGACATATTTGACTTTAAAAAATGCAAAAAATTCTTCTGTAACTGTGAGATGAATATCCCCAAGATATTATACGGTATTTTGGCACTGAGTGAAAGACTTAAAAATAGCATGTTTTCATTGTATCAAGACGTAATAAAAAGTATAGTTTGCTTAACAAATACAAGTTTCTATTACATTTTTTACTTACGTTATTTGCATGCTCATATCATTTTAAGCATAGACCCAAACAAACTCCTAAAAATTTTGTCTATTCCAAGTTTTGATATTTATTTAAACCAATGCTTATAAATACTGTTATATTGGTATTTGCATTATTTAATAGTAATTGGTTGGTGGGAAGCCATTGAATTGCAAGATGCTTATTTGCTTCCATGTCAATAAGAAGTGAATTTAAATTATTGTTTACATTTGTGGCAGAAAAGCAAAGATCATTTATATAAATCAAGAACAGTATTTGTCTCAGAACTGAACCCTGCTGAACACCATGCTCCAAAATTCATTTGTCAGAATAAATTTGTAATAACAATTTTGCTGCCTATCCTTTAAATAATAATATTTATTTATTTGCCCAACAGAAAATCCACTTACAGGACAAAATGTATAAAATACAATAAAAAAAATTGTATTTTGAGGACACATAGTAGACTTAACTTAAACAAAGTAATACATATAACTATAATAATATAGCACTGGAGGGTGACAATAATATAATATTGACAGCAGTTTAGATCGAGTTATAATAATAATTAGCATGCAATAAAGTAGGTAACATAATAATAGTGGGATAGTTAAGCTATGGATGAAAATGTATATGAATGGTTTCTTTTAAGGACAGAACTGAACAGAGATTAATATCACACAGATCAGATATAGAGTTAAAATTATGTAACATAAGGTAAATAGGCGACTTTCTAATGACATTGGTTCTTGCATTAGGTGTGTAAAAAGTGATATTTTGTCTGGAATTGAAAGTTGACACTCTAAAATTAAGGAGTTCAAGAAGTAGTAAGCAGTCAATTTTATTATGAAGCAGATTGTGGAGAAAAATTAAACTATTCGTAATCCGTCGAGTCTTTAATGATGACATCTCGAATCTGGATAAAAGTAATTCGTGGTTGAAGCCTCGACCAGGATATACACGATCGTTTTTATAAGCTAAGAATTTAAAAAAATTCTTTGGATAGATTCGAGATATGTTGAATGGTTCTCCTAAATTGGGTACCAAATTAGAGATCCATACTCCAATTTGGAACGTACAAGTGAATAATAAAGAACATTCAACGCAGCGTCGTTAATGAAAGATTTACAATTTCTGATAATGAAACCTAAAGTTTTTGAGGATGATAGTCCTAGATTGTTTATGTGTTCGGCAAAAGATAATTTATTATCCAACAGTATGCCTAAATCTTTTGTTGAATTTTGCATATCTAACACTTGGTCGTTTAGATAATACTCATATAAAATTGGCTTGTTCTTTCGCGAGTAGCTTACGATTTTACACTTAGATACATTTAGATTAAGTTTGGAAGTAGTACACCAGTCTATAATCAAATTAACCTCTGATTGTAAGAATAAGCAATCCTGTATTGTGTTAATCTTAGCATTTATTTTTAGATCGTCTGCAAACAGGAGCTTATCACAGTCAATCACTTTAGTGACATCATCGATAAAGAGAAGAAATAAAAGCGGTCCAAGATTGGAGCCTTGCGGAACTCCAGACGTAGCCGTATACATATCCGACTTAAACCCATTGTATGCTATGTACTGTAATCTATTATCCAAGTAAGAAATAAAGAAATTAATCAAACTGCAGGAAAACCCAAAATATGCGAGTTTAGATATTATAATAGAATGATTAATAGTACTGAAGGCCTTTGAGAAATCCATATACACCACGTCCACCTGTCCCTGTGCATCTAAGGTTTCCGATATTTTTTTCGTAATTAGGGCTAAATTAGTTACAGCTGAGCGTTGCTCCATGAAACCATGTTGATCAATTGAGAGCGATTTTTTTACTGAAGTATAGCCGTGATTGTATATGGAAATCTCGAAGACCTTCGCGAAATTAGACAACATTGTAATGGGCCTGTAATTTGCTAAATTACTTTTATCACCATTTTTTAACACTGGACAAACTCTGGCTAATTTCCAACAATTTGGAAATTGAGACGTACGTAATGACAAATTAAAAATTATAGCCAACGGTTTAATGAAAACTCCAGAGCAGTCCTTAACTAAATAACTTGGAACTAGGTCATGACCGACTGTCATTTTATTTTTTAATTTCTTTATTGAAGTTTGTATGACTTCCTCGGTATTGATGTTAATACAATGCATATTACTTAATTCATTACTCAAACTAGCGGGGTCAACATTATCTTGTATAAAAACGCTATTAAAATAATTTGCAAAACCATTTACAATATTGTCAGGGGTATCGTATGAAATAGAATTATTAAGGTGCATCTTATCTGGTATACGTGTTATGCCTTTTTTTGTTGTGGATAGAAGACCAGAATTGATTTGAATCTGCCATGATACTATTTTCAGTTTATATATATATATATATATATATATATATATATATATATATATATATATATATATATATATATATATATATATATATATATATATATATATATATATATATATATATATATATATATATAATATATATTATTATATTATTATTATCATAAATGATATGTGACGGGTATGACAATATCTTCTCTCAATTTTTCAAATTTAAATAAGTTCAAAAGTTATAAATAATTCCGGTTTTTTAACAAATAGTGATATTAAATATTTTCCTAACTGGTGTCTAATTAGTTTTCACAAATAACTGTTTATTTATGCAATATTAAAGACAATTTAAAGTGCTAAATTGGAATTTATCATATGGACATTTGCAAAAAAAATTATCAGTTAATTTACTTCTTTGAATACTTTTTCTGTGTCTTTGTTTCTTTTTCATGAAATCCTTAGAGAATTGCAAACAAAAAATTTAAATTCTATATATAAAAATAACAGGTCTGTACTTAAAAAATAGTGATATAAGATTTAAATGCTGTAACAAAAAATTAAGCAATATTCTGTTTACTTCGCACCCATTTTTCATAAAAGTTGTTGTGAAAGGAAGAAAGGGTTAATTATAGTAGAAAAAGCATAAAATATATTCTCCAAAATTTGTGCAGAAAAAACAAACGTGGATCAAGAAATTATAGAAGAATTACAACTAGAGATAAAAAGATTAACCACTGAAATTGAAGAAAAAGATGCGTACATTTTAAACTTCAAAAGGAAGATCTCAAAATTTTGAAAATAAGTATATGAATCCGAACAACAGTTTGTGACAGAACTAGAGGACAAAAGAATCTTATCGACAATTTAAAAACAAGTCTCAGTCAAATGATTAAGAAAAATTTGAGGCTAAAAGAAACTTATTGTTTGAAGTTAAAAAAATTAGGAAAAATATGAAAAAGGAAATCAATAAACTAAGAAAATTAATTATATTTTGATTTACAATAAAATCTTAAGACACAAAAATAAAATTATTTTAAAGAACTAAATAGGTTGAGGCAAAATTCAAGTAAATAGAATCAAGAAAAATTTCAATCCAATGACACCCGCATAGAAAAGTAAATAATACTGAAGGCGATGTAGAGAAGTTAAAAATAAAAAGATTAATACACCAAAGTGTTAATACTCAGTGATATAATGCCATTTCTAAATAATGAACTTTCCAAACAATTGCATGGCTTCCAGTACAGTCATTTTATAAACCAGGTGCAGAATGTCCCAAGTTTTAAACAATTTAGATATTAAAACCAGTAATTTATCTAAAAAAAGACTATGTAGTGATTCTTGGTGGGTTAAATGATATAAGGGAAAAAGTGTATCCTTCCTTTAGAGAAATATGGGACAAAGTGAAAAAATGTTTACACACCAAAATAATATTTTGTTCTATACCATTATACCATAAAGTGGAAAGATATCTATTTAAATAAATATGTTCAAAAGTTTAATTCCAGTTAAAAAAGCATTGATATGTATGATCAATTCAAATTTGGATGCTGACATTGAACTTCTGGATATGAACAAAACTAATGACAACTTTTTATAAAAAAATTAAATGTTTGACAAAATCAATAAGAAACATTATCGAGGCTAATAGTGTAAATCATAATATAGTATCCTTTAAAAGTGTAAATCAAACTTAATAGAAATTGAAATTACCAAGGACAATAATACTGAAGACGAAAATAGTAAAAAAGAATGATGGTGGTGAAATTTGCACCAATGTAATAGAAGTTGACAGGGATCAGGATAGTGGCAATAAAGTTCAAATTAAAAATAAAAAAGATAAGGTGCGGTCGTGAAAATCACACCGTTTGACAATGGAGACCACACTGAAAAATTAAGAACTAGATATTTTCACCTCTGTAGAAAGAAGAAAAAAGTGACAGTGATTTTTTATACCCACGGTTATCCCAGTTATATCTGGGAGTAGTGTAAAATCAAAATGCTACAAAATTTCAAGTAAATGTTCAAAGCTGGTAAATAAATTAGAGCAATTGAGTTCTTTGTGAATGATAAAGATATAGATATTTTGTGTATCTCTGAAACTGGGTATTAGAAAAAATATTGACACCATATGTATGCCTAATTACAATCTTGTGTGTAATTTTTCAAAAGTAATCACATTCATGGTGGATCATTAATCTTTGTTAGAAGTAACATTGAAGTAGAAAATGTTAAATTGTTAGAGAATTCTCTGTTGAGTGTCACAAGAAATGTTCAGTGTCTGTATTAATTAATAAAAAAGTCAAATATTTAATTGCACGTATATAGACCTCCAAAGGAAATTTAGATATTTTCTTTAGTAATGTAACGCTGCTTTAAATATGTGCAAAAAATTTATTTAAGTATATGTGGGGATTAAAATTAACCTTTTTGAAAATCAGCCTTGTAAAATTACTAAAAGATATAATTAATTCCTTTTATTTAAATGTGACTACAAATGAACCTACCAGGATATTTAAAAATAAAAATGGCAGTGTTAGTTCTACTGCGATTGACTATGTCTTAACAAAATACCCCTGAAAATGCAGTGTTGAGTTATATGATCTCTCTGGCTATCACCTTGCTCACATTCTTTCGTTTAGGTGGATACATTAAAATCAACTTTCAAACTATGAAGCTAAAAGATTATAAGAGAATCTTAAGTAACGAAAACATAACAGAATTTAACAATCGTCTAAAGTCTACCGATTGGAGTTTCGTTTACCAATCGGATATAAATATATATTTAATTTATTTTGGAGAATGTAACCTGGTGTTTCGATGTCGCCTGTCCGTTTAAACGTGTAAAAAATTAAAGATTTAAAATTTCAGTACAATAAAAACTGGTTAACTACGGAACTAGAGAAGAATCAGTTTCTAAGACTTTATTTTTTAAAGCCAAAAACTCAAAAAATTCTGAGCTGCTCGAGACATACAAAATAAACAAAAAGATGCATAAAAAAAATATAAAGCCGCTAAGGTAAATTATTATTCCACTAAAATAAAAAAATTCTGAAAATAAATCTAAGGAAACTTGGAACATTGTTAACAAAAAACTAAATAGACAGATTCCTCATTTAATAGGCAAATAATACTTAACGTAAATGGGGAAATGGTTATGGACAGTTCTAAAATAAGCAACTATTTTGTTCGCATTTTGCAAATATTGCAGTGTTAATACATCCAATCTTTTTGGAAATATTACATCACTTCCATGCACGAACTCCAAATATAATATAAATTCTATGTATTTCTATGAGATATTCAAGAAATGAACTGTTAAACCCAATCTACGGATTAAAGAATAAAAAATCATTCGGACTGGATGGCATATCAGCACCATTACTAAAAAATATTATTTTAAGTTTAATCAACCCTTTAATCTATCTGTTAAATGAAGCAATCCAAAATGGAGTTTTTCCAGAAATATTCAAAACTTCTAAAGTAGTGTCAGTTTTTAAGAAGGGATGTAAGAGTGATATCGAAAACTACAGGCAAATATCTTTATTAACTTCACTATCGAAGGGATTTGAAAAGGTTATATATAATCGCTTAGTGGCTTTTATCAACATAAACAATTTACTTTGTCCTCACAACACGGGTTTTCGAACAGGAAGATCAATAGAATCTGCTTCGACCAGTCTCTTTAATTTTGTTTATAGTGAGGCTAGATAAAGGCAAATATGTAATGTCAATATTATTTGACCTATCAAAGGCTTTCGATTCGGTAGATCCAACAATTCTGATAAATAAATTACAAGCTTTAGGCATTAGAGGAAATATTTTAAATGTCCTCAAGTCCTATATGGAATCCAGGAAAATCTTAGTAAATTATAATGGTGTTAACTCTGAAACAAAAGATGTTCCCTGGGAGTACCCAAGGTTCCAACTGGGGCCATTGCTATTTCTGTTATATATTAATGATCTGCCTGACCATATACAGGAAGGATTCACTGTCATCTATGCAGATGATACATCGGTATCAGTCTCAGCTGCTCCCTTGTGGAACTGTGTTTGAGGGTTGCTAATGTTCTATCTCAAATGAACGACTGGTGTTTTAGAAACAGACTGATACTTAATACCAACAAAACTGTTTTCATTAATTTTAATCTCAGAAGACCGTGTTTACTTGAAGAATTACCATTAAAAGACAATGCCACATTCTTGGGTACACAAGTAGACTCAAATTTACTGTGGAACTTACAAATAAACAAAGTGTGTAACAAGCTAAGTTCCGCATATTACGCGATATTGCAGTTATCAGATACGCTTAACGAGGCTGGACTAAGAACTGTTTACGATGCTTTAGCAGTCTCCCATATGTCTTTTAATATCATGGTGTGGGGCAGGTCAAATCAGTTATATCGCGTGTTTGTTCACCAAAAAAGATTGATCAGATTAATATTCAAAATAAAATAAAGAGAGCTGTAAAGATACATTTGTTAATAAGAAAATATTTACAGTTCCCTGCATCTATATATATAAGTGCTTAATTTTTGTCAAATACAATTTTAAAGATTTCTGTACATTATCAGATCGACACACCTATCACACAAGAAACAATGAATTGTTAATGATACCACATCACAAAACATCTAATTTTAAACACTCGCCATATTATAATTGCATTACACTGTATAATAGCTTACCTGACAATATAAAATGTCTTAAAATGAATAAATTTAAAATGGAAGTTAAAAAACTATTATTACTAAGGGGTTATTATAGTGTAGATGAATTTTTAAATAAACCTGATGGTTAGTTTCCTCATTTTTGTAGTTAGTATGTGTGTATATATTATATGTATATGTGTATATGTAATGTGTTTGTGTGTGTGTATATATACATGTATATGTATATGTGTGTATATATATGATACGTTGTTGTTTTTTATTATTTATTCTTATTGTTAGTTTCATACCTTATATATTATTAGCACATATCTGATATATTTATTTATATAATGCAAATATGCAGTTTTCTGTATATTATATATTATTTGACATATCTAATATCATGTAACATGATCTTATAGATGAATAAAGTGAATATGAATATGAATATGAATATATATATATATATATATATATATATATATATATATATATATATATATATATATATATATATATATATATATATATATATATATATTGTAAGCCTCAGTGATTTGAGCTTTTATTATTGCTCGCAAACTTTTGAAAGCTTCTAAATAGATATGATTATTTGTCTTTCTATGTTTATTTCTGTAAAAGTTCTTAAGATTAATATTTGTTATTAATTCAGGAGTGTACCACACAGGATACACACATTTTCTACTTTTATGCACAGGAACATACCATATAAATCAAATAACGAATATAACTTAAGATAGAAACTCTCGCAAGCTGCATCTACGTCTGAAAACTCGTTAAGAAATGACCAGTCAATGTTAAGTAAAGATTCATATAATAATGGAAAATTCGCTTTACGAAAGTTATAAGATTTGATAGCATCACCGTTGGCAAATATTGTTTGCTTGGAAAATTTGGTTGACAAAGTCATATAAAGTGTAATAAGAATCTATTAACTCAATGCTTTTCTTTTCAAAACCATGTTTAGCTAGTTCATTTAGAAGTAAGCTATGTGATATATGAAATAAGGTTTGACTTAGGTCACAGAACATAGTTTCAACATATTCCTTATTTTCAAAAGCCGCGGTAATCTTTTCTAGTAGAACTATTACCACTTCTTCTGTGGACTTGCCTCTACGAAAGACTCAGACGCCATTCAATTTAGAATCAGGAAAAAAAGAGGCTGTTCTACGAAACTTTTTTATCTCCAATAATAACAAAAATATTGGTAGTCAAAATATAATGAATACCCTGTACACTACTTTAATCATTTTATATATTGTGACAAAAGTGAGTTTGTAATATATTTCTATGTTAATAATAAATGATTATCCTTCAGTGGTGCAGTTTATTTATTATACATACAGTAGTATATGCATGTAAAAGATATGACTAAATTTACCAGACAAGCATGATGCAATTATACAGAAAATTAATACTCCGTGATCTAGTGCACGTATCATCTAAGTCCATATAATTTCAGTCGTCACCGATGCTGTCACCAGCTTTGATTGCTAATAGGTAACTCTAACCAATTCTATCTTAATCAGAAATGGAATTACTAAAATATGATATATATCTGGTCGACCGTTGGGCAATTACAAACAGTTTGATACATGTATCGTCGAAGCTTTAGACGTGCCCAGTCCGATGGGAACGTGATTTATACCAATGCCATTGATTAGCAAACGTCACATAAGCTGAGATGCAACGCACTGTTTAGCATAATGTACACTAATCAGCAAAGGGCCGAATACTGCTTCACGTCCATCAGAATCAAAGCTATTAGTCGGTTAATCTCATTTCACTTCACCTGTAAATACATGCCATGCGTTTCCTAACTAACTCTGGATACGATTGAATAATTCTTCACACTATGCAAACTCTCCTAATTATTCCTGGTTCCCTGACAATTAATAAAATTTGTTTTGACCATTATCTAAATTACTGTATCAACATCGAATTGGAAATTTCAATGTTTACATATAAATTATGCCTACAAACACAGAAAATAACCAGTATTAGTCCAGTCACATTAGAGGTTTCACCTCGGAATGAGAGATAATAAGCTGTAAACTTGTATCAACCTTTATTTTGGCGTTCTAAAAGTTGTCTCAAAAGTCTCATAAAATCTCGTGTCCGCGTCGTAACATATTCAAGGTCAAAGGTCACAAAAATCAGTTTCTTGCAAATATCTCGCTTCCTATGGTTTTAATGCCATTTGCATTTATTATCAAAATTGTAGAGAATAAAATTCTCTACAACTTTTGTCCCAAACATTTTTTTATATAATCAACCGTTTTTGAGATAGAGGGCGGAGAGCGCTCCGCGCTTACCTATTCACAGCATAAGGCAAGGTCAACCGTAAGTCCCAGTAAATAATACGCCGTATAAAGTCTATAAATCATTAAAAAATATATAATTATGAATAATTTGCATTGTTTATTAATTAATACATTATATTTAATAATATTTTTCATTTATCGAATATATATTTGTTTAATATTACTTACCTTTCCGTGTAATCAAAAAATTGTTGAGTGGAATACTTTAAGTATATATTAATTATATTCTAATATATATGTTAATTATATTTTAAGTAGAAAAATAATAGAGTAAATACATTTTAATTATATCTTTATCTAGAAATACTTTTTCATATATTTATTACAGTTGAAGTTCAAATGTGGGGAGGTTTTTCAAAAACTTTTATAATTAGAAGGACTTGAGTCTTAATTTTCTTCTTCTTCTTCTTCATCGTCTTCCGGTCGCTCGAAAATTTCCAATTCAATATCATCATTTTCGTTGTCAAGGATATTTATCTCTAGATCTTCGAGAATTTCGGGGTCAAATGCACTATCTTCATCGAGATCGCTTTGATACGGTGAAGCATTAAGGCACGTTTGCCCTTTACACTGGCCACAAGCTAAAGAACATTGCAACCCCGATTTCTTGCATCCACAGCGTGAACCACAACCATTCTTGCAGTTGCAAAATATTAAAATATGTAATATAATTAAAATATACTTAAAGTATTCCACTCAACAATTTTTTGATTACACGGAAAGATAAGTAATATTAAACAAATATATATTCGATAAATGAAAAATATTATTAAATATAATGTCTTAATTAATAAACAATGCAAATTATTCATAATTGTATATTTTAATAATGATTTATATACTTAATACGGCGTATTATTTACCAGGACTTACGGTTGACCTTGCATTATGCTGTGAATAGGTAAGCGCGGCGCGCTCTCCGCCCTCTATCTCAAAAACGGTTGAGTATATAAAAAAATATTTGGGACAAAAAGTTGTAGAGAATGTTGTTCTCTACACTTTTTATAATAAATGCAAATGGCATTAAAACCATAGGAAGCGAGATATTTGCGAAAAATCGATTTTTGTGACCTTAGACCTTGAATATCTTAAGACGCGGACACGAGATTTTATGAGACTTTTGAGACAACGTTTGGAACACCGAAATAAAGGTTTATACAAGTTTACAGCTTATTATCTCTCATTCCGAGGTTGACCCTCTTTTTTGGCTTAAGTGATTGGATTATATGTAACTTTCCTATTTTTGAAGTTCCAACGACGAGATTTGTCACAAATTTTACTTTATTTTATCGAATACGACAATCAGAGTTTCGAAAATTTTTCAACCATCTTCAGACAAATATTTAAAACTGCAGCAAACATCGAAATGGTACATTTCAACTTATATATCAACAAATCTGGATTCAGTTAACAATATACAAGGTATCAATTTGAATAGTTTCCACCCCAATTATCTCGTGAACAGAAAGATATATTAAAAGATGGTTTTAACCATGTTAAATGGGATCGAGGGAAAGCAATTGATGTAATATGAAGATGAACAAAACGGCAACCCCCTCACCCCCAGCCAGTCCAACTTTAGAATATTATATGACACCCTACCGCTTGTGATATCTACAAAAACGTGCTCAATTTGTTCTTTCAATTTTTAGAATTCGAAAATTCATTATTAATATCTCAAAGTTCTTAAGAATTTTTTTTTTTCAAATAACAAAAGAATGCTTTTAGCTATTGCGATCAAATTTGGGATCTGGATCTGTACTGGCAAAAAAACTTTTTTTGACTTAATTTTTTGGTTCAGTCGTTTTATTTTGGGAATATGTAATAGCTTTTTATACATATTCTTTAGAGACACCCTATATAAACACTTAATAACTTGATATCACATTAAATGTTAAAAATTAGCATGGAAGTTTATTGCTTCTTACGAAACGAATGTTTCGTAAAAAGCAACGAATTAAAAAACTAATGTATCTTCAAAAAATGGTTGGGTAACCCAAGGTATCCTCTCAAAAACTAAAACTATTATATCAATTAAAATCACAATCGCATGACCCAAATGATATAAACTTTTATAATAAATACAAAAAAATATATAAAAAAGTATTAGTTACAGCCAATAAAATATATAATGGTGCTATTTACTCTAAAGCTACAAATAAAAATAAAGCGGTTTGGTCAATAATCAATAATAATTTAAGTCATAATAAGTCAAAAAATATCATTAATGAAATTAAAATTAATATTAATTTAGTAAATGATCCATACCTTATTGCACAACACCTAAACAAGTATTTTATAGATCTGCCAGCTAAACTCAATGATGAAATAGGAGCAAATATAACTGATATCAATTTTGACCAAATATCAAATTATCCCACCCTTTTCTTAAAACCAGCTTCAGAAGCAGAAATTTACAATATTATAATGTCACTAAAAATTAGCAATTCTTCGGGTCTAGATAATTTAAGTTCAGTTTTAATAAAGCAATCCGTTAACTATTTATTATCTCCATTAACTTTTTTAATAAACTTATCGCTATTAAATATGATTTGAAGGAAACAACTACTCAGCGGGCAAATACCCCGACCTGCATTGGATTACACCCTCAAGGTGTAATCCAATGCAGGTCGGGGTATTTGCCCTCTGAGTAGTTGTTTCCTTCAAATCATATTTAATAACAGTAGTTTAGTCCACCTGGGCTAGAGGTCGCCGCTCTCGGTACTTGCTTCGCAAATCGCTATCCGCCACAGAGACATCTATGATGTCGGTCGGATAGTAGCATTTAGACCATACGAGAAGTTTCATACCTCTCACCACTACTAAACTTATCGCTCTTAGAAGGAACATTCCCATCTATTTTAAAAACAGCAAGGGTTTTTCCACTTCTAAAGAAAGGGGACAATGCATCGGCAGAAAATTATAGACCGGTTGCTATGTTATCAACTATCTCCAAAATATTAGAACGAGTTGTATTTAATCGAATTGTAGAATGTGCCATAAAACATAAACTTATTTCAGAATTTCAACATGGTTTTCGCAAGAATCATTCCACTGAAACGGCTATAATGGCGTTTTTAAATAAACTTTATGAAAACTTAGACACTAACAATAAATGTGTAGGATTATTTATGGACTTAAGCAAAGCTTTTGATTTGGTAAATCATAGTCTACTTTTAGAGAAATTAAAAAAATATGGCCTAAGGGGTAGAGTAAATGACTGGCTTATGTCATATGTTATAAACAGAACTCAAGTGGTTGAAGTAAGTGGAATTAAATCTGAAAAATTACATATAGAATTTGGAGTTCCGCAAGGATCAGTTCTGGGACCCTTACTGTTCTTATTCTATATTAATGATTTACCCGGTATTTTTGATAATTTCTTAATAATGTTCGCGGATGATATTTCCTATTTATGTTCCAGGAACACTTATGAAGAAGTTATATCTGATGTACAAATCTCCTTAACAGAATTTTCGAATCAATTTAAAACAAATAGGTTGTTTTTAAATACTTCCAAAACGGTATTTGTTATATGTTCCCCTAGGCACACTAGTTATGATAAAAGTCATTTAATAAAAATAGCTGGCAAATCTATTGAACAGGTAAGTGTAACAAAATTTTTGGGGGTGTATATAGACAATGCGCTAAATTGGGAAACTCACATTGAATAATGTAGCAAAGAAACTTTCTTCCGTTTGTTATGCGTTGTATAGATTAACAAAAATAGCAAGTAGGTCAACTGTTTTAGCATATTATGACACTCACTTTGTTTCAAGGTTAACATATGGCATTATTGTTTGGAGATGTTCACATCATTCCCAAAGATTATTTAAGTTTCAAAAGAAAGCTATTCGGAATATTATAGGAGTATCTAAATACACATCATGTAGAAATTTATTTAGAGAACTAAATATTTTGACTTTGGCAAGAATATATATCTTCGTTTATATTAAAAATAATTTAAATATGTTTTTACCGAACGTGAAAACTTACTTACACCAAGGCGTAATCTATCAAAATATGAGAAAGGCCCAAATTAGATAGGAATAAAACTTTATAATAAGATTCCTAATTCATTAAAAAACATGGAAAATATAAAAGTATTTAAAAACGCAATGAAAAAGTATCTAGCTGTAATTATGTAATTTTAGCTAGTTTATATAGAATAATTTGAGTCCTTATGCTCAAGTTCTTATGTGACTAATCCTATGCCTTTGTGGTCTTTTGGAAATAAATATTATTATTATTATTATTATTATTTTCGTCGAAAATGTATCGTTTTTTGCAGACAAAATGGAGTATAGTTCAAATGCCAGTGCCGGTGGTATCAAAGCATTCTGTTATTAGTGCTATTTTATTCATGAGATGTATATTATTGAAATAATGAAATAAAAGTCCTATAAAATGTTATGTATGAAAAATGGGGGGTGATGACCGTGTCAATGACCGGAATAGTTATTTAATTTTAGGCCAATAGGATACGTTTGATCGCTCTTAAATCTCTTTTATGGCACTGTGCAAGTCGTTTTAAAATCAAATCTTGAATTACAAAGCTTGACAAAACACGATCATAAAATTCTATTTACTGTTTTAGATATTGTAGCTTCGTATATCATAAAGTAACTTCACTTTGTTAGGAAAAAGATTTAAAAGTCAACTCGTGATACGTTGAGTTATCGAAAGTTATTATTCCTCTGCATTTCAATAAAATAAATAAAGAAACTCATACACTAACAGCTTCACTGCACGTATTATATGCATAGGCAGTATACATATACCACACACATTAATCACGTCATTTCCCAGGCTCTTAGCTAACCAATTATCCTTTCACATACATATATACTATTTTACCTTTAGTAATATTCGTGGAAGAATAAAAAACACAACAAAATTTGCTGCACTAGGAAGAACTACAAATAAATCTTGTGAAACGAAAATAATTCTTTTTTAATCTTTTATTTAATGTCGGCCTATTTCCGCTACCAAGACCAATCACCGAAGACAGGAGATGAGCTACTCCCAACATGAAAATTTTGCTTATCTATCATCTTAAAGACAAGGGACAGTCTGTTTCATATCACCTCCGAAGGATTGTTTATCCACTGCCTAAGCTTCTGCGTCTTAAGGCTGACATACAAAAATGTAAAAAATAAAAGTTTAAATGGGAACAAAAATACATGTGTTTGGTATACCGTGTGTCCCAAATTCGATGCTCACTCTTGCGAGCTCGGAAACCACAAGAGCTACAAGGTCCGTTAAATGGGATAAATTTTAGCAAATTTTATGCTGATTCCAAATCCGTTAAAAAATCACGGCTAAATGAAACCGTTTTTTGGGATTTTCCAAAAAAAACGAAAATTTTGTGATTTCTCTTTTTTGGCTGTAGCCAAGTAATCCTTGGTCAGACAGGTTTTAGACTTTTACATTATTTGGACACTTTTTGGAGACTAATATTTTGGTCTAGAAACGAATGCTCGATAATCTTTTGTTTTCGAGATATCCGAGGTAACTTTTGTCTATCTTAAGGCAGCCATATTAGATTTTTCGTTTTTCGGATCGTGCTTAAAAAGAGCTTATAGATGATGTATCACATGCCGAGGAAAAATTGTTTTTCAAGGGACTGGTTTAAGAAAAGTAATCCATTGCTTAACAAAACAGAATAGTAGGCCATGGAAAATCAAAAAGTTATTTTGAGTTCATGGATATACCTAATAGCAACCATTATAAAAAATAACAGTAATACTAAGATTACCGTTTGACAGGTTTAAATAATTTTAATTTTCTGTTAACATACTGAACATAATCGATATGATGAATTTTTTTAAAAACAGCAAATTAACATAATAGAAGAAATGTTAGTAAAGAAGAAGATTTAATAAAACTGTTCAATATGACCTCCATTTAGCTGAATACATTTTTGACATCTACGCCTAACTGAGCTGATTACTTTTCTGAGAGTATTTGCATTTATTGTGCCGAAAAGTCCTTAACTCTGTCTTCCAAAATATCGATAGTTTCCGTGCTTTCAAAATCATACACTTCATCTTTCACCGTACCCCACAAATAAAAATCAAGATAGGTTATATCAGGCGAGCGGGGAGGCCACAATACTGGTCCTCCATTTGAAATTATGCGGTTACCAACATTTTCCCGCGATATCCGTCTAACATTATTAGTATTATGTGCTGGACAGCCATCTTGTTGGAACCACAATTCGTTTATTTCTTGTTCTGTAAAAGCTGTCTTATCTCGGGTAGAACTTGATTTTCTAGAGGTTCACGATAGGCTGCTTACGTTAAATTATTGTGAAAAATGAATGGACCAATTAAATGGCGATCTAAAAATAATAATTAAGGAAAGGGTTATAGACTGATTATAGGAGTAGAATAGGAAGAGAAAAGGTAACACCTATCATGCCGCACCAAACATTGAATCCAAACCTAGTTTGGAATCTTCTTTGCGTAGTTACATACGGATTTTCTGTGGCCTAGTAGTGATAATTGTGCTTGTTAAAAACTCCACAATTTGTAAAACCACTTTCATTGGTCCATATAACTCTTGATTGAAAATCAAGTTGTTCTTCGCATTTCTGATTAATTCAACGACAAAATTCAAGTCTTCTACCAAAATCATTATTGTTTAAAGCTTGGACAATCGTAGGGTTCTATGGATGATATTTCCTTTGTCTTGTGTACAATTGTCTTAGAAATATTTGTTTCGCGAGAATATTATTTGTGCGGTAAACATTATCGATATCATATAAGTCCCTATTAATAATAATAATAATAATAATAGTAATATGCTTTATTTTTCCAACAAGTAACACCAAATTACAGGACAATTTAAATTACTCTTAACAGGTTGAGTGCCAAGTGGTGGCAATGTGGTCTCGCACATGATTTTGCTTTACCGGCCGCGTGAGACAAATGTGGACTCTCAAGCACTTGTATGACATTTGGCTGCGTAAGTCGACTATAGTCTCACGTAACTGTGTAAAACAAATGGGATCATATAATGCATGGCCTGTCGGTCCTGAAACGTTATTTGGCCTGTGCACTGGCGAGACCAGAGTGTCACCACGCGGCCGAGAAATTAATTTTAAATATTAAATTTTTTTAAAACAGGCAAATGATAAAATTAATACTTTTATTTATTAAAAGTTGTATAACAAATATAAAAAATTAAAATAAACGACTCATATAACAAATATAAAAAATTAAAATAAGCTTGATTTTTACAAAATCAATATAAATGATTCACTTGGTCGTTTCATGGACAACAAAAAAACAATGTAAACAAAAGTGTTTCCCACAAGTTTCGCATTTATTATTGTCAGCACTTTCTGACATGTTAGATCATGAAGAATCCGTGGTGACACATTGGTCTTACATGGCATTTTAGGACAAATAGCCAAATTGGTGGCCGCGTGAGGCCAATGTAGCATCACAAAAAAAAAATGAAATTTTAGGTAGTTCAGATTATTTTTTTCTTATCACAAACCACTGTTTGTGTGTTAGGACTCTATTATCTAAGCGTTTTAGCAAAAAAAAAACGAATGGCCTGTGGGATCCAACTTTTTTATTTTAAGGTGACACAACCTGTTAAATATTACGAAACATTTTATAATATTTAGTAACAAATCTTTATATTAAACATAAATCTAAGTACAATAGATGTTATTAAAAGAACTGAAAATTAAATTTAAAAAAAATTGTGTGGTAGAAATACAAAATAAGAACTAATTATTGAAAAAAAAAATAAAATAATATAAATAACGATGAGAAAAATGCATATCTACATAACACGCAAAGGAACAATCAATAAAGGGAATAGTAAACTAAAATTATGTACTAAAAGTTTGCTTAGCATATTTTACCAGCTGATTTTGTGTGCAAAGGTTTATATCACAATGTTGATTTAATTTGTTAAAATAATGGCACATACAATGTATTGGTGATTTTAGCTACATAGTGGTATTGGCTCGTTTAGTGTAAAATGTGGGATTTTGTCGATAATGCATTCTTGGAGTGAAAAAATTAATTTGTGAAAGAATTTGAGGAGTCAATTTTATTATGTAATAATTTGTATAGAAAAAGTAGCATAGAACAAATTCGCGGTACCCTAAACTTTCAAAATGAAATGTGGTTAGAAGGTAATTGTTATCTATATGCCTCTCAGGATATATTCCTGTGTCTCTAAATGATAAAAATTTTAAAAATTTTCTCTGAACTTGCTCTAACGCGCCTTTGTGAACTAGATAGTAAGGGTTCCAGATTATGGATCCGTACTCAAGTTTTGATCGCACATAACAATAATATAATGATTTTAAACAATTTAAATTAGTAAATGATTTACAGTTTGTTATAATAAATTCCAACATTTTGATTGCCTCTTTAGATTTGATATGATATTCCTAAATCTTTAATGGTTTGTATGGGCTCTAAAACAGTGTCGTTAATGCTGTAGTTGTATTTAAAGCAATTTTAATTTTTTGTGTAAGATACTACTTTACATTTAGCAGCATTGACACCAACTTTGTTCAGGCCGCACCACTTGCTGATGATATTAAGGTTTTTTGAAGATATATACAATCGTTTACGAAATTTATGCTCTTAAATATTTTTAAATCATCTGCAAAGATTAATTTGTCGCACTTCAATTCAGTGCATAAATCGTCTATAAATAATAGAAATATTAAAGGCCCAAAGTTAGAACCTTGCGACACTCCGGAAGTGGCTAAGTATATGAGATATGATTGAAAGTAATTTAATAGATTTAAATTAAATCCATATTTTGCTAATTTCTGTAAGAGTAATTATTGATAGTCGATGTGATCGAAGGTTTTGGTAAAAACAGAGAAAATCCAAAATTTGTATCGATTCCAGTCGATCTCCGATTCACCCGTGGTATTGGTAAGATTTTTAAAGATGTAGCTATAACAGTGGTTTATTCATCGGGAAACAAACTACAACAACTTTTAGGCAATCCAAAAGACAAAATTGAAACTAACGAAAAGTCGAAATTAGCTGTAAGGACTGTAATCAAAAGTATGTTGGACAGACTAGATGATCAATTCAAACTAGATTCAAAGAACATATGACCCATCTCAAATATGATAGAACAGATAAGTCTAGTGTAGCCCAACATGCGTTTGAGAATAACCATAAAATAGATATTAACAATTTAAGATTAATTAGGAATGTAACAAATACTAGACAGCTGGATGCATTTGGAAGCTTGGAAGTCATAAAGTGTAAAAATAATATGAATAGTGACAGAGGGCCTATCCCAAATAGCCCGCTTTATTGGTTAGTAGGTCACGGTTCACCAAACCGTGACGGTTCGGTGAACCGTGACAATAGTTTAGGTATAAATATGGTACATTGTTAGCATAAGTTTAGTTTTAATCATCTCCAGATGATGCCAACTTGGTTGGCGAAACGCGCGTCGAGTGCAGTGTATAGTGTTTTGGTGTTTTGTGGAAAACTACGTCAGTGTTGTAAATTAAAATAAATCGACAACAATTATTAAGAAACCACTACTGGGGTAAAGTATTATTAAGGGATTCACTGTCAAAAACGATAATGATAAAACAAAAAAAAAAACAAACAAAAACTAGCCTACCTCAAAAATTAATAAAAAACGTGTTTATTTTACTTTTTTACTTGTATTTTTTAAATAACCGTATCTTCCACATTATCAGTTTTAGACCCTAAGTGCGATACATTTTTGGAATCAGCTGTTGAAGCAGAATCCAAAAATGGAAATATACAGGGTATTCCATTAAAAAAAATATCGATGACGTCATAACCAAAAAATAAAAGATTAGGTACGCAATTGATATTAAAAATCGACGTGTTCGAGGATTTTTTCTAAATATTTTTGGTTTAAGAAATAATGAATTTATTCCATACTTTACGAACAGTATATTGTTATATGGCACATGACTTTTTGAATTGGTACAGCCTCATCACCGGGTATTTGAATTTTCGTAATCACTTTAAAAAGACTTTGTATTAAAAGGTTATTATAATGAAGAATGCACATGATCCTTATTTTATTCTATACCGTGATAGAATATAAACTGATACCTATATGAAATCACCATATAAGTGAACCGTAAATCAAATTTTACGGATATCCGTTGCCCACAGCAATAAGTTTACGAAAACAAGGGGTGCCATATCTGATACAAAAATGCCTTAAAGTATTGTCCGGTATATTTTTCGAACTGATCAAGTGACTAAGGCGATCTCAGCCCCTCGAAGTCCGGTCGCTCTTAATAAAAACATTATTTTATTGATCATAAATTTTATTATCTGC
Organism: Rhamnusium bicolor; assembly: GCA_029963845.1. Classification (NCBI taxonomy): domain Eukaryota; kingdom Metazoa; phylum Arthropoda; class Insecta; order Coleoptera; family Cerambycidae; genus Rhamnusium; species Rhamnusium bicolor. Next base: position 1,510,563 of record JANEYF010004805.1, on the reverse strand, counting down.
ATAATATACTTTCAGAACACTAAGCTTTTTGCAAATCGAATTATACTGACACAAACGTAATTTATTCTTACTGCGCTTGTTACTATTAATTACAATAAACATATATTTTAATTACAGCAAGAAATTTGCAAATATAAAATAAAATTAAATATCAGATTTTTCATTATAAGTTTCATTCTCTAACTCTCCATCGCCGTTCTGATTTTATAATGTAGTGATGGGTAACAAAGATTCTACTTTAACCTGCTTTGTACCTCTAATTTAATAAAGTTCCTGTTCCGGAGATAATTGCTCTTTTAAGTGTACCAGTATCAGCTAGTTAATTGCATAATTATATCATACTTGCGATTGCATACGCGTTTTGCAATTTACAACTAAAACTACTTAGTCCGCACGCTTAACTCGAATTAACATCATTATCAAGGGCTTGGTTGGAGTTTTAACCGCAGCTTCTAATTTAATCTTTCGGAAAATAATATTTAAATACAGTTATATATGTTAATACACGTAAGACAATAACTTTAACCGCATAAGGTTCGATTACTGTTGCAAAGATGATGGTAATTTAGTTTTTAGATACCAATTAAATATATTGCAGGATTCCCATCAATAATAATTAGTCAAATTCCATGACTTTCCAAGTTTTCCATGATCAAAATAATTCCATAACTTTAAGAAAATTAATACTATATACTTTTACAGTGTAATAAAGTTAAGGGGTAACACAAGAAAAGTCCGTTTATGCTAATTAAAATGAACCTACATATATCCATTTCGTTTTGGTTTCTACTTTTTAACTTGTTAAGGGTCAAAAGTGATTAAAAATATATATTATAAAATATACCGCTACACAGTGGACGGAAACACCAAAAAGCTGGCCAAAATTAAAAAAAATGAAGATTTTTTTTTTGAAATGGAAACGTTTTAAATCGTTGTAGTGGTACCCCTAGCATTAGAAACGACCGTTCATACCGGTCCGGGTTCACGAGGAAATTGCTTATTGTGCGACCGTGCAGCGCGTCACTTCGGCAGTTCGCAACGCTTCAAAATCGATAAATTTTATCTGCAGCGTAAAAATTCTCAAAGTGCAGTCTTCTGTGTCATAAAAATGGATTCTGCATCAGAAAATAAGTACAATTAAAATATCTCAGTATCAAATCAGTTTATTTATATGGTAATTAGTAAATAATTATCGACGTGGAGTGCATTTTTGTACATGCAACGATTCATAAACTCTACAAAAATAGCCATAAGTTCCGCGGTTGATGATGGTTGGTCTTGAAACTTATTGGAATGTGTTCAATGAACATTTTTTCGAAAGTGTATAAAAAATTAGCTGCATCTTTTTGCATCTTTGCGAGATATTGACTAAATTGTGCGCGAATGCACGGATGCATGCACATTCGTGCACCATAAAGTGGGCTCCTTCTGAATGCGTTCTCATGAAACGACGAAGAGGACGATGAATGTAATTCAGATAGTAATTGAATAAAATTAATTTTCAAAGTCATTACACATTTTTATTCCATTCCCCAGATCCTAATTTTCCCGAAACAAATGAAACACATGAATTCGCTTCAATTCAATAATAATTTTTGAACTGTGTATGTATTTTTGACCATAATTTTTTTGAAATTCTATATGGGATTCTTCATCAGCGACCCAAAAAAACTGTATACAAAGTTTTGTAAAAATGCAGCGATAATTGGCGATTTTTGGTATGTTTTGGGGGATTTCATGGCCGCCATTTTGTTTTTTTCAAAATTCAACTTCGGATTCTTGATCAGCGACACAAAAGACCCCTGTATGCACAATTTCAGTAAAATAGCTCAATGCCTTTATATTTTGGCCAGCTTTTCGGCGTTTCCGTCCACTGTGCGAAAATCATCCAACTAACTAAGAATGCCTATAATGACATAATGTTAATAAAACGCTACCTTAACTAATTGGACATCAAATCAATGAGCTCAAATGAGATGGAAAATATTTAGCATTAATATAATTTTAAATTAAACAACTCAATATTTTTGGGCGGCGAGGGTAGCACCGACGTTATATCTTATCGAACGACACGAAAAGTAAAGTAACGAGTACTGAGGCTAGTAGTTGGATGGGTAACAACCAGTCCTGCTGTAGAACCGATATTCTACAAAACACTTAATTAACTCGAAAAAATAATGTTACCAAAAAAATCACTCAGATCACATAGAAGGCCCTCAGCCATTAGAAACATTTAAAAAACGCCCGAGGCAGAAATTACACGGGTTCAAAATATCACATGTCACACCACTTTTTTTTAGAAAATTAGATAAAGAATAAAAAACCATATTCAAAACTTCAAACAGCAGTTTCTTATCTCAATTCTCCGATTTTTAAAAGCCGTAGTAAAATTAATTTTAATATAAAAACCGTTCCGCAGTATTGGCGCGACGGCAAGCGCCACGACACACTTACAAACATTAAAATGACCAAAACTCATAAAGACGTTCATAAGCAATAATTACATACCGGTCTGAACGATTTTATTGCAGTCCGAGAGGCCCCACAAAATTTTAATTTCAGTGGTCTACAGAGGCAAATAATTTATCAGAGGCCAAAGCCATCATAAAATAGTAAAAGCTAAATTTCTGTATTTCCATATATAAATGTTAATAGATGCTAGTAGCACACGCCTAAAAATAAATTTTTACAAAGTCAATTGAATAAACGGCAATTAATATCAAAGTAAAATAATTTAAGACAAAATAATAAAAATAATTTCAGGCACTAATCATTTTTTCCACCGCGTCTCATTAACCGCTAGATTTATTTATACGAGACTTAATTGTAAAATTGGAGTTTGGTACACCGTGTAGACCATTCAGACAGACAAGCCGTATCGGGAGCTTTTACCAAATCGGAGCTTTAGAGCGGGGTAGCTCTTATTTTTACTACGCGCTCTCAAAACATGACATCATGTTAACATCGCAATAGATGATGACACAACACCTATAAATGTAAAATTTCAGGTAAGTTGAGATAATTCTACCACACGGCTTCATCGCGAGAACTTCGTTCATTTTAAACGTATAAAATTCTACCACACGGCTGCATCGCGAGAACGTCGTGGTACTTCTAATTCATTTTTAACACGCTTTATATTAGCTTCACCTGTATGTATCTATGTACGTATCTATCTATGTAACGAAATCTTTCAACGTAATTTTCACCAACTTCAAGACGTCTGATTAAATTGAAAGTTTGCACACGAATTAAGGACCGATGACAATACAATAATTTGAATGCGTATCGACGTATTTCTCTTAAAAAAAAAATCTAAGCGGATGTCAAAGTTGTGTGGTCAGCGCATTCGCCAAAATAACGTAATCTTTCAACGTAATTTTCATCAACTTCAAGACGTCTGATTAAATTGAAAATTTGCACACGTATTAAGGACCGATCACAATACAATAATTTGAATGCGTATCGACGCATTTCTCTTAAAAAAACAATTCTAAGCGGATGTCAAAGTTGTGTGATCGGCGCATTAGCCAAAATATCGCATCCATGATAAGTTGGCAGAAAGTTAACCACTAATTGAATACCGTAACTCATACTACACTTGAAATACAAGATGAACTAGTTACCAATTACGATAAGAATGTTTTTTTGAAAGCATTTAATTCTTTCGTTTTGTCAAAATATACAGCAATTCGACAATAGCAATACAATAATTTGGAAAAGAAAATAAAAAAAAAAATTCCGAAAAATTCAACTAAATAAATTTTGAAAAAAATTTTAATTAAAAAATTTCGACAAAAATTCTTGAAGACTATTACATTTGTTTTCGTTGCATGACTAAAAAATAAAAAAACAAATTATGGTTTAAAAAACTAAAAAAACACGCTTTAATAGCAAACCGAAATAAAAAGTAAAAAATAAGGATAGTGATTGACAAAGAAATTCATTTCATTGTAAAAAGCGTGGGGCGCTTTTTACTATATTTTTATGATAACTCTACTTTTATTAATAGTTACCAATAAAATATTTATAACAATTAATTGATATCAAGCACCCCACGCTTTTTTACAATAAAATGAATTTTTTTTGTCAATCACTTCATTCTTATTTTTTACTTTTTAGTTCGGTTTGCTATTAAAGCGTGTTTTTTTAGTTTTTTAATCTATAATTTATTACGTAATACATTCATTTTAAACGTATAAAAATTACTTTCTTGGCAGCAACAAGAGAGCATCGTATAGTTTTTCACTTTTGCCTTCATACAGACTTGATGTCCCTCCGCGAACGTCAGCTAATTAACTTAAAACCGGGTGTGAACCCCATTTATAAACACCAACTGATCTAGAGCCCTTAGGACAGTCTTTCGTTGACCGTTTCACAGGTAACAAATCTCACTCGGGCACCAGAAGTTGTAAAATAGGCACTAAAAAATTCTCCACGCACCAGGCTGGGTTATTTTTTGGTATCCAAGACACGAAGACGGCGGCGTCCACCAGCTATGAAGTAATTTTACAACATTCACCGCAGAAAACCAGAAGCACTTCTTTGACAGCTTTTATCATTTGTGGATTTTGGTTGGAGGAGTCTTCCGTCATTAGATTTTACTGTAAGAATTTACATTGTTTTTCATTTATTAAACTTAAAAAACCACACGCAGGCTCCTACGGACGTAGGTTGTCAAACAATAAAAAATTAAACGTTTTTGCAAAAGAACATCATCGTCTGAGAACTCCGAGGACAAGGTAAGGAAATAACTTGCATACTTAGAGACTTAACATTATTTTTCAAAATTATTTTTTCGCAAGGCTAAGTTTGTTAAGATAAATTCTCCAACTTCAGTTTTGTATTCAAAAATTTAACTTGTTTTAAAATTAAAGGTTCACTCAACTTAAAATTCATTTATTCAACAATGGTAATGGTAATGGTAATGGTGGGGGAGGCTGACGCCTGGCAAGTAGGCCACAGACGGGCCCTTTTTACCAACCCCCCAGCCGTCCCCTCAGCCATGTGCTTCTCTTGCTCCCTCATCGAATCTTTCCGACCTTCTGATGAAGGTCAGGATGTCACTCATTGCGAGGGAGCTCATCTCCTCCCTTAGAAGCGCCTCAGAATCGAAGATACTGTGTCTCAGGCGCCCAAACGCTTCACATTGTCCCAGGAAGTGGTAATTTATTCAACAAAATTTGGTTAGTTCTAAGTTTCCTGGGTGTTTACTAGGCTGCCATAAAAGTTTTAGAATTTATTGAAATGTCTTGAGTTTTAAGGATCGACAGCTAAAATTTTTACAAAAAATAAAATTTCATCTAAATCATTTTGTTACTCCATGAGGACAGAAAAATTAATTTTTAAATATTCCATAATTTTCGACTAAATCGGTTGAAAATAAATTTTCAAATTTATTTTTATTTTAATAAAATAATATTAAGCATAAAAAGATACACTGCTCAAACAAATTTTTTTTTCGAATCAAACAACAATTTTAATAAAAAAAATTTTTTTTTGGTTTTACAAATCATTCACTATTAAGAAAAGTTGTGAAGTCTTGCGCGACCTTTTAGGCAGGCTAGTAATATCCGAGTTGTAGGTCAACTTGCTGTCCAGTCTGTTGAATTTCAACAATTTTTCAAGAAATTTTTTTGATAGTGTTTTGTGATTGCGAATTTTACGTTCATCTAAAGAACTCCCTGTCCAATTTTATTTTTGGTCTTAACGACTTAGTCAAATAAATTTTACACTTTCACAAATCACCTGATCTCACTAGCAAAATTCAATTTTGTAAGGATCCCTCTGTTCAAATTATTTTTTGGCCTTTAGTGACTTTGAAAAAATAAATCTCGAAGTTCTAAAAGCATTTGCAGGGAAGTAAAAAAGATATTTTTGCACAGACCCCCCTGTTCAATTTTATTTTTACATAAAAACTGACTGAAAAAAATATTTTCAGTATTCCATAGTCATTTTCAGGCTAGAAAAAAGCCAAATTGCCAGGAATCCCCTGTGTAAATTTTTTTAGCCCTAGCAAATAAATAAAAAGCATAAGCCGCTTGATTAAATCCTTTAGCTACAAAGTCTGAGGTAGAAATAAGTCCCCCAAGTCAGGACTGCCGAAAAGGAGTTGCTGAAGTCTTGCTCAGTTCTGCTAGCATAGCCAAAGGCACACAAAAATTTCAACGAGGCTATGAACAGGCTACCTTACCTCTCCGTATAATCAAAATCGACCTTGAGAAAATTCTGTTCCTACGATCAAATACCAAGGCAGCAAACTAAAATTAATTTTCGTGGCACTTAATTAAAAAGAGTAATAACCCAGCTAGGGAGAAATCAAAGAAACAGGTCTTCAAAACACAAACAAAGCCTTGTCCTATTTGTTACAGTCCAGCGAAACACATCTGTTTCACCCATCTTCTAGCAGTTTGTACATAAGCTTAAAACGCAGAAGTTATGCAATCTTAGATAAGGATTGTGTAGTGGACATACCATCCTTCGGGGGATGTAAAGCAGACGGTCCCTCGTCTACAAGATGTTAGACAAATAGAACATCCCTACTCTTCGACAGAGTGGTTCGGTAAAATTTCAAGTTTGGGGGTAGCTCGTCTCCTAACGTCAGTGATAGGCATTGGTAAAGGAAATAGGACGACGCCGACGTTAAAAATGATTTAAAAAAAATACTTCGTAGTTCTTATGAGTAAATTTTCGTATTACTAATCATTTATGATTCTTTTATGTAAATGTTGATTTATTTACTTGCAAAGCAAAATGAAAAAATAATAGTTGTTTTGTCCTTAGTTTTTTTTATGATTCTTTCCCTCTTCTGGATTCACATTTTATGTAAATTTATTCATAATAATAATAAGTTTTGTTATTAATGTTAAATTATTTAATTTTAAATTAATTATAGGAACGTGTGAGTGTTAATGACATTAATTTTTGTAATATATTATTGCTTTTGTGTTAGTTGTACTTCTGTAATTAAGAAAATTTCAGTTCTTTGCCAAATCTATTTTTCTACCTAAAAGATTATTATTAATTTTTTTGATTCGTTGTTGGATAAATAATTAATTATATAGAGTGAAATGGAAAAATAATAACGCTGAACAATTTTTTGCTAATTATTATTTACTACTTTTTCCAAACTTATCATAGATAAATACAACATATATCTTTTTAAACACTTATTTTTCCGGCTATTTGCAATAATCCAGAAATAAAGTAGCTTGTTTTGTTCTCAAAATGCGATAGTGATAGTCAACTTTCTTTCTTAAGGATGTCATATTGCTTTTTCATAATCATATCACTTTTGTCATTTTGCGTATAACTTCAACAGTTTTACTTTGAGTTTAGCTTGAAAAACGAAAAAAAAATGTATTTTCAGTTTTGTTGAAAATATCGAAATAAAACAATCTACATCATTTCTGACAACATCTATGGGTGAAATTATAGCAGAGTCCCATTTTGGAAATGCTGTGTCAAAGAAGTATTGAAAAAAATATAATTTTTCAGTGTTTTCAGGATATTTCAGAAACCAAGTAAGATAACTTTAATTTGATTTCACATTTTGCACTAAAATGCACAAGTTTTGTTAAAAAAAATTAAAACACTTTACAGTTTATTACAAAGTTATTTGCAACATAAAAACGTCGGTATCTTTGATCCCTTTGCCGTCATCAAAGAAGTCGACGTTTTTAATTTGTAAATAAGTTTGAAATAAACTATGCATATGAACACCGAAATATTTTATGTACTATGCTCTAGAGTTGCCTTAAAACATAGTTGACGTAAAACTAAAAAAACTATGTTAAATATACAGGGTGGGGCAATAGTGCGTCGGACTTCGATATCTCGAGTTCTACGATAGCTAGAAATTTTTTAAAAAATTGCAAGTAAACTAGATAAAAAAGTCTATAACTGGAAATTATTTTCGAATATACAGGGCGAGCCAAGACGAAATTACAGGGCCAAGTGCTTTTTTTTTAAATGGAACGCTATGTATATCAGTACATTTTTTGAAGCCTCTTTCTAGGTTCTATTCATTCCTATATTATTATGGGCTATCTCCCAACCACTTTGATGTAATGAATTTTTTTGTTGAAATAATGCCATCTGCAGATGGATATTAAAAAAATCACCACAGTCACAATTATCGGTTTTAAGAAAAACTTATGTGAATACCAGTTACGAGACATCTAATTAATATTTTTGAATCATTTTCATTTCCTAAAAATGTACAGGGTGGCCAAAAATTAGTATTCAATTAAGAACTTTTTAAATTGAATTTTCTCAATTTTTTTCAAATGGAATATATATTTTTCAACCATGTGATGTAAAAGTGAAAAACGAACATTTTTTGTAAGTATTTCCCTATGGCTAATTGCAACCATTTTCGTTTTATTGAGCAATAATTACAACATTCAAAAATAAACTTAAAAAAAAAGAGGTTTCTTCAAATAACTCAGTAGAAAAAATTATAATAAATGTTCCACATGTTGGCCATTTTGATTGACACACATCTCTATACGCTTTTGAAATGAGGTTCCACTGTTCCTAAAACTGCCGGTGTGATAGATCTAAAGGCAGTTATTATTCTTTCCTTCATATTTTGTACTGTTGTTGGTGTGTCTCTATAAACAATTTCCTTCACGTATCCCCATAAAAAGAAATCCATTTTTGTAAGATCTGGGGATCTAGCAGGCCATTTAGTGGGTCCATTTCTTCCAATCCATTGATGAGGGTAGGTATTATTTAAGGGGTCTCTAACTGCATTTAAATAATGTGGTGGAGCACCATCTTGCTGAAACCACATCCTATTTCGAATTCCTCCAGGGAGATTTACCAATAATTGTGGCAGATGGTTTTCCAAAAAATGAAGATAAATAGCTCCAGTCAATGTACCATCAAAGAAATGTGGCCCTATTACATGTTCTCCAATAATTCCTCCCCAAACGTTTATAGACCATCTGTGTTGGTTATCAACTTGCATAAAAAAGTGAGGATTTTCCGAAGCATAATAATGGAAATTGTGTCTATTAACAAATCCATTTTTATGAAAAGTTGCCTCATCAGTGAATAAAACATTATTGAAGAAGTTGACATCAATTTGCATTTTACCTCTGGCCCAATTACAAAATTGTAGGCGCTTTTGAAAATCATCATCAGATAATTCCTGGTGCATTTGAATATGATATGCTTGCAACTTATTTGTTTTTAAGATTCGACCCATAGACCGTCTACTTATTCCTACTAATGAGGTTACTTCCCTTTGACTAACATGGGGATTCTCAACCGTTGTCAGCACTACAGAAAACTCATTTTCTTCGTTCACAACACGGTTTATTCTTTCACTTTTTTTATATTCGACATTTCCAGTTTCCAGAAATCTATCGAGAAGGTTTTGGAAGCTGGTAACATCAGGAAGCCTTCTTTCAGGATAACGTTGGTGATAAATTCTATTGGCAAGTAAACAATTTCTATCTGACTCGCCCAAAACAAAAGTCATGTCTACAAGTTCCGCTTTATTAAAATTCATATTGTAAAATTCCAAATATTTTAAATTCAATACAAATTGTAACTAACGACCGATAAGTGTGATAAATGCTCCTTTGTACCTGACAATTTATACCAAACTGAGGTTTTATTGCTTGTCGAATAACGAAAACAGCTAAAAATTTTACAAAAAAACATTACAGTAAAGGACTGGTTAAATACTATTTACTCATTTCAATGGAAATGGTCCCACTAAATGGCCTCATTTCAAAATTGCATAAAGACGTGTGTCAATCAAAATGGGCAACACGTTGAACACCTATTATAAATTTTCCTAATGAATTATTTGAGGGAACCTCTTTTTTAAGTTTATTCTTGAATTTGACACTTATTTATTTATAAAACGACAATGGTTGCAATTAGCCATAGGGAAGTACTTACAAAAAAATGTTCGTTTTTCATTTTTACATCACATCGTTGAAAAATATACAGGGTTCCATTTGAAAAAATTGAAAAAATTCAATTTAAAAAGTCCTTAATTGAATACTAAATTTTGGCCACCCTGTACATTTTTCGGAAATGAAAATGATTCAGAAACATTAATTAGATGTCTCGCAACTGGTATTCACATAAGTATTTCTTAAAACCCATAATTGTGACTGTGATGATTTTTTTAATATCCATCTGCAGATGGCATTATTTCAACAAAAAAATTTATTACAGCAAAGTGGTTGGGAGATAGCCAATAATAATATAGGAATGAATACAGTCTAGAAGGACTCTTCAAAAAATGTACTGATATACATAGCATTCCATTTAAAAAAAGGCACTTGGTCCTGTAATTTCGTCTTGGCTCGCCCTGTATGTTCGAAAATAATTTCCAGTTATAGACTTTTTTATCTAGTTTACTTGCAATTTTTTTTTTAATTTCTTCTAGCTATCGTAGAACTCGAGATATCGAGGTCCGACGCACTATTGCCCCACCCTGTATATAACACAGGTAATACAATCTCCTGTATCCCTGAAGGTATCTCAAGGGTACCATATGTGGAAGAAGGCTACACGTTTGGAGACAATGGACACCCAATGTCCGAGTAGGATTAATTTATGGTTTAGAAAAAATCCCAGCTCCTCGACTGGGGATTGAACCCGGGATTGCAGGGTGAGAGGCAAGTGTTTTTACCACTCGACCACGAAGCCACACTGGAAACTGACTGACCTCAATCTTGAATGTACTAGTGGTTCTGTGTGTGACAACTTCACATGTCAAAAGTGGTAACCTCTGACATTACAACTATTACATTTATAATTCTATTGCATTTCGCTTAATTTAGAGCGAAAAAAAATTACTGTAATATGCGAGAAATAGCAATGTAAGTGGATCAGTTTAAAATAAAGACACATTGTTTTAGAACCTCTGATTAAATAGTGTAAGTGCAACATTACTAGCTATGCGATAAATTGCACCACAGTATTGATGTAGATTTTGAGTAAACATTATAAAACACATTTCATCGTTTCAATGTATGCATATGAAATCCATGGGCGCCGTTAAGGGAGGACATTCAATGGCATTACCCCCAGTGGGAGTTCCAAAAGCACAAAGTAAAATATAGCGCAAAGTAAATAACAAATATTAATAATTATAACAAAAACTTAACTATACTGTTTTAACAATAATTTAAATCTCACAGTACCATGCTTTCGCGTGTTCAGAGTTGATAAGGAAATAAATGTCATAATCATGGGCCTTAATATGAACTTGCGGTCGAGTAACAAATTGTTTTCGTGTTGTTGCAAATATTTGTTATAAAAATTAAAATATACAAACCTAAACTAAAACTAAAAAATAGACATTAACAAGTGAGGTACATTCACCGCTGCGGTGAAGATGCCTTATAGATTTTCAAAAGTCGGACAAAGTACATCGGATCGGTTCCAGAATGATTCCAATCGATTCCTTGGGTCTTGGGTCCGATTACCTAGAAAACGATTCCGCTATTAAAAGTGCTTATAACGCCTTCGAGAATGATCGGAGCGGTTCTTGAATAGTCGGAATCAGTTCCTTGTGATCCATTTTATTGAGTCTTATGCTAATATGCTTATATTTGTACCAATTCGGTCAATATTTGGGGCATTTATTGCATTTTCAAAAAAAAAAAACAAAATTCTTAAATTTTTTTGCCCCACTTCCCGTTTCCGGAACCGGCTTAAAATCAACACGCATATGTAGACCGTAAAGGTCTACCCCTGTTGCAAATTTCAAGTCAATCGGTCAATATTTTGAACAGATATCGCATTTCAAAAAAAAAAAAAAAAAATAAAAAATGGCTTTTAGGCCGTTTTGCCCCACTTCGCGTTTTTGAAACCGGCTCCAAAACAATAGGCATATGTAGCCCTTAGGCTGAAAACAGACGAGGCGTTTTGTGCCGAGTCGGCCGCCGATTCTGCAGACGAATCGTCGTTTGCTTCACTCATTATGAATGTATTAAAACAGACGATGTCGGTGACGAATGTCACCGCCTACGCGACGAGCGTACGGTGTTCCCAACCATGTGCCGAAAGCGTTTTTATGACTTTAAGCGGCCCTTCATAAATGTACTCACTGTTGTGCAACACAGACACCGGCGGTTTTTGATCGGTACGTATACTGCATGGTTGCCATTTGACGTGATTTTAAAATTTTTTAATTATTTTACTGACAGATATGGAAATAAATATCGAACAATTAATACATGAAATTTAATAGTTCATTAAAAGATGTCATAGACATTCTAACGAAATTAAAAAACTTCTCATCGACTTGTTTGATTTCATTGTACAATGTGTAAAAGTATCCTTTATTTTTTCTTTCACTAATAATTGGGTGTGTCCACATTTTACGATTCTTTTTTCTTTTTAATCTGCAGTATAATACACCTAGATGTATCACAAACTCTTCATCGGAATCCATTATTTCAAAACGGGTGTCTGAATGAACTGACAACAACGTACTGAGTAAATTTACTAATGCTTATAAAACGCTCGGTGTGTTTTGATCATACGGAAAACGTCGCGGTGTCCAGCCGCCTCGTTTGTTTTGACGTTTCGTCTGCAGAATCGGCGGCCGACTCGGCAAAAAACGCCTCGTCTGTTTTCAGCCTTAGAGGTCCACCCCTGTTCCAAATTTGAAGTCGATCGGTTAATATTTAGGACAGTTATCGCATTTCAAAGGAAGGTAAAAAAATTGGTTGTTGGGCTGTTTTTGCCCCACTTGCCGTTTTCGGAACCGGCTCAATAGGCATATGTAGACCATGGAGGTCTACCTCTGGTAAAAGTTTGAAGTCGATCGGTCAATATTTGGGACAGTTATCGCATTTCAAAGAAAAGTTTCAGGACTTCCGGAGTTCCGGAGTTCCGGACAGACGGAAAGTTTCTGGAAATCTCGAGATTCGGATAGATCCCAAATTTGAGGTGGATCCGATCAGCCGTTCTCGAGATACGGGGGTCCAAAGTCGCCGAGCATAAATGTATATATAGATTTTTTTTAAGAAAATCTATATAACAAGTATTTTAAAAAGTAAACTAACTGGTGACGGTAGTCAAGATCATCATCTTGACATGAACAAAGTGGTATAGTCTAGTGCAGAAATAATTTGGCGTTTTTCACTGTTAAATGTAAGTAACAAATAAGAAAATTGCACTATATTCTGTCCTGCCAAGAGATGATATTCACTGCTAACCAGTATTTGTGTAACACGGGCAGTGTAAGTATTCAATACACAAAATTTGTTCCAACAGATAAGTCAGAACGATAGAAAGCATTCCTTTCATTTGGTTAAATTATGAAAAACACCAAACTATCTCTACACAATACTATACACAAGGCATAAAGTGCAGAGAAACCTAGATCAAGGGTGCGGCAGAAATAACGGATTTGTATCCTTGCGTAGCAAGTGCCTTACCATTCCAGTCGCCATCATGGTATGGAGTGGTCAGCATCGTGCGTTCGTGATTGAAACTTATTTTATAACTACTGATTCTGTCATCGCAACTCACAGTTAGCGATTAATATCCTGCGTACTTCAACCTAGATTGAAACGCTACGGTTCTTGACAGAATGACTATATTGCTAGGTTTAACTTTATAAAATAAACCGCTTGGTAGACCTCTCAGCGTTCGAACATCACAAAACGTCCAAGCAGTGAGAGAGGCCGATACTTTACACTACACTATGGAAATGTCTGATCAAATTGTGAAGAGAATTTTACACACAGGCCTTCACTTACATCCATACAAAATGATGGTTGTATAGGAACTTAATGAACACGACTGGGTCCAAGACAGCGCATTTTGTCAGGCTTTCTTTCAAAATGTTCCAGCGAACGCTATTATGCTTTCAAATGATGAAACTCACTTTCATTTATCATTCTGCGTTAACAAGCAGAATTTTCAGCAATGGGCGCAAAACTGTCCTCGATACCTCCATAAACGACCTATCTTCAGCCAACGTGTTACTATTTGGTGCAGTGTTGTGAATTTTGAGTAACAGGCCCGTACTTTTTACGCAACTTCCTGGAAATCCGTCTCTATAGTTCCAACAGGATAGTACCACCGCTCACACGGCGAGAGGATCCATGGACGTCCTAAGAGAAATATTTCAAGGGCGCCTAATCTCATTGCGAGGTAACATCCTCTGGCCAGCACGTTCACACGATCTCACGCTTGTGACATCTTTCTCCAGGGGCACCTGAAGGCTGAGGTCTACAAATATGGGCTGAGGACAACCGATGCGCTTAAGGCTGTTATCCGACACGAAATTGCAGCAATACTGCTAGAAATAACCAGGAAAGTAATGCGGAATTTCATGTTGGGGCTTCAGACGTGTATAGAAAATGAATAATTGGCATTTGAATGGTATAATTGTTTTTAACAAGGTGAAAAAAAATGATAAACACTGTTCTTCCAGAGCGTGAAATGAAATTTTTAATAGCATCTGTGATGTTTTTTTTATTTATCTTCCAAAACTGAGTTATTTCTGCCGCATCTTGTAGTAATTATAAGGAAGAAGTGTGAAACCCGCATAATTTGGAAACTTTAGATACTGATTTACTGATTTAGATATAGAAAACACCACTTGTTGAGAGACCTTAAAAGATATGAACTTATAAGTTTCGTTCATGCTCACGTGGTCCTAAAGCACAGTTAAATAGACTACGCCTTATTTGTATTTTTTTATTTTTATGTGGCGCTGTTAGTTTTACCTCACTATCTGTTCTTAACTCTAAATGCCCTAAACATGTTTTGGCCTCCCTCTGGAAATTACTTCAAACGGCACCCAGGGTGGAATCAAATGTTAATTGATGTCTATAAAATTATTGCCACACTAGGAACTGATCAAATATACTGGCAAATCTCTCCTAAAGCATTATAACCGCTAATTGCTACTGGTATCAAATAAACCACATTGATGCTGAATTTGATCGAAATACGCGCTTTTCACATCCATCATTCTATGAATATAGTCAAAACCCTTTAACCGTTGAAGACAAATAAAAACATGTATTTGAAACAGGTTTTAAATATAAAATGATATGACGGCTGATTTTTTAGAGCTTTTTTAATTAATATATAAGCCTGGCCAAGCGATGGTAGATTCAGGGTCGGGCGCAATACCAATGCCATCGCGCGCTTGTGTACGATGAGGATGACACGACACACTTCAGTTGTTATATGTCGGTCGATGTATAGAGTACTAATAAATAATGTTGAGCGTAAAGAGTAGAAAACGACCGTACGCTGATAAAGTGAATAAATTTATCGGTGAACTTCCGGATTTATTCTATGATGGATGTAAAATAATTTGTAAAGTTTGTGATCAAGATTTAATGTGCTGGAATAAATACGGCTGCAAAATTCATGTCAATAGTAGCTGGCATAAAAATTTAAAAAATGGCGTGTCTTCTTTGGAACCTCAGTTTATGTTTGATTTACTGTTAATGCTGATTGCCTGTGATGTTCTCCTGCACATATTGGATAAACCAGCATTTCGGGAGTTCTGGAATAAATACAATCCCCCGGTGAATTTACCAAGTCGTTCATTGTTACATAAATATGTACCAAGTGTTCGTGAAGACATTGTAAATAGGATTAAATGTGCATTAAAAAATACACGGCTGTGGTTATGTGTTGACGAGACGACAGATTGTAAAAAAAAATATATATTTTAAATGTTATAGTACGTGTACTCGACCTTGTTAAACCAACATTTCCACTTTTACTAGCTAGCAAAAGACTAACTGCGTGTACTGGCGAAACATTTACGCGGGTGGTGTTGGAGACTTTCGAAAAATTTGAACTATCAACAAGTCAAGTGTTGATGTTTCGTGACCGACGGTGCTGCGACAATGCGTTTGGTGAGCCGTCGTCTTCAAAGAGACGATTGTAGGTTTTTACATGTTACGTGTAAAGTGCATGCGTTGCATTTTGTAGCAGAAACGATTCGAAAATGTTTTCCAGAGGTAGATGCATTAATAGCAAATACAAAAAAAGTATTTCACTAATCTCCTAAACGGCTTCGAGCATTTCACACACTGTGTTCTGGTATTCCGGAACCACCAGAGCCGATTCTTACACGTTGGGGAACGTGGTTGAAGGCAGCTTTTTATTATGCTGAATATTTTCAACAAATAAAAGCTGTGATACTACAGTTCAACCCTAACGAGGCTGCAGCTATTAAAGAAAGCCAGAAAAGCTTTCAAGATGTTTCCCTTGAAACAGATTTTAAAACTATTTATAACAATAATAGAGGACTACACGACGCAATAGAAAAATTGCAAAATACTTCGTTGTCGTTAGTGGAATCGCTGCAAATAGTGGAAGACGTAAATACACAGCTACAGACTATAAATGCCGCAAAAAATAAGCCTGTTATTGAAAAATTCGAGAATGTATTACGGAAAGATCCTGATTTTACCAAATTAAGACAAATTTGTGATGGTGCATCTACAGCTGCGTTAAGTGAGTTCACAGAGTGTTTTACTTATGCATGTTTTACTTCCGTAGATGTCCAGCGGTCTTTTTCAAAATACAAACATATTTTTTCACCACAGCGAACATAGCTTACTGAGACAACTGTAGAAACATAACTGATGCTACACAGTTATTATAGAAATGCTCCAGTTTGTGATAACGACAACCAAGCTACTTCATAAAATTGCTTAAGAAGGTGAGTTTTGTACACATTTTTATAAAGTGTACCAGTATTAATAAAATTTATTTCCATTTATTTTATTTATTTATTTATTTATTTATTTATTTATTTATTTATTATTAGTTACCACTTAGATATACAATGTACATGTGTGAACGTCATTTAACAGTTTAATAATAATGTGCAATCCTAAGCTTACAAAATATAAGGAAATACATAAAAAAAGAATTTAAAACGAACGAAATAGTACAAAAACATACATCACTATATATAAAATATTTTTGTTTTTATTATTGTACTTATTCAAGTATTATGATATGATGCATACCCAGTTCGTCTCTGTAAGATTAATGACTTTGGCCAGGCTTATTAATATACCCATATATGTCATGGGTGATGGTAGCCGAGTCGGCTGGAGCGTTTATTCTTATTTACTTGGTACCGAATATCGATGGTTCGATAAATTTATTTGAAATTTATTTCCGATAAATATAAGATATGTAATTGTCAATGACTTAATTATAGTTCGGACTCCACACTAAACTATAGGGCTTTGTCCCTTTTCTAATATAAATTCCTAGGTCTTCAAGGGGTTACTTTACACATCACACACACACGCATACGCACACTCACGCACACGCACACAATCGGCGTGTGCCACCATGTACAATTTAAAAAGCTTAATACAAGATTTTAAAATCTACAGTTCACGTATAAATTTAATGATGTGGTTCGAATGAACTACTCAGGAGGTTGAATTTTGGAAAACATTATTCTTCAGAAATATGCGCAAATATCATATAATGGTATATGCATAGGTTTTAGAATACTAGATATTATGCGCAATTTCAATTCTGTCGAGTTGTTGTTTAGAAAAATTAATAATAAAAATTGACCATTCTGAACAGAACTTTAATTCATCTGTTTATTTATTTATTATTATACACTACCCAACAGATACAAATTCCATTTACAGGGTAGGAATACATTTAACATAAAGAGAAATATCTAATTAACATATTTTTTCTTTATCGAAGCTATATTGCAATTAAATATATCAATCAATAAAGGTGGTAAAATTATTACAATTATTATATATTCTAAATAGAGGCGAGTAACATACAGTGTGGAAATTAAGTAACGCATAAATTCAGTAATTCCGTTGATATTAATTTTTTTGGAAAAAATCTCGAAGGGGTAATTTCAGTTTCTTATGTCATTTATTTTTTAAGTTATGACGTCATCGACTTTTTTTTTAAATGACAACCTATATTTTTTATTATTGATTTTGGTAGTAGTTTTTATTCTGGTTCCGACCGTATAAAATTTTCAATATGTTATTATTTGAAAAAAATCGAGAAAAACAGTCTTAAAGTTCAAATAATAAAAATTCATTAAATTGGGTAAATTTATCTAGTTGCCGGTAAGTCACATTAGTTACGGCTGTCAGATTTAAATAATTTGTAAATGTCACAATAGAATAAGTGTTATTATTTTGCTTTTTCTAAATTGGAAAAACTATTTTATTAATAAGAATGGTACAGTTGAGCGACAAACAGAGAATTGAAGTGTTAATAATGGTTGGTTATGGCGACAGAGCTAGAACACATCAAGAAGTGTGTCATCTTTTTAAAGAAAAAATACCCGGATCAGCCCATAAATCAATCAACAATTAGTAGGATTGAAAAAAAATTTCGGGAACATGGCGTTGTAAAGAATATTCCAAAAACTGGACGTCCGGCGACATTAAATGAAGATGCACAACTTGATGTGCTACTAGAAATTGAAAACAATCCACATTCAACTAGTAGAAGCATTGCTTTGAACCACAATATAAGCCACACTACAGTTCTAAAACTTTGAAAGTTCAAAAATTCCACCCATATAGGGTGCACTTGGTTCATGAGTTGACAGAAGATGACTTTGATCGTAGGCAAGAGTTTTGCGATTAAATGATGGAAATTTGCAACCGCGATCCAATGTTTTTCCAGCGTGTTTTATTTTCGGATGAAGCAACATTTTGTTTAAATGGCCATGTCAATAGACAGAATTGTAGATATTGGGCTAGGGACAATCCCCATTGGATGCAGGAAAGTCATACCCAATATCCTCAGAAAGTTAATGTTTGGGCAGGAATTATTGGTGACAGAATTATAGGTCCATTCTTTTTTTAAAACAATTTGACTGGAGATAGATACCTGCAATTTTTACAGTTGGAATTGGTGCCTGCAATAGCTGCATTATTTCCCAATGCAAATAACCCTGACCTACCAAATAATACCATTTGGTTACAACAAGATGGCGCTCCGCCGCATTACGGAATTATTGTGCGACGCTACTTGGACCAAGTTCTCCCAGCAAGATGGATAGGGAGAAGAGGTCAGATAGAATGGCCGCCTAGGTCTCCTGATCTAACGCCATTAGACTTCTTTTTATGGAGGTACTTAAAAAGTAAAGTGTACAACAATCGACCCAATAATTTAGACGATCTCAGGCAAAGAATTCAACATGAGATTAGGTTAATATCGCCTCAAACTATTCATGAATTTTATAATCGTCTTGGGTATTGTCAAATGGTACAGGGTCGTCAATTTGAACATTTAGTGGAAATGTAATTTAACAACTGTTATTTCTGTGCTTATTTTGTGTTTGATGATATTGTTAGATTTTTTTTCTGGTTAAGCAATTTAGTTTCTTTTTAAACTAATGTTTGCCTCACGAAGTTATCGTTATTACTAACTTTGAATTGAACAGATAATAAATTTCTAGTTCGATTTTTCAACTATTTGTATAATTTCAAAATAAAAAGGAATGTGCCGTCGATAACTTTCTGTCAAACTTAGGCAACTAGATAAATTTACCCAATTTAATGAATTTTTATTATTTGAACTTTAAGACTGTTTTTCTCAATTTTTTCAAATAATAATATATTAAAAATTTTATATGGTCGGAACCAGAATAAAATCTACTACCAAAGTCAATAATAAAAAATATAGGTTGTCATTTAAAAAAAAGTCGATGACGTCATAACTTAAAAAATAAATGATGTAAGAAACTGAAATTAGACTGAAAATATTTGCCGAAGTTAAAATCGCTATACCCCTTCGAGATTTTTTTCCAAAAAATTAATATCAACGGAATTACTGAATTTATGCGTTACTTAATTTCCACAATGTATATTCTAAGCATGGGCAGTAAAATATAAGATTTTGTCTAGATATCGATCTGGGAATATGAAAATGAACACCAAATAACAGAAGCATCTTCAAGTTTAGATCTGATAAAAGATTCGTAGAGCAGATTAATTGTGTCAGTATTATTAAAATCATTATGAAACCCAACATTTTCAAAAAAATCATTTGTAATATTATGTATGCGGCTATTAGAACTAAGCTTTGTGACAAATGTAACAATAAGGTCACGAATTGAATTATGTTTAGATAAAGCAGAATTATCTAAGGAATAATTAAAAATAGTATTCTGTTTGATAGAATACATCACATACTTTTTGTATAATTTTAGATCACCTGCGTAGAGAAGGCAGGCAACGTCAATATTAGCAACAATATCATTAATGAACAAGTTGAAAAATAGCGGACCTAATACAGAGCCGTGAGGTACTCCTGATGTGAATTCGGCTGATTGATGACCATGACATTCTACATTGATCTATTTTTGAGAAAACCAAATTTTGCAAGTTTCGTTAGTAACGTATTATGTTCCAGGTTATCGAAGGCTTTCGAAAATCGATGTAAATAACTTCGACCTGCGTATTGACATCAAAGACAGTAGATATGTACTGAGTAAGTTAAAACAGATCGATTGTGGCGGAGCTCTCACTTATAAAGCCATGCATGCTGATATTCCGTAATTTTTCACGTGGTTAAAAATTGGTTCATAAAGTAAAATATCAAACACTTTGGAAAAATGGCTAATAATTGTGATTTGTTTGTAGTTTTGTATATCCTGCTTATTGCCATTTTTAAAAATAGAAATAATTGGCCTGCTTTAATATGTTCGGAAATGTACGAAGTTTCAGTGAGAAATTGAAAAAAAATGGTTAAAGGTATACGAGAGCAAGAACATGCTTGTGTTCACGAAAAAGAATGGAATTTTATCAGATTCCATAATATTATTAGCCTTGTTTTTTAACGGCTTTGATGAAGGCATTTTCAGAAAATTCATTCAAATTGAGAATATCGGAGGTTGAGGCAGCTGTCACATCTTTATCAGAACTTGGTATAGTGTGATAATTTTGAAAAAATTGTAAGAAAGCATTGGTGGTATCCTGAGTGCTGGTATATTCAATTCCATCGTAGTACATTGTTGACAGCAAATTACTAGATTTTTTTTACAAACTGTTGGAATATTTTTCTGAAACACACATTTAAGTCATCCATATATGAATTATTTATGACGTCTCAAAGTGCGTTTCCATATAAAAATATGATATCCCATAAATAAATAATCCATGGCTACATTAATTTGCAAGGGATGCAAAGGCGGATATTTTTGCTCGTTAGTAGGGATAATTAAGACTATTATTCAAAATGCAAATACCACGGAAGCGGTGTCCAGTAACCGTAAAATGTCCTGCAGGACTAAAGCAACTGGACTCTGTCCGCGATCTCCATATTGTTGCTGGATCATTTACCCCTTTGACGGCGTAAGCGTTGATTTATGGTTATAATACTACATTTTTAGCTAGCATATTTGAATGCAGCGATAGAGACTCCAGAAAAGAACAAAACTAAAATTAACGAATTGCCATTTTATTCACAATGCTGACAAATTAAACTGTATTGTTCGAGTTATAGATATAACAACAGCCATCTTGAATTAGAAAAACTTCTAAAAACTAATAAACATTTTCTACTACAACCAAAAAGTTCATAATTAAAGCTGTAAATCGTTTCTGTGTATCATGGTCGTAGAGTACAGTTGTACTTAATGTCGCCGGCATTCACCTTGACCGCGAAACTCTTTCTCCAGTCCAGTCTATTATTAGCTTTCGAGTTAAGTCACTTGGGCGTATTGCATATTGTTTTTGTGTTTTTATTTTATTTATTGTACTATACTGCTGATATTAATTTAATAATAAAGCATGGCAGGCGTACGCAGGGGTAGAAAACGGCCTTTTGCTGACAAAGTGAATAAATTCATAGGTGAATTCCCGGATTTATTCTCTGATGGTGCTAAAATAATTTGTAAAGTGTGCGAGAGATTTGATGTGCGGAGATAAGCGTGATTGTGGACTTCACGTAAATAGTGTACACCATAAAAATAAAATAAATGGCGTGCCCTCGACAACACAGTTTATGTTTGCTTTACTATTAATGCTGATTGCCTGTGATGTTCCGGTGCACATACTCGATAAACAACCATTTCGAGAGTTCTGGAATAAATACAATGCCCAGGTGAAGTTACCAAGTCGCATAACGTTATGTAACTATCTACCAACTGTACACGTAGACATGGTAAATAAGATGAAATGTGAATTAAAAAATACACGGCTGTAGTTATCTGTTGATGACACAACAGATTTTAAAGAAAAATCTATTTTAAATGTTATAGTACGAGTAATGGATCCTCTTAAACCGACAGTTCCACTGTTACTAGCTAGCAAAAGACTAAGTCAATGTACTAGCGAAACAATTACTAGGGTGATGCTGGAGACGTTAGAAAAATTTAAACTGTCAAAAAGTCAAGTGTCGATGTTTGTGACTGATGGCGCCGTGACAATGCGTTCGGTAGGCCGTTCTTTGCAAGAACAAGGTTGTACGTTAATACATGTTACGTGTAAAGTGCATGTTTTACATCTTGTGGCAGAAACTATTCGAAAAAGTTTTCCAGAGTTGGATGCATTATTAGCAAGTACAAAAAAGTGTTTCTTAAATCTCCTAAACGTGTCTGTGCATTTTATAACAAGTGTCCCGGTATTCCTGAACCACCATAGCCGATTCTTACATGTTGGGGAACATGGTTGCAAGCAGCTTATTATTATGCTGAATATTTCCAACAAATAAAAGCTGTGATACTACAATTCAATCCAGATGAGGCTGCAGCTATTAAGGAAAGCCAGACAAAATTCGAAGATATCTACTTTGAAACAGCTTTAAAAGATATTGCGAAGAACTATAAACCATTAGTTGAAAGCATAAAAAAATTAGAAAACAGTGCGTTGTCGTTAGCGGAGTCACTGCAAATAGTGGACACGAAGTAAATATACTGCTACACGCTATAGGTGACGCAACAAATGAGCGAGTTAAAGAAAAGTTCGCAAGTGTGTTAAATAAAGACATCGGTTTTACCAAATTAAGACCAATATGTGATGGTGCAGCCCCAGATCCAAGTGCGTTCAAAGACTATTTTACATATGCGTGTATTTCATCAGTAGATGTCGAACGGTCGTTTTCAAAATATAAGAATATATTTTCACCAAAGCGAACATTACTCATGGAGACAACCATAGAAACATACCTGATGCTGCAAAATGGCTACACATCTTCTCCAGTTTGTGATAAGCAAGCTACTTCATCAAGCTAGTTAAGAGGGTAAGTTTTACATACATTTTTATAAATTGTAACAGTTTATTGTTTCTTGTATTAGTTAATTTCGCGTACGCCACTGTTCCACGGAACATTTTTGACAGCCCTGTTCATAATTAATTTAAATTCCTTGTAGACGGCACATGATAATCGACTTGCGGAAATTTAACAAAGGCGTCTCAGACTATTTAACAATTGCTTTTGTGTCGGCACTATGCACAAAGAATTTTTCAATGTGCCAATGTTTCTTACTGTTTTTTAGTTGCACACATAGCTATAGTATATCGATACGTTGTTGATTTTGTGAAACTTTTACATTAGGGGAGACCGGGGATGGTTGGCTACGGGGGCTGGTTGGCACACGTCACATATTTCTACCGTTAGTCGCTAGAGAGTAGCAAGGATCTCTTTGTAAGACAGTTTAGTAGACCATCAGTCACCTATTTGGAACGTGAGCGTGTGGATGTACTCCTTTTAAATTGGTAAGCGAATTTCTGTTTTTGTATCATCAAAGTAAATATTCTTGAAGTAGGTAAATGTCTTTTCGCATATTAACCAATGCTAATTGTGTCAATGTTTTATATGGTTGTTAAAAGTATAGGATGTAACCTTTTGTTTTATAAATCCGTTTCTAGTAAATTTCTCATGCCTATGGAATAATGGCGTTTAATAAATTTTGAGTAGCATTGGGGTTGGTTGTCATGTAGTATGTCGGGGATGGTTGGCCTGTGTGCCAACCAACCCCGTTACGTCTTACAATATATATACCTATATTTTTTTTAGAAAAATGGTAAGACAGTGGATACGTAAAACTACAAGGGCAAGTACGCCTTCTGATATAATTTTGAGGGCAGTTAGGGAAGTTAAAATTGATAAGAAAAGCATACGATCTACTGCAGCAAAGTATGAAATACCATTTCGTTCGTTAGCAAG
This sequence comes from Rhamnusium bicolor, assembly GCA_029963845.1. Lineage (NCBI taxonomy): Eukaryota > Metazoa > Arthropoda > Insecta > Coleoptera > Cerambycidae > Rhamnusium > Rhamnusium bicolor. Next base: position 1,486,413 of record JANEYF010004805.1, on the reverse strand, counting down.
ATTTTGCTCTAAAATTCCCGAACCAGAACTTAATAAAGCAGAGTTCAATTTTCAATTTGGCTATCAATAAAATAGAAAGGTATGCAAGGTCGATTTTGATTTTTCAAAGGAAGATTTTACGAAGTTGGGCTATTGTTTTCTATAACTTTGCATTGTTTGCAGGTATTCTCCACCTCCGAAGAGGAAGAGCTATCGGATTATTTGAAGAGGGCTTCAGATGTGTACTTTATTGGACTTTCCCCAAGAGAAGTGCGAAAGTTTGCATATCAATACGTAGTATACCTAAAAAAGTCAATACCTACATCTTGGATAGAGTTAGAAATGGCGGGTCCTCATTGGTTTACCTCTTTTTTAAAACGAAATTCAACACTATCCATTCGAACCCCCCGAAGCCACCAGTTTGGCCAGAGCTTCGGCATTTAATGTACACAATGTCAATGCTTTTTTTGATAATTTGCAAGAAGTCATGGATCGCTACCATTTTCAATCATGTGACATTTGGAACATGGATGAAACTGGCATCACAACGGTTCAAAAACCAGATCGTGTAGTCGCTAGGAAAGGATTTAAACAAATTGGCCAGGTTACTTCTGCTGAGAGGGGCACTTTGGTGACCCTTGCCATATCTGTGTCAGCTACAGGAAATTCAACTCCCCCTTTTTTTGTATTTCCACGAGTGCATTTTAAAGATCATTTCCTAAATGGCGCACCAACAGGAAGCACTGGTTGTGCTAATATCTCCGGATGGATGAAGGAAGAACATTTTCTGGAGTTTGCCAAACATTTTGTTAGAAATGTCAAATGCACCAGAGAGCGACCAGTATTATTGTTGTTAGACAACCATGACTCTCACTTATCGATAGAAGCTTTGAATTTTCTAAAAAATAATGGAGTGTGTGTCCTGTCGTTTCCACCCCATTGCAGCCATAAACTGCAACCATTAGATAGGAGTGTATACGGACCTTTTAAAAAGTATGTTAATACGGCCTGTGATGCTTGGATGAGGAATCATCCTGACTCCACAATGACTATTTATGACATTCCTGGGATTGTCAATACTGCGCTACCTTTGGCTGTCACTCAGAATAACATTGTTAGTGGTTTCAAGGTATCAGGGATTTTCCCATTCAATCGATTAATTTTTTCTGAGAGCGAATTTATTCCCAATACTGTAACAGACCGACCATCCCCAAATGCACCAACTCCTGATCAATCAATCCCGAGTGCTCAGACTCCAGAAAAAAAGGCACAAAAAGCAGATTTGACATCTAAACTGGACAAAAGTGGCATGCAAACATTTAATGAACCTGGTCCTAGTACATTAAGTTGTGTTATATCCCCTCTGGAAATTTTCAGACCTTTTCCTAAGATCCCACCAAGAAAACCCAAAAAAGCTACAAGAAAAGGTCTACGGCAATATTGACTGACACCCCAGTCCAAGATGCACTCGAAGAAGAAAAAGCTGCCTCTAAAAGGAAACTGGCTCTGAAAACAAACAAAAAGGGGAATAGAAAAACAAAAAAGAAAACTAAAAAAAATAAAGAAAACGAAGAAACGACTGACGAAGAAGAATGGAAATCTGAAGCAAGCGGTAGCGGCGACGAAGATGTAGATTGGGCGGGAGTTGCAAATCCTGATAACTTTAAAGAGCTTGAGCGTGATCCCAAAAAAGATGACTTTGTTCTAGTTGCATTAGAGGACAAAGCAAACGCACGGTCAAAAGAAAAATTTTACATCGCAAAAATTGTTACCCAAGGAGAAATAAGAGAGTGGGGAGTATCATTCTTACGCAAAAGCGAGAAAAAGACTGGAAGCTTTGTCTTTCCTCTTATAGAAGACATAGCTACCATAAACTCAGAAAATATAAAATTGATTCTTCCCTCTCCTTCTTTTGCCGGGGGTACTAAGAGACTGCAGTCTTTCCTTAAGTTTGATATAGATTTTCGTTTGTTAAATATGGGCTAATAAATTAAATCTAAATAATGTTTTATTCATTTGCTCTCTTTGTGCCAACCTACCCCAACGCCTGTGCCAACCTACCCCACATCCAGGGTAGATAGGCACACTTGACATATGATATAAAAACTGGCTGTTACGCTTTTCCCTGTCAATGAATTATTTTCTCACTGTCCTATAATGTAGTAAAAATATCAACTTGTTACGTAATAAACTGTTTAATTTTCTAACATTTTAAATCTTTTAGAAAAAAAATTATTTTTAAAAAAGTGTGCCAACCATCCCCGGTCTCCCCTATATTATAATTAAAACATGCATTATGTGAACGAAAAACTTATTTTATCGTAGGTACTCAATAAATAATTGTTGAGAGCCTTTTCTAATTTCCTCTTACTAAGACTTCTTTGTTCTTCCTGTATATTATCAACTAAGCTATAATGTGAATAATACATTTAGAGCTGAGCTTGGTCGACATAGTACACAGCGGTGAGCGCTATCTGTGCTGATAACAGTGGTTACTGGACGGTTATTGACATCCATAAAGCGGCGATTATTGAGATGTCCTGACATCTGTATCTAATCCATGTGGCGAATTGATGAAACATCAATGAATTGCCTGTGCGTCCTTGTATGGAGGACGTTAATACCGTTTTAAATCAACTGCTTAATATACATGTCACATTTATTACAAATAAAAACTTGTAAATCCTCCATAGAATAAAATGTTAATGATAATGTCTAGGATTAGGCAGGGTAAAGGTTTGGCAAACTATGAAAAGACCGAGCTGTGGGTTCAGTTTGTCGAACAAAGGCTACCACTGGCGTAACATGAAAGGGAACAGCGCAAAAGCCAAAGATTAATTACTGAGGAGATACAAAAAATGATAAATCCAATTTTCTGGGAAATATCCAAAAAATTGCAGCAGAAAAATTTAGGAATTTCATCACGAGGATTACGGTATAGCATAGCATAGAAAATATAAGAACATTTTTTTTTCTATCAAATAAAATAAAAATATTTAATATGCTTTGCTTGGTGTAGTATAAAGATTGTGAGAGATGGGAATATAAGTAAATGAAAACAGATGATTTTTTTTCTTTTTTTAAATATAAATAAAATAATAAAATGTAACTTTGTTCTGAATTTCATTAAGATTAATTCTCATTTTTTTTTTTTTTTTTAGATGTTCACTACTTTCTTTCAGTGGTCTTGTCTCACTTTTCCCATCTCTGATTTTATGAGATGAATAACCTTGGCACAAATCTGGGAAATGTATTGTTTCTTCGAATGCTTCGTTTCAATTGCCTTCATATTAATTCAATGCGACAAAAAAATGCAAAACAATGAAGGTAGGCGAAGAATAGTGTGTCCTAGAGCTTTAGCTATCTCATCAATTACATATTTTCTTGAAACATTATTTCGTTTCATTATTTCTAAAAGTCGCTCCTTTTAAAAATATTCTTCAAATCTTAAATTGTATTTTTGAACTCTTAAATGTTCTCTCCGTGACCCACTAACCAAAAAAGCGGGCTATTTAGGATAAGCCCTCTGTCACTATTCATATTATTTTTACACTATGATTTCCAAGCTTTCAAATGCATCCAGCTGTCTAGCATTTGTTACATTCCTAATTAGTCTTAAATTGCTAATATTTATTTTATGGTTGTTCTCAAACGCATGTTGGGCTACACTAGACAAAGTTATCAATATCAGCGACTTTTGTATCGAACACTGCAAAAATATCCACATACCTAAGCCAAAGCCTAGCGAAATACTCAAATTCTTCTTCTGCTTCCGTCTCGAATCAGTTCATGAATTTTGTATCTGAATTAAAGAGTCGTTTCGCGTCCGTTAAATTCACATATGAAACTAAAAACTCTGGACAACTGCCATTTTTAGATGTATTAATAGTTAGATATAGTGAAAATAAGTTAGAATTTGACATATACAGAAAAGATACCAGTACTCTAAGATATATCCCTAAGGACTCTCACCATTGCGCTTAACACAAAATGGCGAATTTTAATTTTCTAATCCATCGTCTATTAAGCTTCCCCCTTAATAAGGAGAGGTTTGAAAAAGAAAAGGCATTCATTAAGGATATAGCTGCGAGTAATGGATATTTTGTAAGTTTAATTGATAAAATAATTAGGAAACGAAAGTTTAAAGAGTCGCTTCGAAATTCCTCGACCTTTCAAAATTAAAGAGAAAATCCGAAATTTGTATCGTCCATTCGATCTTCGATTCACCCGTGGTATTAGTAAGATTTTTAAAGATGTCGGTATGACAGTGGTTCATTCATCGGGAAACAAACTACAACAATCCAAAAGACAAAACTGAAACAAACGAAAAGTCGAATATTTACGAAATTAGCTGTAAGGACTGTGATCAAAAATACGTTGGACAGACTAGACGATCAATTCAAACTAGATTCAAAGAGCATATGGCCCATCTCAAATATGGTAGAACAGATAAGTCTAGTGTAGCCTAACATGTGTTTGAGAACAACCATAAAATAGGTATTAGCAATTTAAGATCAATTAGGAATGTAACAAATACTAGACAGCTGGATGCATTTCAAAGCTTGGAAATCATAAAATGTAAGAATAGTACGAATAGTGGGCCTATCCCAAATAGACCACTTTATTAGTTAGTGGATCACGGTTCACCGAACCATGACGGTTCGGAGAACCGTGACAATAGTTTAGGTATAAACAGGGTAGATTGTTAGCATAAGTTTAGTTTTATTCATCTCCAGATGATGCCAACTTGGTTGACGAAACACGCGTCGAGTGCAGTATATAGTGTTTTGGTGTTTCGTGGAAAACTACATCAGTGTTATCTTCACATCAAAGGTTCCAACCCACTCCAGGATTCTTTTCTTTAAGCATTTATTTGGATTTTTTCAGCCATTTGTGAGTAGCATAGGATATTATCTAAAACAATGACACGAATTCTTTCCACATTCGAAAGTAAAGTATTTGCGAAACACTTTTCAAAAATATCAGCAATTATATTTGGTGGTAATCAACATTTGATTCTTCCAATTTCTTTCCACACACTTTAATGCAATTACTAACCCATCTCTTTCAACATCACAATATAGAATTATTTCTAGTTCCTCTACTTGAAGGCATATATATTTTACATGTATCTAATTCATCCAAACAGTCTCTTCTGACTGTATCTTGTGCGTCGTAAGTTTCACTCAAATAATAAATTCATCGTTGTTCATTCCTTTGAAATATTTTCCTAGATTTCATACGCCACAGTACAATTCTCCGACATTCCAATATCTTTTCAATTTTATTAACAACTTTAAATTTGACTCCCATCTTTAAGTCATCTCCAAAGCGTTGTTTCACTAGCAGACAACAGGTAGTCGGGATTTAATTTCATATGTAGAGATTTTACAGTGAATATAAAATTTTTATTGTATTTCCTCTATTGCTTTTACATTTTTGTACACATTTTTTCCAATTTCTTGCGCCTGGTGACACAGATGTTGCCGAGATTTTTTTCTCTTGATTTGGCACCCTAATTCAAATTCAAATTAAATTCAAATTACCTTTATTTTACTTTTATATAACATATACCTGTTCATAAGTAAGAAACAAATCATTATAAATACATTTTAATTTTTTTTTTTCATATATCTAGCTTTTCCTACTAACAATTATAAAGAGGAATTTTGCTAAAATTGCAAATGCAATTTGAGTGCAAATATCCCTCTTTAAATACAAGATGGCAGTAAAGAAGGTAGGTAAGAGACCAATAGTTATCCCTTCAGAAAATATTCAAATTTAGTATTTGAATAAAACGTTTTTTTTTTGTTTTAATTATTATTATTATTAATGTTATCAATATTGTCATTACTGTTTTAAAGTTAAGCTAAAATAGATATTTTTAGCAGTTAAATTCTGACTTGATCGAGAAAAATATTTAAAGTTTGATGAACATACTTCTTAATTTCTCTTTTGTAAATGTTATGTGGCAACGCTTTTATCTAGAGAGGCAGTAAATTGTAAAATTTTGGTGCAAAGTAAGTTACATGTCTTTGAATATGAGATTTTTTATAGAATGGTATAGTTAGTGAATTATTTATAATTGTTTTTGTTTGATAATTATGAGCTACTGTTTGGCATAAATTTTTAATTTTTGGTAAATAGTTTAGACAAGAACATATATATAATCCCCTAATGTTTAATACTTTGCTTTCTTTGTATAAGAGCTCCGTATTATACATACGTTCTTTATTAAAAATAATTTTTAATATTGTATTCTGACAAACTGACAAATTTTTTAAAGAATTATCATATAAGCCACCCCAAACAACAATACAATAGCGCAGAATGGACTCAACCAAGGCATTATATACCATCCTTATAAGTTTTTCATTCAAAATATTTCTAAGTTGATAACATTTATAATACAGTTTTCTAATTTTTGATGATATATGATCAGCATGGTTAGTCCATTTTAAATGTTGGTCAACCAATATACCTAAATATTTAATGACATTTGTTCTTTCTATTGTTGGGCAGTTGCATTGAGTAGTGTCACTTGAGCAGTTGTCTATTTTAATATTGTTCTTAAGAGGCTGATCAGCAGTGGGTAGTAGAGAATGTCATAAATTGCGTTTTTGCTGTATTAAGACTCAACAGACTAGAGTTAAGCCAAGTTTGTACAGTGCCAAGACCCCGCTCCGCAATCTGGTATACTTCTGCCCAAGTTGCGGCATTAAATAAAATGGCTGTGTCATCTGCATATGAGATGACTTTTCCATTTTTTAGAAGATTTCCCAAGTGATTAATGTATACCAGGAACAGAACAGGGCCCAACACAGTACCTTGTGGGACACCCGTTGTAATAGTTTGCCTATCACTCATAACGTTATTTATTTTAACTCTTTGGGTTCTGCCTGTCAAATAGTTCTCAAATAATCGCAATGGACCACCCCTAACTCCAACATTACTAAGTTTTTCCAATAAAATTTTATGACTTACTGTATCAAAAGCCTTGGCTAAAACCAAAAACACAGTCAAAGATTTTTTATTGCTATTAAGTTGGTTCATAATGTCATTTGTTAATTCAAAAACAGCATTCTCTGTATTTTTTTTATTTCTGAAGCCAAATTGCTTATCATATACAATATTTTCCTGTTCTAAAAAATCTACCAATCTATGTTTTATACACTTTTCAAATATTTTCCCAAAATTATTAATCACCGATATAGGTCTATAATTTGTTCATTTCTTAGAATCTCCTGCTTTATACACCGGCGTAACAATAGATGTTTTCCAGACCTTTGGAATTCGATTTGTAGATATTACTAAATTTATTATATACGTTAAAGGTTTTAATAAAGATCTATGTATATTTGATAGCTTTCACTGTTGTTTTTTAGAGAATTAATTTGTTTAATTAACTTATTTTCGGACACTGGATTCAAATATAATGAATTTATAATTCTTTTCTTAGGCAAGTATTTTCGTTTCTGTCTCACAGGGGGTATTGTATCTGCCATGTTGCTACCTATATTAATGAAAAAAATCATTAAATTGATTTGTCTTTTTCTTTTCATTCTGTATAATATTTCCATGATTATCTGTTACTTCAATGTTTTTAGTGTTATTTTTCTTATTATTTGAGACTTCATTTATTACGTTCCATATTTGTTTATAATTATTATTTGCTTCTATTATATTCTATATCTATTATAATAAAATCATCTTCTTCATCTTCAGGATGGAAGCGAGCGTAGTACTGACTTTACATCGTGTCGAACTCGACATTCACAATGCAAAATTAAATATAATAACGCTACTAATATTCACAACGCGGAAGATATCTGACCATCACCACGATAAATAAATTTACATTATCCGAAAGAAGCTGGAGTAACCGCCTATCAGTAGTTATTAAAAAACTAATAGAGGAAAGCGCTCATTGTATTGCAGGCCACGCCTTATGTGTTTCTAAATTTACGAGATCCCTAGCTGAAGTAGGATTCTTAATGTTATAATTGAATGGACCGGGGGGTTTTAACAAACGATTCTACCAAATCACAAAATTGAGAGTGATTTCGCTAATAAACAAATGAAAGACGTCATATTTTTTTAATAATAAAATTTTTTATCATAATAGTTTACTACAAATTATTTAAAAAAAAATATTTTTTTCGCTAGACTGTATCGAATTTTTGTTAAAATAAATTCCTCAATCCGCATTCTTTCCCTACACATTACCTCTTCAATTACTTCAAATAAAATCCAATATCACTGAAGTAACATGTCATGAGGGTCCTTGAATTACCGATCCCAAATACTTTCGAGGCAATCAACGTTCGAATTAAATACATAAATTTTGTTTTTATTTTGTTTCCTTTTTTACTTTATTGGCAGTATCATATAACAAAACCAGACGAAGAATGCATTTTCTATTTTAACTTTTCATCGCACAATTTATTTACAGATTGTCCCGTAACGAATGGGAAACAGCTCAACTGCAGGTTGGTCTCATAAAAATATGACAATTTTCTTAGTAAAATGTTGGTTCCCGGTACTTTCGTGATATGGGGGCCTGAAAATTTAGTTTCCGCGATAATTAAAGAAGTATTTAAACAAAGCGATGAGAAATTTAGTAAAATTTTGTTTCGAAATATGAAAATACAATACAATGCATCAGTTTAAAATCCAAAAAAGCGAATTATTTTTTGAAGTTCAACATATTATCTGTGTTCGAGTATCATTTTAACGTTTATAATTATCAAAAATTGCTGAGTGAACCGTTTTTTTAAGTTCTGAAATGACTTATATGGTTGCAATCTACACAAGATGCTATTGTACATCTCACAAAAAACATATATACCTCTCTGGATCAGCAAATGCCTTCGTTGGCTATATTCTTAGATTTAGCGAAGGCATTTGACACGGTATGTCACTCACTACTTTGCGAAACTTTAGAAGATCTTGGTATTCGGGGAATTAATCTAAAATTATTCACTAACTATCTAGACAAAAGAATTCAGTATGTTTCCCTTAACGGTGTATGTAGTGATAAGAAAACTATTAAATATGGTGTTCCCCAGGGAACTGTCTTGGGACCACTACTATTCATTATTTATATTAATAATTTATTTCTCCTTGAAACTAAAGGACAAATAATTATTTTTGCAGACGATACTGTCATATATTATAAAGACATAGATTGGATTAGATTAAAGCAGAAGGTAGAAACAGATTTTACACTTATTAAAAAATGGTTTAACAGTAAGATACTTACCATAAACTACGATAAAACTTTTTTCTCCCTTTTTCCTCATATAAAAAGAATTTGCCAGCGTATAATACACTAGAGATCAACGAGGATGGTCAAATAATACACATAAATTCAACAAATAGTGTTAAATATTTAGGAACATTTATAGATTGTCTATTAAAATGGGATGTTCATGCAGAATACATAACAAGTAAACTTAGGTCTATTATATATTTATTTTACAAACTCAAAAATATTCTGGAAACACACGATCTCAAAACATTATGCCTTAGTTAGTCCGCACTTATCTTATGCTATAATAGGATGGGGAGGATTACTAAAAACTCACTTAAAATCTGTGGAGATATTACAGAAAAGATTTTTTAAAATAATTTTAAAGAAAAATGTTATGTATCCCACAAATCGATTACTAGATGAAATCGAAATTTTTGATATAAGACAAAACTATTTTTATAATGTCTGCATTTATATGCACAAAAATAGGCATTTGTTACAATTACCAGCTCGCGGATACAGTACAAGACAAAAGTCACATAATTTTTCCATTGAATTTACGAAAAAAACGATAGGGCAAAGAAACATAAATTTTTTGGGTTCCAAGATTTTTAGCTCATTACCATCTGAACTAAGATTAATAAACTCGTTAAATAAATTTAAAAAAAGAATGTAAGAGATATTTACTACTGCAAAAACGAGAAAATATTTATTCTATAATTGATTTAAAAAACAACAAATCAAAAATTGTCCTCCAACAGAGATATCATTTTCATTATTAATATTGGTATTAAATCATTATTATTGATTTTGGCAAATATTAAATAGAGTCAATAAAACCAACTCGGATTGTTACAGGGATATCTACAGTATATGACCTATCTAGCTAGATATTATATGTGTGTATAAGAGTATGTAAGCATGTATGTCGTATTATTGTATATGTTTTGTAAGCGTGTGTGTATGTGTGCTTATGTATATGTATGTATTGTATAAATATGGGAGTATATATAGATGTGTGTATGTATGTACATGTGTATATATATGTGAATATACACATGCATGTATATATGTATTTATAGATGTTAAGTTTGGCGCTTATTGAGCCTTTTTATATACTAAGCAGTATTTATAAGTTACAATATTGTTTATTCCAGTTGTAATATTTTCTTATATTATTACTCATTACAATTGCTGTTATAGATATGTTCATCCCACGCTCAAATATCTTAGGATATTTTGTGGTGTATTATGTTTATTTATGTAGTATACTTCTTCTTGTTTTTAATACGAAATTGTATATTGTTGTATGAAATAAACATTATTTTTTTTTTTTTTTTTTTTGTTTCCCCCGGGGGGGGGTCTCCCCCCTTTGCCCGGGGCCCCCGGGGGGGGGTTGCGCGGGCGCATCAACCAGAGCCACTCCCCACATCCCGCAGGGTTAGTTCTAATACCAATTCCTATTATTATTAATTTATGCACGAGAAATTTTGGGAGCAATCTGCGGCAAGGAAATATGACCAGTTATATACAAATCGAAGACAAATCTACAAATTATTTCAAGTACTTTTTAACAAATTAAAATAAACAGACTGTCTTCGACTAAACCCCACAATGGAGATCCAAAAGCAATAACTGTCAAACAAAAGGAAGACGTTTTGGTCCGATTAGAAGAAAATCCAGAAATAAGTATACGATGATTTGTCTGCTAACATAAGTCGACCAGTAATATCAAAAGAGTTAATGAAAGCAAAATGTCATCCTTGACTCCTGTACAGAACTTATCAGAAAATGATTCACAATAGAGATTACATTTCTGTCGATGGCTAAAAAATTACCAGATAAATTACCCAACGCTTTTTTGTTTAATTCTTTTTATCGATGAGGCTACTTTTTTATTCGCCGTAGCGTTTTTAATTGGAGAAATTGTCATAGTTGGGGATTAGAAAATCATCGTATACTAACTTCTCGGTTTCGATATAAGTTTCAGTAAACGTTTGATGCGATATCATCTGAGATGGCATATTAGGACCTTATGAATTCCCTCACCGCCTAAATTGTGCTACTTATTCACATTTTTTCAAAACAATGCTTTAGAGAAGTTGTTTAAGCGTGAAGATGAATGGACCTATATTTTTATTCAACCGTTAGAGACCATTTTTTCAAAATTTTCCTGATCCTTGGTTGAGGTAGTGAGTTTCCTTGCTCAGCCCGTAGTTCAGATCTCAGTTCATTGGATTTTTTTCTATGGAACTATATGAAGTTTATCCACTAATATACAAAGTTAAGTGTCCTCAGTGACTCATCAACGCAGAGCCCAAACTGTAGGAGCTAAAATTTTGAAATTTTAAATGGATGCAGCTTAGGTGGAAAACCGCCAACTAAGAAGAGATTTTTCAAAAGCTTCCTCTTAGGGAGGGGGTGAATTGAGGGTTAATTGATTCTCCCAAACCTTTCCAGCTACAACGTTGAAACTGAGTAAAATGAGAGTGGTGTTAAAGTTTAAATGAGTCTGCTATAACCTTAAACTCGAAAAACCTTAAACCCGAGACTAATCTACAGCGGATAATTTCAGCTAGCCACATACAAAATCAAATTCATATCAGAGAAAAATTATCGCAGAAAATTTTGTTAAAAGTAAGAACAACCATTTCGTGTAAGGCAGAATTTAAGCAAACGCATAAGAAAATGTGGTGAAGTAAATGCATCCCATTTTGCGAATCTTTTGAATTAAACTTTTATTAAGAAAAAATAATTTTCAATTTTTTAAAAATGATTAATAAGTAAGGCTGTCAAAAATGTTCAGTGGGACAGTTGCGTACGCGAAATTAACTAATACGAGAAACAATAAACTGTTACAATTTATAACAATGTATGTAACACTTACCCTCTTAACTAGCTTGATGAACTAGCTTGCTTATCACAAACTGGAGAAGATGTGTAGCCATTTTGCAGCATCAGGTATGTTTCTATGGTTGTCTCCATGAGTGATGTTCGCTTTGGTGAAAATATATTCTTATAGTTTGAAAACGACCGTTCGACATCTAATGATATAATACACGCATACGTAAAATAGTCTTTGAACGCACTTAACGGATCTGGAGCTGCACCATCACATATTTGTCTTAATTTGGTAAAACCGTTGTCTTTATTTAACACACTTGCGAACTTTTCTTTAACGCGCTCATTTGTTGCGTCACCTATAGCGTGTAGCAGTAGATTTACTTCGTCCACTATTTGCAGTGACCCGGCTAACGACAACGCACTGTTTTCTAATTTTTTTATGCTTTCATGTAATGGTTTACAGTTCTTCGCAATATTTTTTAAAGCTGTTTCAACGGAAATATCTTCGAATTTTGTCTGGCTTTCCTTAATAGCTGCAGCCTCATCTGGATTGAATTGTAGTATCACAGCTTTTATTTGTTGGAAATATTCAGCATAATAAAAAGCTGCCTGCAACCATGTTCCCCAACGTGTAAGAATCGGCTGTGGTGGTTCAGGAATACCGGGACACTTGCTATGAAACGCACGGAGACGTTTAGGAGATTAAAGAAACACTTTTTTTGTACTTGCTACTAATGCATCCACCTCTGGAAACCTTTTCGAATAGTTTCTGCCACAAGATGTAAAGCATGTACTTTACACGTAACATGTATAAACGTACAACCTTGTTCTTGCAAAGAACGGCCTACCGAACGCATTGTCACGGCGCCATCAGTCACAAACATCAACACTTGACTTTTTGACAGTTAAAATTTTTCTAACGTCTCCAGCACCACACTGGTAATTGTTTCGCTAGTACACTGACTTAGTCTTTTGCTAGCTAGTAACAGTGGAACTGTCGGTTTAAGAGGGTCCAGTACTCGTACCATAACATTTAAAATAGATTTTTTTTTACAGTCTGTTGTCTCATCAACAGATAACCACAGCCGTGTATTTTTAATTCACATTTCATCTTATTTACCATGTCTACGTGTACATTTGGTAGATAGTTACATAACGTTATGCGACTTGGTAGCTTCACCTGGGCATTGTATTTATTCAAGAATTCTCGAAATGGTTGTTTATCGAGTATGTGCAGCAGAACGTCACAGGCAATCAGCATTAATAGTAAATCAAATATAAACTGTGTTGTCGAAGGCATTATTTTTATGGTGTACACTATTTACGTGAAGTCCATAATCACGCTTATCCCAGCACATAAAATCTTTCTCGCACACTTTACAAATTATTTTAGTACCATCATAGAATAAATCCGGGAATTCACCTATGAATTTATTCACTTTGTCACCAAATGGCGGTTTTCTACCCCTGCGTACGTCTGCCATGCTTTATTATTAAATTAATATCAACAATGCAGTACAACAAATAAAATAAAAACACAAAAACAATATGCAATACGCCCAAATGACTTAACGTGTACACAACTCGAAAGCTAACTCGACTGGAGTGGAGAAAGAGTTTCGCGGTCAAGGTGAATGCCGGCGACAGTACGTACGTCTGGACTCTACGACCATGATACACAGAAATGATTTGTAGCTCTTTTAATAAACAAATAGCATATGCACATTTCTAAAATGTTATTAAAATAATGCCACACAATTAAATGCCCTACCTTTGTCAGAAAGCGTCTTAAGTCGTTGATTGAGAAATTTATGAGCAACTTTCCTTATTAACAAAGGAAATTAAGAAATTCGTAAAAATTTATGATTTTCAAATAAATTTTTTCAAAAAATAGTGTATCCTATCAAAACGTAACCAGATTACACCCTGTATAATAAGTCTAATATGACCTAATCGTTTTGCAGACTATACTGACATTAAAATGTGTTAAAACAAATAAAAGTGAAAAGTACATTATAGTTGATGATATTGAATTTAAAGTTAAAAATGGAACTGCACTTCAAGGAACTAAATATTTTTTATTCTAACAAATTTGTTTTCGCTGTGCTGACAAAATGGTTAGCAGCAACAATAATCGAATTTCGATTCTCCACAGTCTTACATCATGTTCTGGATCCTAATTTATTCTGCGATATCTCGATTTGTTGTTATTATATTTAAGAAAATACCCATGATATTATTTACAGCGCGACATAAGGTGAATTATTTTGATATTGTCATCCTGCTTCGGAAATGTACACCCCTGGGCATTCGTGCGTGTTTCTGGATTGTTATCATCCAGAGACACAACATAAATCCGCAGTAGTGTCGGCACTTCCGTATCTTCTAAATCAAAATAAGTCTGTATCCCCTTCGGCTGTATGGATGACACTTCTGGAGCGACCGAGCATTCTGCTCCGATACACATCCTGGACCAAACTTTACCTAACTTTTCATTCCTAGATGTTGTAGTTTCACCCCTTCACTTCCTTCTACTTCTAAACCTTGAAATATTGCTCGATAAACAATAATTATTACCCATTACATTACATCTTCTACTTATTGTTTCACTTACAATTTACTCTATAAATTATTAAATGATGTAATTGAGCCAGTTAAATTATTTAAATAATGTATATTGAAATTTAATTTATTTAGTAAGGCAATATTTTAATAAAATTTTACGAAATGAGTATTAAATAATGAACACTAAATTGACACACTCATATTGTAAGCAATGTGATTAAAAGAAATGCAAAGGGTCTTGTCAAGTGTTTTATTTGTAATGAGAAATACCACGCTATATGTACAAAATTAACAGAAGAAGTAATAAATATTACTTTAAATAATGATAACATTAAATACGCATACAAAGTTTGTAACAAAATTTTAAATACTATCTGAAATGAAGGAATTAAAAAGTATAGTTCAAAATATAATAGCAAGAATTCAAGAACAGCAGGAAAATATAAAAAACATGAATGATATTTTAAATGATTTGTTACAGAACAATGAGGCAAAGGACGAGAACAAAGGGGAACATATGATTAAAACATTCGGAAGTCCTTTCAAGCAACAAGGAGGTTTTGCTAATAAAGCCTATGAAAGAGCAGAAAAATGACGAAACAAGGAAAGATCTAAAAACGAATACAGACCCAAGTAAATTAGCAGTTGAAGTAGAAAATATAAAAAATATGAAAAATGAAGGTATCATAATTAATTGTGCAAATGCAAACTCCAAGGATATAATAAAAAATAAAGTTAAGAAGTAATGGGAGATAAGTATAAAATGGAAGAAGGAATATTTAAAAAACCAAAAATTATCTTTACAGGAGTAGAAAAAGAATTTATAACCACAGACAATGAAGAAATACTGAAAGCTGGTGTAGAACAAAATGATAAAAACTTGGAAGGTAAATTAAAAGTTATCAAGAAATACCCTAAAAAAATAAGAAAAATAGTGCAAATATAGTAATTGAAGTTGAACCGGAAAATTATTTAAATTTAAAAAAACACAGAAAAAATTAATATTGGAGGGAGAAAATGTAATATTTATGACTATTTCGATATAACTAGATGCTTTAACTGTGCGGGCTACAATCATAAAGCCAACAAATGTACAAATATAATTGCTTGCTTCAAATGTAGTGAAAATCATAAAACTAATGATTGCAAAACAAATATTCTTAAATGTATTAACTGTCTATCAATAAAGGAGAAATTAAAAATTATTTTGAATCCTGATCACGCTGCAAATAACATAAATTGCCCTTGCTACAAAAGACAGATTGAAAGGCAAAACAGTGAAACAAAATGTAATGTATAGCAACCAAAGAGTTTTACAAATAAAATTGTCTATTTCAACTGTCAGGGTTTCCTAAATAATAAAGATGAAATTGTTAATTTAGCAAAAAAACTGGAAACCAATAGTATTATGCATGTCAGAAACACATGTTGACGATGGTGTGAATATGAAAGAATTATATTTAGAAAACTATAAAATGGAAAACTGTGTAAGAGATAACAGAAGAACAGGAGGAATGCTGATATATATTAGTAAGGAATACAAATATAAGACAACATTAAATGAAATAGTTGAAAACTTTATCTGGATACTAGGTATAGAAATTAAAATCGGAACAGAAAATACCCAAATAATAACAATTTACCATCCACCACAAACGAAAGACAATTTATTTATAGAATACTTCAGCCTCCTCACTGGTAAAGAATATAATCGAATCCCTTGACGATATATGCCCAATAAAGGAAATTAAAATCCAATCAAAACATCTAGATAATAAATGGATTAATGAAGAAATTATAGGAAACATGAAGGAAAGAGATGTAAAGTATAAAAGAGCGGTGTTCACAGATAAAAACGAAGACTGGGATGTATACAGACAAAAAAGAAATATGGTTAGCAAACTGATAAAAACACTTGAGACTAATTCAAAAGAAAATTTTAAAAATTATTTATATCAAACCCTTTAGATACCCAAAAGAACTGTTTTTCAGAATTGAATATATTAGATATAACATGGAACAACTATTCTCTAAAACGGTTTTATTATTTTCTGTTTAAGAATAAACAATATAAAGTGAGATCCGTTATGAGCGTAACACTAGGAAATTAAAGTCAAGCAAACCGTCTAGATAATAATGGATAATGAAGATATGTCTATATTGGACAGAAACTTGTAATATTTTAAAAACGGTGTTGAAAAGCATAAAAACAAGACTGCAACTTTTTAAAAAAAAAGATTAACAAACAAAAAACAGGTAACGTAAAATGCTATAATGATTTATTACATCCAACTATTATTGGCCCACTATTGAATTAATATCAGAAATTATTACCGGATAAAATCCTGCTACTAACGAAGGTATCGTATGTTGTTGAAATAAAAACGAAAATGTAATTTAAAAGTTTAATGCATTCTTCCTCACAAGCATCGAATAATTTTACCTCCAATATTTTACTTTAGTATAATTTTGAACTTTCAATTATTCTTTAAAATTTTTATGATTGTCTTTGAATCACTTAAAATTTATATGGATTTTTCAGAATTTTTTTTGTAAATTTTTGCAATTCTAGTAAAATATATCCGTAGACTGTGAAGATTTGAATAAGCCAAAATAGTACAAGATGCTTTCTATATGTAATTGCGAAATACAGTTTCTTGTCTAATAAACTTGTCACTATTTTGAATTCCCAGAGGTGTAATACATCGTGCCTTATACCAATTTGTAGTTACAAATACAATATTATGTGAAGAACATAAACCTATAAATACGGTACCGGTTTACGAAAAAATCCTGGAAATGGAGGTTAAAGATCAGCTAGAAATTTTGTGATGAAAACTGTGTTTTAGTTTGCAACAATCAGGCTTCCGAAAACGTCACTCTTGTGAGTCAGTAATTTTAAATATTTGTGATGAATGGTACAAGTCTTTAGAAACCAATCATGTAATATTAGCAGTATTCTTGGATTTCCGACGGGCATTTGAAACGATAAATAGAGAATTACTTCTGTGTAAACTAGAGAGAATTGGTATTACAGGTGATGTATTAAACTGGTTTAGAACATATCTTAATACTAGAACACAAAATGTTAAATTTAGAAATAATCTATCAGATAAAGTGCAAACCGTGCATGGCGTCCCACGAGGCTGTTCTTGGTCCAATTCTCTTTAAGTTATACATAAACGATATCGTAAAATATGTGAAGTATTGTAAAATATCTATGTTTGCAGACGATACAATGATATATATTGCGGGTGATGACATGCCAACGATGTTTAACTCGATGAAATATAATTTATATGTAATGAGTAAATGGATAGGCAATAATAGTTTAAGTTTAAATATAGGTAAGTCTAAATATATGTTAATAGGTAACAAACTTAAATTATCTAAGTACAATCTCTCAT
This sequence comes from Rhamnusium bicolor, assembly GCA_029963845.1. Taxonomy (NCBI): domain Eukaryota; kingdom Metazoa; phylum Arthropoda; class Insecta; order Coleoptera; family Cerambycidae; genus Rhamnusium; species Rhamnusium bicolor. The sequence continues at coordinate 1,468,365 of JANEYF010004805.1, read as the reverse complement.
ATCCTAATTTAAATATCGAAATTATGGGAAACAAACTTGATAAAGTAAATGAAATCAAGTATTTAGGAGTAATTATTGATGAACATCTTAATTTCAAAAGTCACTTCAACTACATAATGAATAAAATGTCAAGAAAAGTATATTTTTTAAGAAGAATAAGCAACTGTTTAAAAATGTCTACAAAAATCCTACTTTATAAAAGTTTAATTAGTCCACACATAGATTATTGCTCAACAATATTATTTAACCTGAACCAAAATGAAATACAGAAACTCCAAATTATGCAAAACAAAGCTATGAGAATGATTTTGAAATGTAATAGATATACACCGATAAACATTATGCTTGAAGTACTCCATTTCATGAATATCAAACAGCAAATTCTTTTTAGAACACTAGATATGATTTTCAAAATAAAAACAAATTGACCCCAGATTATCTGAAAAATAAAATTAAATTTGTGAGATGTACATACATACAATATGAGAAAAGCTAACGACTTTTTTAGACACTCCTCAATCAAATAGATTAGCCAAAACGTTGTTTTATAATGGTCTCATGGTATTCAACCAACTTCCAGAGAATATCAAACAATGTAATAATTACCCTAAATTTAAAAAACAATTAAGTGTATATGTATTCGAAAGTCAAAAAAATTAGAAATGTTTTATACACTATTGTAAACTATAACTAAATATATGTTGTTAATAAGTAAATAGTCTTAAGCTTAGGTTCGTAAAATTATTAGGATAATTAATTCTTAAGGTACCCTTTACATTGTATACATTAAGATTTGCTCTATCTTATACCCTTTAAGTGTTTGTTAATAGCTTATTTGCTAAATAAAGATATTATTATTATTATTAAAAATTAGAGGCCGATAACTTTGAAGGGAAGGGTCAGCTATTACTATAATTTGTTAAGGTCTACTCTTAGACGGAGCAGGAATATATGCTTTTTTTTCAAAGTCTTTTTATTTATTTTTTTCCTTACGGGTTGCGGTTTAAACTACCCGCTGTACTGAAGCTTAAGCTTATTGTACCCCATAGTCTCATTACTCCATAAGACCCGTTCTATTCCAGAAGGCGAGCATACAGTTTATGGGAGCTCTGGCTATCTCTTCCGGGGTTAAAAGTGGTCCCTCGAAGTGTGTTAGTCTCATTGCCGTTAGGGCTGGGCATTCACATAAGATGTGGTGGGGAGTTTCTTCCTCTTCACCACACATCCTGCAATCTGGATTGTTTTTCACCCTTATATTGGTTAGGTGTTTGTTTAGTGTGCAGTGTCCTGTTAGTATTCCCACTGCACACCTCAGCTGTTTTCTGCTCAGCTTTAGCATTTCGTTGGTCCTTGCTCTAGATATTTCTCCGATGAACAAGCGTGACTGTCTCATTCCCGGTATCTCTATCCAGTGCGAGTAGTGTTTCTGTCTTAATAGTTCCTTTACCGATCCTTTTGCGGTGCTATAAGGTACCCCGCAGGTCGGTTCGGGACCTGTTAGAATTGATTTAGCGCCTTTTCTGGCTAGCATGTCTGCTTTTTTCGTTTCCCGTATTTCCCTGGTGTCCTCGTGTCCACTCCAGTTGTACACTGTTGTATTCTGTAAGTTTCTCCAGGGACTCCAGGCAGTCTTTTACTGTTTTAGATCGTATTTCTACTGCTTCCAGAGCTCTGAGGGCTGCTTGGCTGTCAGTGATGATGCGGATTCTCTTATTTTTGTATGCCCTCCGTATCATTTCTTGTACACAGATGTCTATTGCTGTGATTTCGGCTTGGAACACTGTTGCGATACTTCCGAGGTTCAGGCTGATGTCTGTCCCTGGTTGTTCTCCCGCAACTCCTGCTCCGGTACTGCTTGACGTTTTTGATCCGTCAGTATACCAGATGGTGTCATTTTGTTGTCTTTTAGTTACTTTCATATGTTATATAACAAAAATTACTTTTAATTAATATTTGTATAGCATGTTTTGGTTTAGGCAGACAACTTGTCAAATTTAATTCTGTACAAGTTATCTTCTAATTTAAAGATATTAAATTATGATTGATTTAAAATAAAAAATTAAGTTCTGTATTTATTGGCTACTTGTTTTATAATTACCCGAGTATTTTCAAAAATGTTTGTACGTTACATTCGTATGTTTTTGATCTATTACAAATATGCTTATATACAAATAACTAAAGATTATCTATTATATTCAATATGAAACAAAAAATCTATTTCAAGCAGGTAATAATGTGTTTAGTGATGAAGATACTGTGACCTGTAGTGTACCACAGGGTACAGTTTTAGGGCTTGTGTTATTTACTATATATTTAAACAGCTTATTTACGTTAGATTCCTCTGAAACTATCATTTCTTTTGCTGATGACACTGTTATCTTGTATACTGGACATTCTTGGGCTGATGTAAAGGAACTGGTCGAAAGGGACTTAAGGAGAGTGTTAAATTAGTTTAGTGCAAATTTATTGACAGTTAATATTAATAAAACTAAGATTCTACCTTTCACTTCCTATAGAAAATACCTACCTGAGTTCAGCACTATATCAATTGATAATCTTGTTATTTCTTTTACTGGGTCAATCAAATATCTTGGCATTTTTATCGATGCACACCTAAGATGGGACGTACACGTAAACAATGTTAAAATAAAAATTCGTGGCCTAATGTTTAAATTTTACCAATGTCGACAAATTCTTCCATTGTATCAGCTCAAAATATTATATTACGCCGATAATTCAAAAGAAAATTTTAAAAATTATTTATTTCAAACCCTTTAGATACCCCACAGAACAACTGTTTTCAGAATTGAATATATTAGATTTAAGGCAGCTATTCTCTGAAGCGGTTTTATTATTTTTGTTTAAAAATAAACAATATATACGTGAGATTAGTTATCAGCGTAACACTGGAAATAAAGAAGCTCTCCACTTAGTTTTGTCTAGGGCATATAACAGTATTGGCCAACGATGTTTTGTCTATATTGGACCGAACTTTTTAATATTTTACCAAACTTTCTGAAAAACATAAAAACAGTGCAACTTTTTAAAAAGAAGTTAAAAATATGGATTATTTTAAACGATAGAAATTTATTGCATAATGTTATTGACCCTCCATTGAATTAATATTTTAAATTATTTGTTTTTCACTTTAACTATTTAGTATGTTGTTGAGATAAAGAAATGGCAATTTATTTATTTATTCAAATCGATTAATTTTATTTTGTTTTATTTTATTTAATTTTTCTACTATTCAATTATTCTTTATTTTTTTATGTTGTCTTGAATCACTTAAAATTTAAATGATTTTCTGAATTTTTCTGTATTTTTTGCATTTACTTGAGTGAAATATATCCATAGACAGGCATTGAATAAGCCTAAATGGATTTTCTATATTTATTTGCGAAATACAGATTATGTCTCATTATTTTGTATTTTGTACTTAATATTTGTAATTCAAATTTTTGTACCCATTTGTATTTTTTGTAAATAAATATTGTTATTATTATTATTATTATAATAGCAAAAATATTTAAAAAATAAGCACCGTGGATGATGTTCTGACCTACATTATCCATTTCATGAACTTCAAAAAAAGTTTGTTTCAGCCAGTAAGATATAATTAATGTGATGTGACACAAGCCACAAAATCCTTTAAATTAAACATTTATAAACGTCTGTTTTGACTCTGATCTAAACATCAACTAAAGCTTAACTTCTTCACAGTAGTTACAAAACAATATGTGGTGTCAAAACTTAAAATAAACATAAACGTATCGGATGTTTTTTTGGTAATCTTTGACAATTAAAATACTGTTGAATGTTTTTAGATACTTGTTAAAGATAAAAGATATTAATTAAAATATGCTGTAAAAGTGTATAAAGTGCAGATACGTTCAAAGGAAAAATACAGTCACTTTGATAAAGTATCTATGATATAAAACGTTCTAAAATAATTTAAAATTATCTTTTTCCGAGATTCTATTTTACCATACAATATTTTGAAATTTTTAAAAAAAACTATTTTCTGAACTCAGTCGTAGAAACATTCGGCAGTGCTTTTGCTGTAACTTAATATACAGTGTGGAAATTAAATAACGCATAAATTCAGTAATTCCGTTGATACTAATTTTCTGGAAAAAATCTCGAAGGGGTATAGCGATTTTAACTTCAGCAAATATTTTCAGTCTATTTTCAGTTTCTCTTCTCGAGAAAAACAGTCTTAAAATAAGTTCAAATAATAAAAATTCATTAAATTGGAAACATTTTTCTAGTTGCCTAAGTTTGACGGAAAGTTATCGACGGCACATTCGTTTTTATTTTGAAATTATACAAATAGTTGAAAAATCGAACTAGACATTTATTATCTGTTCAAATCAAAGTTACTAATAATGATAACTTCGTGAGGCAAACATTGGTATAAAAATAAACTAAATTGATTAACCAGAAAAAAACTCTAACAATATCATCAAACACAAAAATAAGCACAGAAATAACAGTTGTTAAATTACATTTACACTAAATGTCCAAATTGACGAACCTGTACCATTTGACAATACCCAAGACGATTGTAAAACTCATTTCTCACATTCTGAATAGTTTAAGGCGATATTAACCTAATCTCATGTTGAATTCTTTGCCTGAGATCGTCTAAATTATTGGGTCGATTGTTGTACACTTTACTTTTTAAGTACCTCCATAAAAAGAAGTCTAATGGCGTTAGATCAGGAGACCTAGGCAGCCATTCTATCTGACCTCTTCTACCTATCCATCTTGCTGGGAGAACTTGGTCCAAGTATCGTCGCACAATAATTGCGTAATGAGGCGGAGCGCCATCTTGTTGTAACCAAATGGTATTATTTGGTAGGTCGGGGTTATTTGCATTGGGGAATAATGCAGCTAATGCAGGCATCAATTCCAACTGTAAAAATTGCAGGTATCTATCTCCAGTCAAATTGTTTTCAGAAAAGAATGGACCTATAATTCTGTCACCAATAATCCCTGCCCAAACATTAACTTTCTGAGAATATTGGGTATGACTTTCCTGCATCCAATGGGGATTGTCCCTAGCCCAATATCTACAATTCTGTCTATTGACATGGCCATTTAAACAAAATGTTGCTTCATCCAAAAATAGAACACGCTGGGAAAACATTGGATCGCGGTTGCAAATTTCCATCATTTGTTCACAAAACTCTTGCCTACGATCAAAATCATCTTCTGTCAACTCATGAACCAAGTGCACCTTATATGGGTGGAATTTTTTAACTTTCAAAAGTTTTAGAACTGTAGTGTGGCTAATATTGTGGTTCAAAGCAATGCTTCTACTAGTTGAATGTGGATTGTTTTCAATTTCTAGTAGCACATCAAATTGTGCATTTAATGTCGCCGGACGTTCAGTTTTTGGAAGATTCCTTACAACGCCATGTTCCCGAAATTTTTTTTCAATCCTATTAATTGTTGATTGATTTATGGGCTGATCCGGGTATTTTTCTCTAAAAAGATGACACACTTCTTGATGAGTTCTAGCTCTGTCGCCATAACCAATCATTTAACACTTCAATTCTCTGTTCGTCGCTCAACTGTACCATTTTTATTAATAAAATAGTTTTTCTAATTTAGAAAAAGAAAAATAATAACACTTATTCTATTGTGACATTTACAAATTTTGTAATTCTGTCAGCCGTAACTAATATGATACACCGGCAACTAGATAAATTTACCGAATTTAATGAATTTTTATCATTTGAACTTTAAGACTGTTTTTCTCGATTTTTTTCAAATAATAACATATTGAAAATTTTATACGGTCGGAACCGGAATAAAAACTGCTACTAGAATCAATAATAAAAAACATAGGTTGTCATTTAAAAAAAAGTCGATGACGTCATAACTTAAAAAATAAATGACATAAGAAATTGAAAATAGACTGAAAATATTTGCTGAACTTAAAATTGCTACACCTCTTCGAGACTTTTTCCAAAAAATTAATATCAACGGAATTACTGAATTTGTGCGTTATTTAATTTCCACACTGTAGAACTGTCGAACAGTCTCAAAAATACTGATCGGGCACAACCTGCCTTTGAGCCTCATTATATTATTGCATTAATACGATACTCATGACCATCCATACAGTATTAAATCTATTCCAATCTTCCATTGTATTAAATTTGATAGTATTGGTACAATATGATACATGTGTGGGTAGTTTAGACATCTAATAGCTAGACGTCGTCATGTGTTACAAGTATAGTTTTACCCTTGATGTAGGAACGGCAGCTATGTTATATGCTACAGAATCCATACTGGTTGTAGGGGATGGCAATTAGGCTTTGAATGTATTGGTATGAGGGATATATTCAATGTTAGGATGGTTTGCAATTAAAACGGCGTTGACTATTCGTCATGTAGTGACGCAGACAGTACAAGCCACATATATGAGTTTGTTTTAAGAAAATTATTATATTCGATTCTTCCGCACATTTTCTAGATGAGTTTATTTTTTTAAATGCAGAATGAAAATTACATAAAAAACTAAAAATAATTATATGATTTTTAATACTACTTTTAATATAAAGAGTTAATTTAATTATTTCACAACAAAAATATACAATAAAATAAAGAAAAAAGTCTACAGTGACTTACTAACTTACAATACTAGCTCACAGATACAGGAAATAAACTTCGTAAACAGTGAAACCCCAACCTGGTCTACCACTCGAATGTTCCACAAGGATCCGTATTAAGACCCTCTCTATTCATTCATAATATTAACTATTTAGTCCCTGCAACATCTAACACGGTGCAGTTTTGCTAATAAAATAGGTAGAATAGGGATCAAATAATCGTGTTGTCCTCTATCTATCTGAAACACAGTTGAAAAAAAAAAACTAAACAAAAATGGACCAAATAGCACCATGTCAGATCGAGTCATATCTAGGAGTCGGATTCACTATCTATAAAAATGTTTCCCAGTGGACACACATCACTAATATAGCTAAATCAAGAAGCCTGGTTCCTTATGCAAAGCTAAAGCTCACTTTACCCTAAGCAACAAATATTTCTTAAAAAACAAATGTCCTGAATTCGATTATTGCTCCATATATGGATACCTGCATGTAATCTGCTGAAAAGTTTGCACTCAATTTAAAATCGAGCCGTTGACTAAGTTCTTAAAGAGTTTATCTACCATGAATGTCATATAAATCAATATCATAACAAACAACATATACCCCTTTGTTCTTATTAACTGTCATATATCAGTTTACCAGACGTTCATTCACCATCAACAACAAGGTTACTGAATTTATCGCTTATTCTTATGTTTCCTGTGTCATATTTTCCTCAGTAGTATGGATACCTCTAATCTTCTTACGCTCATAGCACCCGTGGTGGTATTGAAATGCCGTCAATACAAAAAATATTAAAATAACGACAGATTGCCTGAAGCAAATGATTAACAATTATCAATTATCCATTTGTTCCTTTAAATTCTAATACTTTTAGTTACTAAATAAACCGCTTCATAAATATACCGACGCACCTGTAATTATCCTCCCTCTATAAAAAATAACACTTTATTTAGGGCTGTAATATATGAACTCCCATATAATGAGGGCTCAGCTAACCGCAATATTGCAACAGAAAAACGTTTTCATAAACTAAAATATACTTATGACGTTCTGAGAAACACTTAATTGCAGAATCAACTGTTTTCTTATTTTTTAACAGGGGCGGCTTGGTTGGGAGCGAAAAAATATAATTTAAGACATTTAAAATTTAAAAAATCCGTAATATTTCATGCGAGAGACAGTAGAATCTAAAAATATAATAAAAATGAGATTATGGTTATAGATCTTAAAAACGGGTGCCCTAATTATCGTCCCTCTTTAGCAAATATTTTTTTTCATTATTTATTTAACATATGTATTTTTCTTTTCTTGACCATTAATATCAAATAATATCTGATAGTTTTTTTCTGTGGGGATTTCGGTCAGGTATAACTAATTTTATTATTTTTTTCTAACGTTTCGGTTTATTACACCATCATCTGAGAAACTATTAATTATTAGGCATTTGTTTTACATGTTATTAGATTGTCTGTTTTAACGCAACTCAGTTGCGACCACAAGTCAATGGGTGGTGGTGCCTAGGTACCTAGGGTGTTAGAAGTTAAACCCCCTCTGCATTTACATATTTTTCTTCGAGAAGACAATATAACTAAACAGTCTGACTTGTTGCTCCTGTGACTAATACACGGCCTAGGCCTTAAGGAATTCTAGTAAGCCCAGCCACCTCCATAAGTAGCATCACCTTTCTAACAATCCTCCAACACAAACGTTACCAAATCTAAACGAAATTTCCAACCACACAGCTCCACTCTTTCTCGTGTCTCGAGCCTGTCTCTTCGCGTTTCGCCGCTTCAGCGAAAGCACCACCCAATTCGTTCATAAGTGGGTGCGACGGCACCTTTCGTAAATAACTTTTTTCTCCCGCACAGTAGCGGCGCACTAAATAGCTAATACAATAAGGTTTAGTAAAACTATTATATTCGAATTTGGAATTTAACTGATAATTCAAATCATCTCCATATAATTTAAAAGAAATGTGGTTCAAATTATTTATATAAAACACGGACCGTTACAGAGTATTGGTTTGTTCTATACCCAAAACAGTTAAATTGGAGAAAATAGTATTCAAAGTGTAGGTCGTACTGTTTACTAGGACACGCAATAAAACAGACATGTAAATTATACGCTAATATTAATAATAATAATAATAATAACACCACATGTAATGACAATCCCTTTATCCCTGAATGTCTTAAATGACATTGTGCGAGAGAGAGTTACACATTAAGAGACAACAGACATACATCCAATATCCGAGTGTACTACGATTAATCTCTTTCACAGAAAAATCCCAATGCCACGGCCGGGAATCGAACACGGGACCCCGAGGTTTCGAGGCAACTACGTTACCTCTAGATCTAGCCATGGAGAAGATAATTAAAATATTTTGATGCAGATCAAAACAATTGAAACAATTGGAAAATCTCATGGAACTTAAATATCATTTGGGAAAAAAAATTGATAGAACAAACCAATATTCAGTCGACGAAATGTTTACCATTGAGATACCAGTACCGTGTTTACCGTATTAAAAACATGCACATATGTGCGCTGTGCGAAACATCGACATGTATTCAATGGTTCGCCAGTAAATTGTTGTACGTGCGTGGGTGCGTGCGTGCGTGTGTGCGTACGTGCGTACGTGCGCATGTGTGTTGTGTGTTGTGTTGTGTGAAGCATAGCATCTTCGGTACTGAGGCGGTTCTTAAGGAGGAAATGAGCTTCCTCGCACTGAGTGACATTCTGACCCTCATTAGAAGATCAGAAAGATGCAATGAGAAAGCAAGAGAAGTACATGGCTGAGGGTACGGCTGTGGATGGGTAAAAACGTCTCGTCCATAGCCTATTTGCCAGGCGTCAGCCTCCCTCCACCATTATCATTATCATTACTAAAGCTGCAAATCGTTTCTGTGTATCATGGTCGTAAAGTACAGATGTACTTACTGTCGTCGGCATTCACCTTGACCGCGAAACTCTTTCTCCAGTCCAGTCTATTATTAGCTTTCGAATTGTGTACACGTTAAGTCACTTGGACGTATTGCATATTGTTTTCGTGTTTTTATTTTATTTGTTGTACTGTATTGTTGATATTAATTTAATAATAAAGCATGGCAGACGTACGCAGGGGTAGAAAACGGCCATTTGCTGACAAAGTGAATAAATTCATAGGTGAATTTCCGGATTTATTCTATGATGGTGCTAAAATAATTTGTAAAATTTGCGAGAAAGATTTGATGTACTGGGATAACCGCGATTGTGGACTTCACGTAAATAGTGTACACCATAAAAATAAAAAAAATGGCGTGCCTTCGACAACACAGTTTATGTTTGATTTACTATTAATGCTGATTGCCTGTGATGTTCCGCTGCACATACTCGATAAACAACAATTTCGAGAGTTCTGAAATAAATACAGTGCCCAAGTGAAGTTACCAAGTCGCCCAACGTTATGTAACTATCTACCAACTGTACACGTAGACATCGTAAATAAGATGAAATGTGAATTAAAAAATACACGGCTGTGGTTATCTGTTGATGAGATATCAGATTGTAAAAAAAAAAATCTATTTTAAATGTTATAGTATGAGTACTGGACCCTCTTAAACCGACAGTTCCACTGTTACTAGCTAGCAAAAGACTAAGTCAGTCTACTAGCGAAACAATTACCAGGGTGGTGCTGGAGACGTTAGAAAAATTTGTTCTGTCAAAAAGTCAAGTGTTGATGTTTGTGACTGATGGCACCGGGACAATGCGTTCGGTAGGCCGTTCTTTGCAAGAAAAAGATTGTACGTTTATACATGTTACGTGTAAAATGTATGCTTTACATCTTGTGGCAGAAACTATTCGAAAAGGTTTTCCAGAGGTGGATGCATTAATAGTAAGTACAAAAAAAAATGTTTCTTAAATCTCCTAAACGTCTCCGTGCATTTCATAGCAAGTGTCCCGGTATTCCTGAACCACCACAGCTGATTCTTACACGTTGGGGAACATGGTTGCAGGCAGCTTTTTATTATGCTGAATATTTCCAACAAATAAAAGCTGTAATACTACAATTTAATCCAGATGAGGCTGCAGCTATTAAGGAGAGCCAAACAAAATTCGAAGATATTTCCGTTTAAACAGCTTTAAAAAATATTGCGAAGAACTATAAACCATTACATGAAAGCATAAAAAAATTAGAAAACAGTGCGTTGTCGTTAGCGGAGTGAAAAATGATTTCTGCCTCCAAATACAAGTAGTATTATATGTTTATGGAAAATACATTTCCGCAGCTCAAGTTTGGTGATTTTTCTTTACATATATGGTGATATTTTCAGATTTCTCATAACTCTCTTAATTTGTTTTCTTAGTACTTAGGTAACGCGAAAAAGCCAAAAATATAAACAGTTGCTACAGAAAATGATGACGTCTTTGGCTATGGTTATAAAAAAAAATATTTTAAAAATGTTAAGCTGAAATGAGGGCTCTTTAAAAGTCAACAATTTTGCAATCGTACCTAATATCGAACTGGACTATTTTTAAATTGTCAAATTTTAAATATTAAAGGTGGATTTATGCAGACACATTTATCAGTTATCATTTAAGATTTAAGATTTAGCATTTAACATCTTACATTTAAGAGTTGGCTAACTTTTAACTTTTAGATTAAATGTTAAATGAAAATCGTACTGCGCATGCTTAAACATGTGAGGTTAGGTTACAAATCCCTAAGTAAATTCTTTATTGGTTGTCATCATCTGGTTAGGAACAGAAACCTTAAATTTGATTGGATGCTTCTTAAATCATAAGTTATCAAATAAATTGTGCATAAATGCATATTGGCATTCTTAAATCTCCCATTTAAATGCTACATTTTAAATCTTAAATGATAAATGTTAAATGTGTCTGCATAAATCCACCTTTAACGTCTTTAAATGTATGTACAAATTGCTAAATTCATGAAAGAGTACCATGCGTAACTAGTTAATTTTTATATAGGTATTTATTTTGTCAGATATTTGCTCAGTATCAAAAAAATATTTCGTTGCTTATACAATAGACAAACATTATTAAATATGATTTGAACGAAACAACTACTCAGCGGGCAAATACCCCGACCTGCATTGGATTATACCCTCAAATCATGATAGATCGGTAATACTGAGGAGAACTAATAAGTTCGAAACCGGTCTATGTCTGGTTAGGAATTGACAAATGATATTGGCTACCGATCTATCATGATTTGAAGGTATAATCCAATGCAGGTCGGGATATTTGCCCGCTGAGTAGTTGTTTCGTTCAAATCATATTTAATAACAGTAGTTAGTCCACCTGGGCTAGGGGTCGCCGCTCTCCGTACTTACGTCGCAAGTCGCTATCCGCCACAGAGACATCTATGATATCGATCGGATAGTAGCATTTGGACCATATGAGAAGTTTCACATACCTCTCACCACTACTCAACAGATAATCAGTTTTTAAAAATTAAATACATTTTATTCAAGATATCTTTCAAAATATATGTGCTATTTAATAACTAAAACTTGCTTAAGTGTACGAATTGGTTTGAGAAATAGTTTGCTTCATATTTTAAAGGAATATTTTCCCTATTTTCCATTTTAATTAATATGTAAATAAGTTTCACAGAACCGCCTTGTGCTGTTAATAAATTGGCAGCAAATTAAAATAACAATAGAGCCTAATGACTATATTCATTACGTTTTATAATCAATAATTGTTGCACCAGTGGTAGTTCGATCATTTTCACCTAAAAAATTAGTTTTCCGAATTCATATTAATCTCAAGGGATTAATCTGCAATTGGGAAAGTAATTTCAATTTCACATGATTATTTTCGAAAATAAAATATATCGGCTATATATCAACAGTGGTGGTATCATCGACCCAACTTTTACAGAGCCATCTCTATGAAAATACTGAGAAAAAACACATCACCAAATATAATGGTCCATTTTGTGTTTGGTAGGTTAAGAAAAAGAATCCTCATTGTATCAGATTAAATGTAGCAAAGTACCAGATTAGAAGTAAAAGTAGTATAGGTCATTTCATAGCTAACATGTTTACTAGAAAGCTGCAATTTTAGTAAAAAAAGAACTGTTCAGTGTTCAAACGGTGGGAAGACTAATATAGCAATTTTACCATTCTAAATTCATATGCGGTTGGAAACTATTCACCCAGTGTCACTAATAACTTAAAGAATATGCAAATAATATTTTATACAAAAATTGTATTGTCATTCAGTCAATAATCTTAACTTTTAAACGAAACAAGTGGTAGCCTATGCTCACACGAACTTTTTTAATGAGCTTAACCTAAAAACCCATACGGAACACTGTATAAGATGGCAAGTTTTTTATTTCTTCAGATGTTGTATAAATATCTAAATTTTCTTCAAAAATTGTTTACGTGAAGTGTTTTGCTTACCCCTAGTTGATTGAATTTTGAGTTTACGTACTACTTCAAAGGCGAATGTCCGCAAGTCATTGCTTTTAAAGGCCGAATTATAATGATGGATGTATTAATATTAAGAAGGCTAGAGGATAAGATACATCGACAGTAAACCCTTCTTGTTTAAGGGATCTAAGGATGCAGCGTGGTAAATGACAACAATTAGAGCTCTTAGCTTGAGGCAGCTCACGAAGCGTATCGTGGATTAAGATGGCTTTGTCATCAAGGTAATGGAAGCTGAGGGCATCTTGCGATTGTCTCATTAATGTATTCTCAAATCAAAGATAGAATAGATAATGCAAACGATTGTTTGCCATTTGCTTTGCACCGTCTACGCTGTTTCAAGCTGAATTTCGATTTTGTTAAAGCCACAACCCCAGGGATTGTACAGCATATAAACAGTTGTCATCACAGGACATTAATATAATTTAGTAAGTTCAGAATCCGACGTTATAATGTTTCACTAACATTTATAACCTTCATCTACGTTAAGATGAATCTCATACAATAAAAGAAAAAATGATATTTTAAAACTAAATCTTAAGTCAATATTTTAAATTAACGTACCGTGTCCATAGGTTTACTGGAAAAACATTCTGAGATACACGGATATGTTCTCATTTAGTGTCACAGGATAGTGAAACGGCTTTCACAGCAATTTTTATCACGATAGTATATTTTATGAAAAAATATGCACAATTGGCAGAAACGTGCGATGGCACGCGTGACTAGCTATCGTAGCTGTGGGTTAGAATCCCGCCACCGACACTGACAAAGTCGGTGGGAATGGTTGTATGTCCACATTTTTCTAAGTGTAACCTCCTTCTAGACAGCTTGGGCTTTGGATTAGGGGGTTGTCTATTTTCTGTGGTGTTTAATATTATTATTAGTTATTATTATATGTGTAATCACATATACTGGGTCCAACAGCTACATATGATCAGGCATTTTTCTCGTACACTACAATAAGTATAAAAAACATCAAGGGTAAACTTTCTTAAATTTTTTATGCAGAACTCGAAAGTCGTTAAATTTTTCGGAAGGAACACACATTACACTGTTTTTTAAATGGAATGCTATTGGTTTTTTTTGCTGAAATTAATTCCTTATAATATTATAGGTTCATACAATTCCAGGCACATTTGTCCTTTGATCCAGTGTATTTGAGATATTAATATTTTTGTAAACACTTGAGTGGAGAAAATAGTACTTTAGCTGTACCGTTTAAAAATTGCTATTACTATTAGTGGTTTTTGTACAATGGCCACTTAGATTTCCTGACCTTATTCAGTTAGTTGTTTCCTCTGTGGATTTAAAAAATGAGGTTTATGGAAACATAAATCCGATCCCAAGAAAAGAAACTATCAGGAGGTAAGGAATTTGTGGGGACGATTGGATATGTTTTTTACTTAGAATAGTTTATGAGAAAATTGCTTGATCTTATATAGCTGCCAGCCTGCATATATGAATAATCTAAATCACATCCTTCATCCATATATACACTAGCACATACCTGGAATATCTGGCCAGATGGATTAACCAAGGACAAGATTCTCCATTAAATGGACACTATGTACACCAGACACGAACCCTTGTGATTTCATTATTTTGGGGAGTTATCAAAAACAATGTATAGGTTAAAATCTACACCAAAAGCCAATTCTTACAGGGATACAAAACGCTGTGAATTCTCTTCAGAATAAAGTAATGTTGAGAAGAGTACAACTTAATTTTTTTGCGTATAATTTAATCCTCATAAAATTGTATATATTTTTATTATTATTATTATCTCTTATGTAATCAATAAAAACCAATATTGGCTCACCTTCAGAGAAAATATCGAATGAGTTAAACAAAAAACATAATACTAAAATTCCATGTAAAGAACACATAAAAACACCACAGAAATGAGACAACCCCCGAATCCGAAGCCGAAGTTGCACGGGCGAGTGTTACACTTATGAAAAACACAGACATGCAACCATTCGTACCGACATTACCAGTACCGATGGCGGGATTCGAGCCCGCAGAACGGTGGAAAGATTATCTAGTCATACTTGCCATTGAGCGCTTGAACAAACTACTCCATCGAGCTGGCTAAATAATATATAAAACAAATAATACTCTGGGGAAATGCATTAACAATAACAAGGATACAGATAAAAAAAGATAAGAATGGAGTCTATAAGCTTACATGTGGTACATGCCCTAAAGTGTATATTGGACAAACCGGAAGAACGTTTGGAAGAAGGATTACAGAACATAAAAGAATTTGTGACAATAAATAACAAGAATCAACATATTCGAATCATCTTATTGAAAAAAACCATTCATTTGATAGTAATTTTAAAATTGAACGTATTGAAATAAAGAAAGTTTAGTATCGTTACCAGAATCGTTAGGAATTAAAAAATACTGGTAATATTTCAAATGATCAGATTGAAACTAATAATTCACCTTTATCAAATCTCATTCTAAATTATTATGTTAATTGACATTGTACCTTTTTGAAATCCTGTTATTCCACAAATTTTATACCTCTAAGTTGTTTAAATACCCATGTTCTGTATTAAGTAATTTAACACTGACGTAGTTTTACACCAAACACCAAAACACCGTACACTGCACTCAACGCGCATTTCGCCAATCAAGTTGGCATCATCGGGAGATTATCAGTTTTAATCATATCCAGATGATGCTTACATGGATGACGAAGCGCGCGTCGAGTACAGTATATTGTTTTGTGAAAAACCACGTCGGTGTTAGCTTCACATCGAAGGTTCCAACCCACTTCAGAATGACGAAGCTGTGTGGCGAAACAATTCTTATAAAAAAATAAAAAATTGTGAAAATCAAACAAACAAGTTTATTTTTGTGCTCAGTATAAATAATTTTATTATTATTGCTTTTATAACGGTTTATTTGAAATATGTGTTATATTTATGTATTTAAATTCTTTTTGCAATTTATTGTTTTCTTTGTTCGATGTAAGTATAACATGCATGATACATCAATTATTTAAATTTGAGGTTGAAGAACAACTCAGTTTGAGATAAACAAATGAAGTTTTCCTTGATAAAACCGCACGTGGCCTTTTAGGCTGAAAGATCTAACAATTAACATATTACCACTTTGGCTCGCCTCACAGATGTCCCAACCTCTTACACACGTGGCATCGTCCCAGCTCTTAACAATTTCAGCTTCATTAAAGCAATTAATTAGACAACAAGGAACAATATTCGCTTCGATTCCTGACGGCGTCTTTGTGCGCGTGACGTCTATTAACGAGGATAAACATTCTGACGATTCCTCGCCCCATACGCTTCACTAAAAGATTTAATTAAGCGAATTTGGATATTAAACTAATTGTCTTGTACAACATTTACTAAAAATCATAGTCTAATTAGTTGGAGTGTGTGGACAGTGAATAGTATTCGAATTAGCGACTAATCATTGTCAAAACAAATAAAGCTTAGGTTGGCGTCGAATGCGTTGAAACGCTGAACACTTCCAAAGCTGTTAGAGGATAGGATAGGTATTAAATTCCACCTGACAAATGTAATTTTAGTGAAATATACTAATGGTACAAACAGATTTGTCGACATGACAGTTCCTGGCTAATACAGACAGACAGACTTAACGACAAGTAAAGCCTGATGTATCGGAATACGTGTAGAAACAAATTGACCGAAGCGTATAAATTCATGCGATTTCATAGATCTAACACGTGTGATTTACTAAAAATGTAGACCCATTTAAATGATTTAGCTACAGTTGCGACTTGCTGAATGTCTTAAGGACATTAAAAATTCATAATAACATAAAAAACGCACCACATAAATTAGACAACCCCCAAATCCAAGACTAAAAGCTGGCGAAATGAGTTACATTTTGAAAAAAATGTGCACACTCCTTTTAACAATGTTAACTACCGGTGCTGGGACTCGAACCCACAGCACAGTTACACTGACTAGTTGCACTTGCCGCCATATAACACGCTGTATTCAACTGCAGGTAGTCCTCTAGAATGTCACGGCTTTGTTTTACTCTTGAGACGCATTAATCTTTGTCTTCTGTCTTGTTTGAATTGTCGCGGTGAAAACGGGCACTTCACAGAGGTGTCTATCTGATGACTGCTCTCATTTAGGCCCTACGATGGGAACACGATTGTGCGAATTCAACACTGTGGACTGTCTACTCCAACCTTTGTTAAATTTTGTTTCTGATCGATCCCACTTCTGATCCCATTCCTTAAAATATACTACGCTTATGAGGAGCAATCATTTCAAAACAGTGATATCCGTAGCTTTATCGTTGTTTTCTATTTTGTAGTATACGGCACTAGTCTCTGCTTTGAATTATTCTTAAACATCGCCCTTTTCCAATTCGTAAAAAGTTCTGACCGCAAATAACGGATACGTTAGTTATATTATCGGTATAATCAGTGGCGTAGCTAGGATTTCTGGGCCCCTATGCAAAAGTTGTTTGCTCCCTAGTAGATAGCTCTTACAATACCAACCATAAATCTTCGATACAGGTAATACAAACTATTAAGACAAACATTTACCAAACCAGTGCGTATAACTTCAGTGAGCCAAGCGGCGTTGCTTGCCCTAAATAATTACAGGATAAGCTTAAGACTGGTCCTGTAAATTAAAGAGGCTCTAGATATACTTGCCCAAGATAATAAAGTGCAATTCTGCAGGGTAAAGGGCACAATAGAAATTAAGGAAACGAGGAAGCGGATGCTTTATCCCGCAAAGGCTTTGAAGGCGTTCCGTATGGTCCATAATCAACGATAGCGCTCTAGGAAGTGATCCGCAATTCCCTGATAAAAAAATCATATACTTAAGCGTGACACCAACTGGTGGGTTAATCTAAGCAGCTACCGGCACCGTAGAATATCCGTAGTCTGCACCCAGTCGTAAGTTAAGCAATCATTGTGTTCAGCTGTGCAGAAACAATCTGCGAATTTTTTAGATCTACTAACAGGTTATTGTAGATTAATAAGACCTTCGCACACTTGATTCGGACAATCCCAGGTGCAGAGTGATCTAGAAGACGAGACTGCTGGGAATGTGTTTTATCACTGTCCTACATTCTCGACAAAGAGAGGATTGATACTGGGAAGCCTTATGGTCAGCATAAACTGGGGATCATTCTCCGATTCATTACAAGCATTGGATGGCTTGATGAATGAGCGAGTACGGTGGATACGCCATCGTTTCTTGTGGGACATCTAAGTGTGAATGAACTTGAACGTTCTCGTCCCCAACAATCCAGAATCCAGATAGGTACCGGTAAAGAGAATTATTTTAATCTCTAAGGAAATGCCGCTTTTTGTATCGATCCCTTATGCGTTGCATCCCTTTGCTTACCGTAACTACGTCACTAGGTATCACAAGTATTATTAAGTCAAATGAATAATCAGATCAGATAACATCAATATTAGGAATATATAATCTTCAAAGGACCCAAATTCACATCAAATCAATTTTGTTTTTATGAAATGGAAAGCTTTTAATGCAAATGGCACGCTTCATAAGGTACTGCTGCTCGATTTGGAGATCGAGATCGTAGTCGATACATCGATGTCACCTCTATGTAAAACAAACCTGTTTCTTTAAATGTGATCGCACATACGGAGAATGCTAGAGCGAGGTTTACATCGAGGTAGATACAACATGTCGAGGTAGATACAACAAATTTGTTTTTCCATCGCCGTAGAAAGGAAGGCATCATGGTAGCTTGCATCTGATTGGTTTACTCAGATCACTTGACATCCTTCCACTTATACGTCATACACTACATAACCAGCACGGAACACATCATCCACTTCCACCTCGATCGTGACCATGACTGTGATTACGACCTCCACCGAGAGCAGCGAAGGCATCTTCCGTATGTCTAGACATACCTGCATACTGGAAAGGATACAGTTGTAAGGGTACAGACATGTCTTTGTAATGAATCATACGCATGTTCATTACTGTAGTTTCGGAAATTCCCGTTAGTCTTGTGCTGTCGCGCACATCCTGCCGACATATGATGAATCACACAGATGTTCATTCCTAGAAGCTTCTGCAATTACCGTTTGGCAGGTGCTGCCACGTACTTCCTGCCGCCATGAAATATTGACGTCACCAAGGCCAGGATTTTGGTATAAATAGTATGGCCGTAGCCGAGGAAAAAGCATTCAGTTTTCTGCTGACAACTACCTTCAGCGTGTTGAGCTGGGTAGTTGAGGAGTCTTAAGCGTGTTGAGCTTGACTCCATTGTCTGGTAGCATCTTGAGGTTTTAAGCGTGCTGAGCTTGACCTCCTGGTGTTGGTGGCCATTTTGCCGCTCTGCACCGCCGTCACCAGTCTAGTAATTATTTATCGCCGTGAGTCTTCAGCGTGTTGAGCTGGGCCCATGGTTGGTAAATGGTTGCTAAACCAATAGCCGTCACCAGTCCCCTAATTATTTATTGCCGTGAGTCTTCAGCGTGTTGAGCTGGGCCCGCCGCCGCTAAATAATTATCGAACTTACCGCCGCATCGTATCCTAGATGTTTTACTTCAGTACATGGAACTGAAGCCCACCGTCACCGTGCATTCACCGAATTACACTCCCGTAACTTAATTTCACCGATGTAAATAATATTTGTTAAATGTACTTGACTTGGTTTTATTGTTGAAGAATCTGATTTTATGTTTATTTAACTTCATGTTTTGGATAAATGTTACTTTAATAAAATAAACTCTGTTACGAATACTTTGAGCTTTCTTATTTACAACTAACAGGAATCCTGGATTAATTCTCCAAACCAGCTATCCGAAAGCAAACACTGTTACGACGCCCAAACATACGTCGCTACATATTTTGGGCGTCCGAACAGACACCGTTACATCTTTACCTTTAGAACTGTATCCTTCCCTGCTAGAAATCCGTGATTACAGTGAGGAACATCTACCGCATAGCAAATACGTATCGATGTTGTATGACAATTATACCATCAGATTTTTCATGCTTTCTTAAATTTCTTCATCTCTGTTGTTTATTAAGGCATCTCTAGTTTAATAAGAAAAACATGTGCTGGCAGTTTCCTAAATAACAAATCATTAAATCTGTTTTTTTTAAATTTACCTCCTGTGCTAATTAAGGCTGTATACAGATGATTATGTCGGGGTTCTAATAATTTATGAGTACGGCTAGCCGCGACCTATTCCGTTAATACTCTAACTTAATTATACCAAAATCTAGCATTTAATAGCACATTTAGCTTGGAACCTGCCTATGCATTATTACAGTCCTAGTGATGTATCACCGTTTTACATATTAACTAGGAAATTATACTAATAGTTTTAACGTTAAAGTAGCTGCAGAACCATGGAGAAATTCATGTCATTGTGACCAGTGATTTTCAATTTACAACACGTATTGATATATGTCATACATAAATTATTTACTTAAATATTACCCCACCATTGATAGAAATAATTTGAAATGGCCACAGTGACATAAGTAATTTACAATCGATATGCCTATGCAAATGTCGCTTTCGAAACTACAAAGAATATATCTAAGTACTACAAATCCTTATCAGCCTAGTTAAAACAAATAGTGCAAATAAAAACTGCTTTAGTTTTTCAGAGATTTCTGTTATCGAAATGCGCGATCTTTAAAAAAACATTAAAAATAATCCGAGTAAAGATGTGTATGACATAAATATTAACATTATAAAATACGTACAAGATATTATTATTATTCGCTCCGGCAAATCTACGACTGATGCAATAAACGAAATGGTAGAAAGTGTAATCGCGGCATTTGAAAATAAAAGTTTAGCTGGAAGTACCATCTGTGATTTGTCGAAAGCATTCGACTGTGTGCAGCATGATATCCTGGTTGATAAACTTCAAAAATATTGGCTAAACGATACAGCTAAAAACTTCATAAAATCATATATTACAGCCAGAGATCAAGTAACCGTATATAATGGAATATCATCATCATCGGCAAAAGTAAAATTCGGAGTACCTCAAGGTTCCGTACTTGGGCCCCTATTATTCTTAATATATGTTAATGATCTACCTAATCATGTAAATGACACTTCACTAGTTTTGTTCGCTGATGACACCACCATAATTAATATAAATAGCAATGCAAATAATTGACTGCAGGATGCAGTTCTCATAGTTGAAAACTTCTGACTAGCATCTTAATGAGTCGAAGACACAAATTATGTTTTTTTCTACCCGAGACTTAGATCATTTTGACAATCCCGAAAACGTAAAAAGTTTAGGAATAATTATGGATCCACATTTACGTTGGGATCAACATGTTAACTATCTATGCAGTAAACAATCCAAAGTTTTATATCTGATAAGAAACTTAATGGCAGAATTGCCTGAAAATGTCATAAAAACAGTTTGTTTCTCCTTATTTCAGTGTTTTCTCTTATGCTACACTTACCTGGAGACTCGCCTCTCATTTACATAGAACATTCTCACAGCAGAAACGTATTATAAGAATAATGACACGTTTGACGTTTAGACAAGATGTAAAACAAAAATTTATAGAGCTAAATAGCTTAACAGTTCTTAGTTATCATATTCTTACGGCGCTCATGTATGTTAAACAAAATATCAACAAATATGTCTCGCACAGAGAAATACATGAATACAATACCAGACACAGAGATCAAGTTTGTTTAGACTACACCAGATTAGTTAAAAGCCAGAATGCAATAAACTACGACGATCCAATTTTTTTTAATAGTTACCACAAGACATCAACCAGTTACCAAAAAAACAATTCAGACTTAGGATTAAACATAGTTTTCTGAATGGAGCATACTACTCATTTGACGAGTTCTTATGTGATGTTTTATAGTAAATTCCTTTCAGTGTTGTTATCGTCAGTTGGTCGTTATATACTATTTATTTATATGTTGTGATGTGACATACACAATTGTACTTTTAAACCCACTGGATATTGGCATCAATAATTTTTTATTTTTTTTTTTTTTCGGTTTCCCGATGCCGGTCAGTCCTCCCGTGGCCTCCGACGCCTCACGGGAGTAGCGCCGGCGCATTAACTACAGCCACTCCCCACATCCCGCAGGGTTAGTGACTGTAGATACCAGAATCGTGTGCCCTAAGCAGACGGAGAGAACCCAGAATGACCGCCTTCTGCATTTGGCCTGCCAGCCACTCGGCTGATTTTTGGCAGGCCGGTATGATCTTCAGTTCCGAGAGTAGCGTAGGCTTAATTCCTCCGAGTACACCGATTATAAGGACGACCATTTTGACCGAGTAGCCTGGGTACAGCACTTGGAGCTCGTACCGGAGATCTCGATATTTGGTCCGTTTCTCCTCTTCCTTCAAGGTGATGTTTTTCTCCGCAGGTGCCGAGAACTCGATGACATACATCACCTTGAGTTGATGGTCGAGGAGGACTATGTCAGGCTTATTGGCTTGGATTAGCCTGACAGTCGGGAACGAGTAGTTCCAGTAAATCCGGCATTTCTCGTTCTCGACAACGGACTCAATATCTCCGGGGACATAAGGCAGCACTGGTGTCTGGTCTACCCCGTATGAGTGCCTTAGATGGTAGTATAGCACTCGTAACGCCGCGTTATGCCGGTGGATGTAGGCCGAAATCGCATATATGGGGCATGCAGATAGTAAGTGCATGAGCGATTCCGGCGCCTGATGGCAGGTCCTGCAGTTGATATCAGGAACCTCTACACGCCACACGCGGCTAGGGTAGACCAAGGTGTTGATAACACCATCTTGACAGGCGATAATGAATCCCTCGGTCTCCGACTTAAGCCCTGCTGACCTTAGAAAGGCGAAGGTCAGCCTAGTCGATAAACCCAGTGTTTCTATGTTCTTATAGAAGACACCATGCTGGGGTTTATCGACGTGCTGCCGAAACAGATTTTCCTGTTCGGCAGCTCTAATTCGGGCTTTTAGACGATTTGGCTGAAGTTCGGTGACTGACTCAACATCAGCACCTCGCCGGCCTCCTCGCCTGATGTCAAATGCGAGACCGAGTTCATCTGCGGCTCTTTTTGCTGCCTTAAACAATCCTGCTCCCACTCCTACAGTTTCGTGATGTTTCACAAACCGCAGGAGGGGATCTGAGCTCCTGAGGATGTTACATGCCATACTCAGTACTACTCTGCCATGCGTACACTCCAGGCTCAAGAGTCCTCGGCCCCCCCGTTGACGTGGGAGGTACACACGAGGAACGGACGATCTAGGATGAATACTTCTGTGAATATTCATCATCTTGCGGGTATCTCTGTCTAATTGGCGCAGCTCATCTACCCTCCACTTTACTACTCCGAAGGAGTAGAGCAGAATCGGAACGGCAAGCATATTAGTTGCAGACACCTTGTTCTTCCCCGAAAGTTCGGAAGACCAAATCTTTCGGAGGCGGTGTCTGTACTTGCCGCGGAGAGATTCCTTTATTTGTGTTACATCCTGGATGTGCCTTTGTTGCACACCCAGGTATGTATAGGTCTCTCCGGCATCCAGATGTCTTAGGATTCTTCCGTCTGCGAGCTGCGCATCTTCAGGAAATTCCCCGCATCGTCCTCTCTTGAGGTGGACGACTGCACATTTGTCCAACCCGAACTCCATACCAATTGCCCGCGTATATTCTTCGACCATCCTAAGAGCGTTTTGTAGTTCGCGCTCTCCGGAGGCATAAAGTTTAAGGTCATCCATATAGAATAGATGGGTGACCTTATGCCTCCGGTCGCTGGGTGGTCCACATTGATATCCGCGGGTTTGGCGGAGCCCAACAGACAACGGCAGCAGTGAGATGCAGAAGAGGAGAGGACTCAGGGAGTCACCCTGGAAAACTCCTCTCCTAAATGCTACCTGCTCTGTCGTGACCCGCTGTGCACCTGATGTTATGGTGAAGCGGGTCTTCCAGAGCGGCAGCAGCTGTTCTATGTATCTCACTAGTGGTGCTGGTACCCCAAGACATTCGAGCAAGTACAACAATAGCTCGTGCGATGTTGTATCAAATGCCTTGCGGTAATCAATCCAGGCCATCGATAGATTCCGCTTGTATTGCACAGAATCCTGTGTAATACAGCGGTCTATCAGCAGGCTGTCCTTGCAACCTGCCATGCCCTTCTTGGCACCACGCTGTTCGTGTATCTGTTGGAAGACCGGATCAACAGACCTCAGTGTCCTAGCATACAAGATACGTGTAAATATCTTGTAGCAGGAGTTGAGGCAAGTGATCGGCCTATAATTCCTCGGGTCGGAAAGATCCCCCTTTTTGGGGATTAGCACAGTACGTTCCTCGACGAACCAGTCCGGAATCTGCTGCCCCTCGTTCAACCATGAGTTGAAAACTCGCGCCAGACGGCGGTGAGTGGAAGGAAATTTCTTCCACCACCAGTTGTTAATACCGTCTGGGCCCGGGGCAGCGAAGTTCTTGGTACCAACAAGTGCTTGTTGGACTTCCTCCGTACTGATTGCCGGGCACACTTCTTCTGGCTCTTGAAGATGTCTGTGGCACAGAGCCTCGAAGTGTGCAATAGATGGAGTGTCGCTATTGAATGGACGCGTCGTTTCGTAGATTCCCTTCCAGAAGGTTTCGACATCTTCTACAGTCGGAGGATTTTCGACGACACGCTGTGGCTCTTGAAAGAGGCGGGAAGGATTCGTACGGAACAAATTGTTTTGTTCCATACTCCTCACCCGCCTCCTCAATGTTTTCTTTATCGCCATGAGTGCTCGGATCCTATCTAGACAGTGCTGCTTGATGGTAAGCATCACTGTTAGATTTAGAGTATGGTGTTGACGTCTTAATCCGGCTGCTATGCGCCGGATTCTGGGAGTAAAAACTCTCCCAGTCGTCTTATATTCCACCACACTCTGGATCCGAGAAGCGTGTATTTTGTACACGCCGCTTGGCTTTCTCGACCCCGTGATTGATTGACCTCTCACGGGGGACGAGTTGCTTAGCGGCGTTGTACACGGCACAGTTGATTTGCCAGATGTCTGCATCTTCCGGAATTTCCTCATCGATGACAGCGTCCATTCTAGCCAGGTCTTGTGGCTTTAGGTTAGCCCTGGTGTTAAGGCTAACTCTCGTCCTTAAGTCAACATCGGCGAACTCTAATGGATGTTCCCCATCAGCTGGTAATTGCCGCGGTGGAACTGCGGCTGGCAGTTCTTCCAGCTGATGGGGTGCCCTTACGTAACCTGTCCTGCGCAAGAAGGATACTTGGTCTCTCAGGTGTTGTTGAGAGAAGGCGTGATGCTCTGGATGCATTTCGCACCAAAGTGCATGCAATCGCGCCATGTATCCCCTTCGCTCAGGTTCGCTACTCTCGCGGCAGGTCAGCAAGTCGTCCACTTAAAGCGTCCATGTACAATAGCATTGTTGTCGTCGTTTGGACCGTCCGGTAAGGCCCCTCCCATCTGTCCTTGACCTCCATCCGGCTGAGGTCGATTGTGAGGGGCCCTTCTGAGGTTGTAGGTAACCCAAGCAGTAAGAGTACCAGGGTGGTTAGCCCTGGTACTCCCGGCCGGCATTAGTCAGGCAGAGTTGCCTCTGCCTGTCCAGGGTGCACCAACGTGGAGGTTGCCGGTCCTTTACACCCCTCAATAAATTATTATTATTATTATTATTATTATTATAAATCAAATTACAATTAACATTTTAATATTCTGATGCCGGTTTTTATTATATTATTTGGTTAAAGTGAAAATTATTCGCTTGAAACGTACCGCAAGAAAAAAATCTATAATTTACAAATATTTTCAGGAGCTGTCAACAAATAAATACTTCAAGCTTCCTAGCAAATTTTGTAATTTTATTTTATTAATGATAACTGCATACACTTGTGCAGAACAGATCGATAGGTTGAAATTAGGATTTTCTGTGTATAATTTTTCAATTTTTTTTATATAAAATAATTTTGTAATGTGCGTTTTTAGACAGTGAAAGAAAGCTATAATTTAAAAATTACCCCACTAGTTTTTGAATTAATTAAGTTTTAATAATTATACTTAATAACTTACTTAATTAACAACTTACTTAATTAATAACTTACTTAATTAATAACTTACTTAATGAACGCATTACCAGAGGTTTTTTTGCAATACAGGTGTTTTCAATTGTTTAGCTAACTCTAAAAATGTTAATTGTTAATACCTCCGTTATTTAACTCATCCCGAAGAATTGTTTGAAATCCACTTCTGTTTTTATAGATATCGATAGTATTCAATATTCATTATCCTATAATAATAGAATATAATATATATTCATAAAGAGACGTGGAAAATGTGCAAGACTGTAAAGATATTGACCGTCGCGTCGCGGAGCTCGAATATATCAAATATGTGTGACGATATAAGAAATATGCTACAAGCATATAAAGAAACAGCAAAGTGAAAAGCGCTGACTTGATATATAAGCACTAAAAAGTTTAGCATCAATAAGGGCTGCTAACTGAAGCAATATTTTCAGAAATACACCACGATGGCTCGACACACTTAGCAGAAATAAAAACGCGTGAGGCAACTTCCATAAATAACATATTTCACTCTAATATTTCGTAAGGCAAATGAAATGTATGCAAATTTCCACGGCAATGCACCTCATAAATATATCAAAATGGTAAACGTTGGAAGCAAAAATGTAACGCTTTTATATCTATTAAGCAAGTGGAATTTTTCCTTCGCCAGGAAATAGATATCATCTGAATAAGGAAGGAAAATGTTTTAAACATGGTTAAAACATCTTTTTGGGGATATTTATGACAACAGCCCAAGCTTCTCTCTCAAATACCGAATGTAACTCTGTTCTGTGACTTGTTCATTGTTCACCCCCATTGTTATTTGTTTTTTTATTTAGCAAAAAAATTGTATTATAATACACAAAGGTGTGTCTGCGCAAAGTAGAGACACACCCCTGTAGTTCGGTTGTATTTGGGCAAATTGAAAAATTATTTTTTTCATATTGTAGTACTCGGCGAGATCTACCATCCTGAATGACAATTTTTTTATATTATGTACCAAGGCCTATCATAACTAAAATAGATTGCTAAAAAATCAAGAAACGCTATTAGGGATTTTTTTAATCGAAATAGTTTTTAGGAAATATGAATCGGAAATGCTTAGAAATCTTAAATACCGAATTTCATATTGATAGGGTGTTCCCTATGATTTATACATTTTTGTGAAAAAAATTATTAAAAAAGAAGCGGAACGTTTCTTTCAGTTTAAAAAACGCGAAAGAGGGGTAATCATTTCATCTAATCAATACTCAGTAATACTACGGTTTATATACGGTGATCAGAAAGTACTCTCTGTACTCGGGATTATGAGGAGTTAATAATAATAATAATAATAATAAGTTTATTTACTATATAAAGTGGGCTTGTACAAAACAAAGTAGGACTAAAAACTAAAGTTTTACATTCTCATTTAAGTGTACAAATAATTTTTTAAGAAACCTAGTCTCTAATAAATAATAAATAAACTAAAAGAAACACAAAAGTAAACTAATTTACTTGTCTGTGCATACCCTTGTGTATATAATACTCAAGGGAAAAGTGAATATGTATATTTTAGTTGTGTTGCAATGTATTATAAAATTATATGTTTTGTTAATTTACTTAATTTTGCTTATCAATGATTATTTTAATTATACAAGTATATTTTGATTTATAATATTGTAAATGAATGTCTTGGGTGACTCTAGTAACCGCATTTTCCTTTTTTTTGTTGAAAATTGAATATTTATTTATATTTTTAAGATCCAAGGGCAAGCTGTTATATGTTCGACTTTCCAAGTAGGTATATGATTTTTGGCCAATGGTTTTTACACTTCGAGGTATTTTATAACTATATTGTTTTGCTCTGGTTCCATAATTATGTTCAATTTGCTTCATATTAGTTCTGTTTCTAAAGGTTTTGAGAGAGATTTTTAAATAAAGCAATTGCCGTGCGTCAAGTACCTGACACTCTTCATACAGTAAGGTGCTGGGGTAGGTTATATCTTTATTAAATATAATTCTAAGAATCCATTTTTGGACCGTATTTAATTGTTTTAAATAAGAATCGCTTACCCCTTCCCATTCTCTAATACCATAAGACAGGAAAGATTGAACCAATGCAAAATAAATGATTTTTAGGTGACTAACGTCTAGGTAATTTTTGAGATTTTTAAATCTAGATATCAGACCTCTTAGTTTTCTTGTCAAATTATTTACTTGTAAATCCCATCTCAAATGTCGATCGATTATGATTCCTAAATATTTTACTGAGGTAACTTCTGGTATTTCTATATTTGCATCAATATTAAGTGGACCTAACTTTGGTAAGTGATTATAATAACTAGTAAATGGCAAGTAATTAGTTTTAGAATAGCTTATCGTAAGCAAGTTATAATCAAACCATTTTTTTATGTTTTTAAAATTATTTTCTGCAATTTTTTTTTAAGTTCTGCCATGTATCTGCTTTATACAATATGACAGTATCGTCCGCGAAACATACGATTGTGCCCGCAACTTTAAGGGACAGTAACTGGTTGATGTATAAAGTGAACAATACAGGTCCTAGGACTGTTCCTTGCGGAACACCGTATTTGAGAGATTTGGGTGTGCTTATAAATTCATCTATTTTTACATATTGTATCCTGTCTGTCAAATAACTCTCAAATAAATTCAGAACATTTCCTCGAATACCATAGTCTTTCAGTTTAGTTAGTAACTTTTTGTGACACACAGTGTCGAAGGAATGATAATAATAATAACTGAGCTCGGTAACGCAGTGGGCCAGAGCGTTAAGTGACAAACGTAACTGGTTTACTGCTCATCAACTCCCCGGTTCATATCCCGACTTCGATTCTGACAAAGTCGAAGGGTTTGTTTATGTATATCGGCGTTTTTTTTTCAACTGCGTAACTCCCGTCCGTGTAGCCTCGGCTTTGGTTTGGGGGTTGTCTAATTATGTGGTGTTTTTTTTTATTAAGTGATTTACCATCAACTTGTAAATTTATATTATTTGAGATGTGTTCTCTTGAATTTTTGGAGCAAAATAAAATAGCAGAACACTTATCAAGATTGAGCTTTAAATTATTCAACTTCGCGTAATTAGATATAGCAGACAAATAGTTATTTATTTTTTTTTGAGGCATTTTGATAATCATTAGGCTTAAACTAAAATTATAAATTTAAATCATCAGCATAGACTAGCATATCACAATGTTTTGCACAATCAAAGACGTCTGCGGTGTAAAAGATAGTATGGGCCCCAGAATAGAACCTTAAGGAACACCAGAACTAATATAGGCTGAATTTTAACTCATATCATCCATAATTACTTTTTGATGACGATTTCTTAAATATGAATTAAAAAAATTGATTGAAATATCATCGAAACCATAAAATTTAAGTTTAGCAATTAACAAGGAATGATCTAAAAGTATCAAAGGCTTTTGAGAAATCTAATGACACGAGGGCAGTTGTTTTTCTGCAGTCTAATGAACGAAATATGTTATCCGTGATTTCGAGTAAAACTGTAGTGGTACTAAAATCGGTGAATAGAGTTTTAACATAACATATATTGCCATTGAAACTTCTATTAGTGTATTTATATACAGTTTCAGCACAATTATTTGATGTGCTAAATACAGATATATAATAATCATTCACTTGGTCAGGATTATGCAATTCTATAGGAATTTCCGTATTTTATCTGTTTTTAATATGCAGATTATTTATTGCTTTACAAAGTAATTTTGAATCATTACAGTTTTGATTGTACACTAAATACGCAGCTTTTTCCCGTTTTTAACTGTGTTGGCATAGTTACGTAATTACTTATATAAGTACAGAAATCATTTATGTTTTCAGTTTTATTGTATTTGCTGCCCGCTTTATCAAGATCTTTCTTGATTTGTTTAACTGTGTTTGTAAGCCAGGGAGCGTAAGGCTTAGTAATTCGAGCAGTTTTATAAAGCGCATGTTTATCAAATAAAGCCAAAATATTTTTAGAGCGGTAATTCATTTTTTTCTATCAATATCAAAAATATTTAAAAAATCGTCCCAGCTAATGTTATTTAAATCTTTTAAAAATGCATCAACGAAATCTTTTTAAGGTTGCTGTAAATTACTGTCTTAGGTTTGGCACGTTTAAAGCTCAAGGATAGTTCACAATATACAGCTTTGAGATCAGATATATTATCTGCATCTATTGTGCCAGAGTCAAGAACAAAATTAGGTTTTTTCAGAAATATGACGTCTATGATTTTTTGTTTAAAATCTGAATTGCGTGTGGGATCTAATATTAACTGTGTAAAGTCATAAGAGGACATGCAATTTCATTCCATAGAAATTCAATGCCATTCACAGAACCAAAATCCGTTAGAACTTCTACAGCTTCAAGTTCGTTTTTTACGTAATTTTATTTTGGTACTAGAGTGTACTATATTATTACTCGGTATTAACCGTAGTATTATTTCATATTGAATAGATAAAATGAACCTCTCATTACTGATTAAACTGCAAAAATTACGATAATTTTTGTATTTTTTTTTACAAAAGTTGATGAGTCGTAGTAAGAGCTATCAATATGAAATTCAGTATGTAGGGTTTCTAAGCATGCCCGATTCATATTTCCTAAAAACAATTTGTTTAAAAAAATTGCTAATAGCGTTTTTTGATTTTTAGATTTTTTCTAATTATAGTAGGCCGAGGATAACCAACAAAAAAAATCTTATTCGGGAAGGTAGATCTCGTCGAGTACTACAATTTGAAAAAAAAGAATTTTTCAATTCGCTCAAATACAACCAAAATAAAGGGGTATAACTGCTCAAAGTGGAACACACTGTATATGACAAAAAAATCGTTGAATATGACTCCAATTTTTTGACAGATTTTGATTTTGAAAGTTTAGGTCTTGGAGTGGGTTGGAACCTTTGATGTGAAAATTATACTGACGTAGTTTTCCACGAAACACCAAAATACTATAAACTGCACTCGATACGCGTTTCGCCAACCCAGTTGGCATCATCTGGAGATGATTAAAACTAAACTTATGCTAACAATCTACCCTATTTATACCTGAACTATTGTCACAGTTCGGTGAACCGTGACCCACTAACCAATAAAGCGGGCCATTTGGGATAGACCCTCTATCACTATTCATACAATTTTTACACTTTGTGATTTCCAAGCTTCCAAATGCATCCAGTTGTCTAATATCTGTTACATTCCTAATTAATCTTCAATTGCTAATATCTATTTTATGGTTGTCCTCAAACACATATTGGGCAACACTAGACTTATAGACCGGGAGATAATGACAGATTTTTTGGACGTGATTTTACCCAGTATGCCTTTTGGAGGATATTATGGTATGCATATTCTGTTGTTAATAAATGATAAATTAAACAGTCATCCCGGGTCCTTCATATATTAAAATTAATTAACATTTGTATGCAAATTAAGCGTTTCGATGCGATTTCACCCAGGCTGCCATGAATCCACAATAAAATTCAAGTAAAATACGACAATTGAAGTATTAAAGGCATACCGTTTGCGTGAGCCCAAAAGGTGATCACGGACAGGTGTACTTGCATTTTAAAAAACGATTTATCCGCGTTTCTAAACAGGCTGCCATTAAGAAGTATACATGGTTGTGCTATACATCAGCTATTGAAAAAATGGCATACCGTTTGCGCATGTCCAAGTATACCTCACATTAAAAACATATAGTAGAGTTATTTAACAAAATTCCGTTATTTTACTCAATGAAAAATGTATTGCAATAAGAAATATGTATCCTAAAATGTCGATATGTAAAATGGCATACCATTTGAACGAGTTTGTCATATTAGAAAATAGAAGTGAGATTGTAAAATAGAAAAATAATTGTCTGTATATTTAATCAGTATGCCATTCTATGGTTGAAGCAATCATGATATAATGAAGTGAAATAACAAACGGCATACAAGTTGTGCGAGTTTTACATATTTAAATCCAAGAAATAACGTCGCGAAATTACGAAAAAATTTGCCGTCATTATAATCAGTATGCCTTTAAGTTTATACTTCAAGTTAATTATAAAGTTCGCTAAAATAATATGGCATACCAATTGTGAGAGTTTATAGTACGAAAAGTAGCATGTAAAGTAAATTTCACAGGGCATCCCGTCCTTGTTTTCCCCTTATTTGGGTCAAGTCCCTGTTTTTGGTCGTGTATATTGCAAATATATGATCGGACAAAACCGAAGGTAATATAAAAAAACGTCGTCAATTTTCTGCTATTTACATTAACCCTTTGACTGGCAGACGGTTCCAAATAATATTTTTGATTCTCTATTATCTTCACTATATCTCAAATTAAGCAAGATACGATAAAAGGTTAAGAGATCTTTTTTTGTAGAGAACTCAATTTCCCACAAAAGAACAACAATACAAATTTTTCTTATCTCTCATAGTTGCAAAGTTATTCACGAATCATTTTTTTTTTAGTAAGTCTTGCCTGCCATATGGCGGGCTTGTCAGTCGAAGGGTTAATTGTTGGAGGTCATCAGTGAATTATGAAATACGATTTTTTGCAGCTTCCGATAACGACGCCCAAGACTCTGTCAGAATCATCGCTTCCTCGGACGAAGAAGATGATGAAGACAGTGACGATACTGGCTCCGACGATGATGGAGACTACGAAAGCGATGCACAGATTGACAGCGACGGCTATGAAGAGGAGGAGAGTAATAACGATGAAGAATCGAATTTTAATGTTACATTTATCGACGAATAAAATTCATACCAATTTCAATAATTCAATGTTATATGGAAAAAATTAAATCTGGTCAAAATAAAATTTTCGTTGAAATCCCGAAATTTTTTTCTTCCATAAATAAAGAAAATTCAATTTTTTGGGAATAATGACCCTTCTCAATAAGTATGCCGCTTATGATTTGATGTTGATGTAACATGATTGATTCAAAATTGGAGAGGCATACGGAGTTAAATCATATAAATTCTGTTGTTTATTTTGCACTAGCGGTTTTTGTGTTTTCATCATAATTTCATACTTTGCCAGCCTCGGACTTTGTCAAACGGTATGCCATTCAATACACCATATAAATACATCTCAATGGAATGAAAAACAAAGAAGCATACTGATTAAACACACGGTAATTTCATTAACTATTTTGCAACTTCTCTTGCGTATGCCTGTACTTATGACTGCCCTGATTGCTATGCCAATTTTATATACAATATACGCTATCATAAACTGCATGGAAACTTAATGGCATACTGATTTAAATAACGGAATTTTGTTAAATAACTCTACTAGATGTTTTTAATGTGAGATATACTTGGACATGCGCAAACGGTATGCCATTTTTTTCAATAGCTGATGTATAGCACAACCATGTATACTTCTTAATGGCAGCCTGTTTAGAAACGCGGATAAATCGTTTTTTAAAATGCAAATACACCTGTCCGTGATCACCTTTTGGGCTCACGCAAACGGTATGCCTTTAATACTTCAATTGTCGTATTTTACTTGAATTTTATTGTGGATTCATGGCAGCCTGGGCGAAATCGTATCGAAACGCTTAATTTGCATACAAATGTTAATTAATTTTAATATATGAAGGACCCGGGATGACTGTTTAATTTATCATTTATTAACAACAGAATATGTATACCATAATACCCTCCAAAAGGCATACTGGGTAAAATCACGTCCGAAAATCTGTCACTATCTCCCGGTCTATTATCTGTTCTACCATATTTGAGATAGGCCATATGCTCCTTGAATCTAGTTTGAATTAATCGTTTAGTCTGTCCAACATATTTTTGGTTACAGTCCTTACGGTCCCGACTTTTTTGTTTGTTCCAATTTTGTCATTTGGATTGTCTAAAAGTTGTTGTAGTCATACCTATATCTTTAAAAATCTCAACAATACCACGGGTGAATCGAGGATCGAATGGAATCGATACAAATTTCGACGTTTGTTCATTGTTTCCAAGTGTTCCGAGACCACAGACCTTGGAGTACCTTAAAGATCTACTCGAATTAAAGAATCGCAGTCAAGATGTAGTAAAAGAATTACTTCAACTTACTAAACTTTGCATGAAACAAGATTGTTTTAGATTCAACGATTATTTCTTCGAACAACATTATAAGTAACAGCAATGGAAACTCTTTGTCACCATTCATTGCCAGTCTCTTCATGAACAGATTCGAGACGAAAGCAAAAGAAGATTTCGAGTATAGAAAGAGTCAAAATTAGTTAGAATTTGACATATACAGAAAAGACACCAGTAGGTACTCTAAGATATATCCCTATGGACTCTCACCATTGTGCTCAACACTAAATGGCAAGTTTTAATTTTTTAGTACATCGTCTATTAAGCTTCCCTCTCAATAAGGAGATGTTTGAAAATGAAAAGCCATTGATTGAGGATATAGCTGCGATTACTGGATATTCTGTAAGTTTAACGAAAATTTAGTTGCTTCAGAATTCCTCGGCATTTCAAATGAAAGAGAAAATCCGAAATTTGTATCGATATAAGATTGTCATATTGGTGAGATTTGTAAAGATGTAGGTATGAGAGTGGTTCATTCATCGGGAAATAAACTACAACTTTTAGGCAATCCGAAAGATAAAATTGAAACAAACGAAAAGTCTGGAATTTACGAAATTAGCCGTAAGGACTGTAATCAAAAATATGTTGGACAGACTAGACGATCAATTCAAACTAGATTCAAAGGACATACGGCCATCTCAAATATGGTAGATCAGATAAGTCTAGTGTAGCCCAACATGCGTTTGAGAACAACCATAAAATATATATTAGCAATTTAAGATTAATTAGGAATGTAACAAATACTAGACA
The DNA here is from genome assembly GCA_029963845.1 of Rhamnusium bicolor. Classification (NCBI taxonomy): domain Eukaryota; kingdom Metazoa; phylum Arthropoda; class Insecta; order Coleoptera; family Cerambycidae; genus Rhamnusium; species Rhamnusium bicolor. The sequence goes on along the minus strand of JANEYF010004805.1, from coordinate 1,433,403 downwards.
GCTGGATGCATTTGTAAACTTGGAAATCATAAAGTGTAAAAATAGTACTAATAGTGACAGAGGGCCTATCCCAAATAGCCCGCTTTATTGGTTAGTGGATCACGGTTCACCGAACAGTCATGGTTCGTTGAACCGTGACAATAGTTTAGGTATAAATAGGGTAGATTGTTAGCATAAATTTAGTTTTAATCATCTCCAGATGATGCCAACTTGGTTGGCGAAACGCGTCGAGTGCAGTATATAGTGTTTTGGTGTTTCGTGGAAACTACGTCAGTGTTGAAAGTTTAAGTAAAAATAAATTGTAACATAATTGATATCAAATTAATTTAGGTGTACCCAAAAAGTTTGGTACTACTTACTTTTCTAATGTATACACATTATTAATTTGCTACCATTTTAGTGCAACTACAAAATTCGCTTTTGAAATGGTACATCCATATCAACTTTAAAACGAATTATTTGGCAATATTTTGTACTAAAGTCTAATAACAATATACGAAACGACATCTGCATGCCACAGAGACCTACACATACCTAGATGTACAACGACGTTAGACCCAGAATGTAAAACAAATGAAAGGTACTCTCCGAGGCAAGTACAGACACCTAGAACGAACGATGTGGTCTTTCGAACGTTCAGGGAAGAACAAGGTATCTACGATTAACGTGTTTGCCATTCCCGTTCTGCTCTACAACTTTAAAGTAGTGAAGTGAACAGTGAATGAGCTGCGCCAGTTAGACAAAGATACCAGCAAGATTATGCATATTCACAGACGCTTAATCTTAGACCGTCCGTTCCTCATGTGTACCTTCCATGTCAACGGAGACAAAGGACTTTTGATCCTGGAGTATAGTACTCAATATGGCATGTTACATCCTCAGAAACTCGGATCCTCTCCTGCTGTTAGTAAGACATCATGAAACATGCAGGGCACGTTACATGAAGATCAAATCTTGGAGAACACTATTTAGTTTTTTGCAGAGACGGTTGTTTTCAAATCTTTGAAAAAATTGTTATAACTAATTGTTGCAAAACATTTCTTTAGTTTAAGGGTAAAAATATGATAACGGGCCATTTCATGTCCCAGGTTGCTTAGATGTCTTAAAAATCAAATTTTACAATATTTTCTTAATATGAGTTAGTAGCTATTACCTAATAGTTAATTAATAAATTACAAAAGATATAGACTATTAATTAAAAACTGAAAAAATATAATTTTACCCGCAAAACGTAACGACGGTCCCTTGTCCCGAGTGTAAATTATCTATTATTATTAATATCCACAAAAACTATTTATTTTAGGCATTAGAACAACATTATCTATTTGACACAACAATATTCTTTTGAAATATTATATAAATGCCGAATCAAAAAAATATTTAATTTTTTTTTTATTTTAAATATATGAAGGAAATTTGCTTTTTAATGTTTCAAAATATTTTATTAGAAACTCTACACGTGTTTCGGCTTTTTTAGGCCTTTGTCAAGAGTACAGGGAATACTGAATAGTAAAATTTGTGTCCATTGCTTATATAACTACATCTGGTACCTACTATAAAACTATTGTAAAGTATGTTTTTATAAGTGGAATGTTACTTTATTTTTCAAATCTAAATTATTTTATTTAAAATATGGTGGCCTGTAAAAATTTGTTGTTCATTCGTTAAGTTTTTATTATTTTTAACAGCTTTACTTATTTCTAATTGTTCTAATAGATCAAGTTTCTTTCCTTTCTTTTCCGAATGGAGTAATTTGACATTATTTAAATCGATAAAATGATTGTTTTCTATACAATGTGTTGACATGCCCGTACTATATACATTGTTTACAATAGATTTCCTGTGTTCATCGATTCGCTTTTTTACATTTCGTCCAGTTTGTCCAATGTATATAGCATCACAGTCACTACATTTTAACTCCTATACTCCTGTTTTTTGTAGTTTTTCAGTTTTATCCTTATTATTAATTAACATTTTACCTAAATTATTTTTATTTACTGAAATTGTTCTACATCCTAGTTTATTCAGTTTATTACTAACTCTATTGCTGATCTTAGGCCTATAATTAATGCATTTATATCTCTTATTGCATTCCTGAGAAGAAGCGGCATAAAACTCTTTACGTAATGTTTTCTTTTGTTTGTTTTTTTAATACGTAAAGAGTTTTATGCCGCTTCTTCTCAGGAATGCAATAAGAGATATAAATGCATTAATTATAGGCCTAAGATCAGCAATAGAGTTAGTAATAAACTGAATAAACTAGGATGTAGAACAATTTCAGTAAATAAAAATAATTTAGGTAAAATGTTAATTAATAATAAGGATAAAACTGAAAAACTACAAAAAACAGGAGTATATGAGTTAAAATGTAGTGACTGTGATGCTATATACATTGGACAAACTGGACGAAATGTAAAAAAGCGAATCGATGAACACAGGAAATCTATTGTAAACAATGTATATAGTACGGGCATGTCAACACATTGTATAGAAAACAATCATTTTATCGATTTAAATAATGTCAAATTACTCCATTCGGAAAAGAAAGGAAAGAAACTTGATCTATTAGAACAATTAGAAATAAGTAAAGCTGTTAAAAATAATAAAAAACTTAACGAATGAACAACAAATTTTTACAGGCCACCATATTTTAAATAAAATAATTTAGATTTGAAAAATAAAGTAACATTCCACTTATAAAAACATACTTTACAATAGTTTTATAGTAGGTACCAGATGTAGTTATATAAGCAATGGACACAAATTTTACTATTCAGTATTCCCTGTACTCTTGACAAAGGCCTAAAAAAGCCGAAACACGTGTAGAGTTTCTAATAAAATATTTTGAAACATTAAAAAAGCAAATTTCCTTCATATATCTAAAATATTTAATAATGTTTCACAAGGAGCCAACCGCAGAATCAGTTCAGTGTATTAAATATTTAATTGTGTCCCATGGTTTTAAACTTTACCGGGTACTATTAGTTCAAAAGTGAATAACAGTTGTCGCTGTTCACTTAATGCTTTTTTAAATATTCTTTTCAACTGTCAGTTAGTTGTGAAGTACATGTTTAATGGTAAGTACTTTTGTTTACTGTCATATAATTAGTTGTTAAATTGTTTTTTTAAATATTTTTGAAATATGTTTTTTAATGGTAATATCGGTTCCTAAACATATATCAAGCAAGTGCTATATATTTGGATCTAAAATGATATTGGGAAGTAAAGAAGTATGAGTAGTACATAACCTAGCATTTTCGTAGCTTTCCATTTAGTTGTTGATTTAAAATATACGTATTTTAGTAGAAAACATAACGACGGTCTCTGTAACGACGGTCCCTTCCAAAAAAGGGACCGTTGTTACGTGGCGGGGGACCGTCATTACATTATTCAATGTATATTAATTAATGTCATTTTTTAATAGATCAGAACTAAAATAGCAAAGCGATTTTGCATTTATTAAAATAATGTGGAAAATTAAAATGAATACAAAAAGTACGATCGATAATAGTGGTGGAACCAGCCAATTAGGACAAACAAAAGAAACGTCACAGAAAAGAGCAAAAAAACGTAAGACAGTTGAAGAAAAAGAATATATGAAAAAGAGAAAAAAAGGCGACAGAGAGCCAATATGACGGAACAACAGAAAGAGATAAAGAGACAAAAAGATAATGAATACAACATAACAAAACGGAAAAAAATTGACGATATGAGTGATCGACAAAAACGAAAAATAAGAAAACAATGCAGAGAGAGAGAGAGACAGAAGATTTAGAGAGAAGTTAAAGCAATATAAAATTCAAGAGAATATCATGCGGATGAATACTCCACCCCAGTCTGATAATGAAAATATTCCTGCAAGAGAAAACCGATTAAATTAATCTAGGCGATTAAGTGGTAGAAGAAAGAAGAATAGGAATAGGTCTAAAAACTACAGAGACTTAAAAGTAGTAACGTTAAAGCTTCAATTAGCTGAACGCCGAGTTGAGCGGTACAGAAAAAGGCTTCAAAGAATTAAAAAAGAAAAAACACCGGGTAACGTCGGTCCTTTTAAAACGTAACTACGGTCCCCATGAATTTTTGTAAATCTTTGGATAATCAATATTGTGCGTGGACACACCTTTTACATATTTAAGTAAGTTAAAAACAATATGTTTTTATCAAAATTTTTCAAAAATATTCTTAAAATATTTTCAAAAAAAAAAATAAGCAATTTGACACATTATCGTATTTTTACCCTTAAACTCTTTTCACATTTGGATCAAGAATTAAGCAGTTTGTTGTTTGAGTTTTTTGTACATTATTAATTCTCAACAAATTCTACATCGTGTATTTTGACATTCAATAAGTAACCGAGTATAATATTTAGATGAAAAAAAAAAATGTAATACAAATTTTAATATTTCCTACTTTACAAAAGTATTTATGGATGTCTATAAAACTTATAACATTTCAGCAGAAATGGAAGTCTAAACAAAAATACATTGTTTCATTATGTATAGTTTTATTTTAATTTTTAATAGTTTAAACCGTTCTTAAATCCAAGGAACTGGCTGTCAAGATGATTTACTATCAGTTAGATTCTACAAAAAAACTATTAATTTATATGACCTATTAAGTATTATGGCATTTATAGAAATTTCTTTACATTCAAATAATCTTTTTTTTGTCACGTATTAAGATACAATTTAGCACCATTTTATTGATATTTAATAGACCACGAGTACTATGCCCTAGGAAAATAAATCATTTTTATAATATTCTGGGTAATATAAATTGTTACAATGTTACATAGTGAATCCCTTTATATAAAACCAGCGTTACACATGCGGCATTTTTTTTATTATTGAGGAATAAGGATCTTTCATAAGTACAGGTGCAGACCCCTGCACTCAGGCCTATAGGGCCAATGTGCCTGCGCGACTTCCCTAAAAGAGACCATTTTCTAAAGAAAAGAGAGGGGTCTATTCCAAGGGAGACCCCATAAATCATTCGATTCTACAAATTTTCTTCCGGGATATCTATGTCTTAATGTCTCCAATGGTGCACAATTACATAAAATATGAGTGTCAGTCAGTTTCTTCCTCCACATCATCTTTCACCCTCATTGTATGAAGGTGCTTATTTAGAGGACAGTATTCTGTTATCCATCCCATCCGTGCTCTATTGAACTACAACAGCCACTTTATGGTAGAAACAATCGAAGGCCCCGCGATTCTAGGTGCTCGAACCCAATGGTTGTTAAAATGCGCCGTGATTCAGTTTCGTAGCTCTGATGTGATCAGACTTCTTGGTGTACAAAAAGCTAGTTCCGGGCGAAGAAAAGGATTTTTTAGCACCCTCTCCCGCCAAGCAGTCGGCTCTTTCATTACTTTTCGTCTGCACATAATAAAATGGCACATATCTCAGCTTGGAACACACCTTGATACTTTTACCTAGAGTCACTGAAATACGAACCTTAGGTTTGTAACCACGTAAGCCTCCTGAGTCTCTATACCATTCCAAATGGCCAGGAATCAGTAAATTTCTTCTATTGTGCTACCAATCATCTCGATCAGGAAATACAACTGTGTTCAATTGGTACCGATCATCTTCCAAATAGCTAACAACCTGGTCTCTTGCCGGTAGAGCGAAAGCCCTTGTATGCCCCAGCCCCTGACCTCCCATATTCCATATTCCGTTCTTCATCAATCTGTTAGTTGCTTTCCTGGCTTTAAGTTCTATTTCAATATGCAGTGTAAGACTTAGAATAGCTTCTACTGCAACTGTTGGAGTAATCCTTATTGCTCCTGTTTCCTTAAACATTCTAACCTTTGAAATTGACATACACGAGCCTTGATTGTGAAATGTTCTAATGAGCGTCACCACACCAAGGCACAGAGGGCCAGAAAATTCGAAAAGCGGCCAAAAATCGATATTTATAAAAGTAATAGCATCGTTAACAGAATTTGAAGGTACTTAGAAAAATAGATAATGCATGTTCAGAATTCCAAGCAGGTAGAAGTATTTTCGTTCAGCTACCTGCTCCCACCGACTTTCTTGTAGCGTCCGTACAGATACAAGCGTTCGTTCATTATATTGCCAACTCTCAACCAGCGATTGTGTGTTATAAAGTGTTTGAATCGAAAGTTTAATTGTATAGAAAACTTCCTCAAGGTATGTATTTTCATGTTATATATATATATATATATGAGACAAACTTAAATGAGTCTATACATATAGATCAAATAAGTATGTAGTTGTTTTTATTGAAGATTTTATGTTATAATTTAAATTTATGTTGAGTCAAAAAATTTCCAGGCCAGATCCAGCTTAAACTAAATAACTAAAAGATAGCTTGAACATTCCCTAATAACATACTAAAATTTGATAGGCGCGTTCAAGTGCTTTTTTTAAGATATTTCGATTTCGCTTAGGACTTGTTCATGAATATGCACCATCCGTAATGAACACATGCATTTTGAAACCGTAACTACACATTTTATTTTATAATTTAAGAATAAAATCTACTGATTTGTATTCCATTTATGCGATATTTTATTTGACTTGTTTAGTTTTGTCTTCAGATTTACTTTTATTCTTTTCTGTAGTGGTACCAATTTTTTTTAGAGTGAAAATGGTGACCAAAAGGAACTATTTGACGTCTTGTATGGAAAGGATCGTGTAGGTCGTTCAAATCGAACGGAGTATCTATTCAATTATTTGAGGGACTATAAAATCGAGAGTGATGAAGACGCCATGTTAAAACTGAAGAATATCAAAATTTTGCAGCGCCGTTTATTCGAAGCTTGATCAATGTGCAAGAATAACGAATAGATTTTTGGAGAAAAATAAGGAGTGGTTAAGTGTTCAATTTGTATTTGAACAAACCCAAAAAGGAATTGATGAATTGATCCGGCTGCTGAGCCACAACCAGGAAAGTGAAAGGAGCCACTGTCATCGACATTCGAAAGCGAGAAGCTAGCTTCGGCTGTAAGCAAAAACTTATGGACAAAGGAAAAGAGGCTGCCTCAAAACTTGTCTCAGAAGAAATTTGACCACTCCGACTCGAGCCAGTAAAATGAGGAAAGCTTGGCAAAAGAGTCTGAAGTCAAAATAAATAATTTCACTTACCACAGACGAAGCTCTGTCAGTAATGATTGAAGCGAAAGATAGCAAACACTCCTATCTTATTCAGAGACGGATAGCAAAAGAATATTTTGCCGATAGCAAAATTATGTTGCTATCCCCGAAAAGACCGGCAAATTGTAACCCAATCGTGTGCAGAAATTTTATTATAAGATCTCTTGGATCATACAGTAAAACAAATACTAGAATTGCAGAAACCGGTTCTTCTTTCATTATCAAGTGATCTTCTGATGAATTTGAAAATGTTGATAAAATGGAGAAGTGATGGAAGCACAGGTCACTCACAATACAAATAAATGTTTGCTGAGGTAGGTTTGGTGATGGCGATTTATTTCTTACGTCCATAGTGCCACTACAACTGTATGCGAAGCAACCTGGGAAAGATAAAATGATTGTGTGGCAAAATCCCCGTCCATCATCAACTCGATTTTATAGACCTATACGCTTCCAATTCAAGAAAGAAGCGAAAGAACGGAAAGTACAGGAGACAGCATACATAGAAAATCAAATTTCGGAACTTCGACCGACTACTGATATGTTAGGTAATGAAGAAATTGCAGTTTCTCATGTTTGTGTGATGACGATGATTAGCGGCAAAGTGTGTAATGCAATTACGGAAACAGATTCTTCACAAACATGCTATATATGCAAAGCAATTTCCAAATATATGAATGCCATCGAAAAAGTATTAAAAAGAACAGTTGTCCAGGAAAATTTTAAATTTGGATTGTCAAGTCTACATGGCTGGATTAGGTTTTTTGAATGTTTGCTGCACATTTCGTACAGATTAGAACTTAAAGTTGGCAAATTCGAGGAACTGAAAATAAAACAGTTTTCGAAAACAAGAAACGTACCATAAAGCAGAACCTCAGAGATAGAATATGATTGCTCGTGGATATACCTAAAAGTGGAGGTAGCGGAATGACGGCAACACAGCTCAACGATTTTTTTACTAACCCCTCAATTTCCAGTGAAATTACGCACCTTATGTTATGCAATCGATGTGAAAGCATTTGAGGAATACGCTTTGAAAACAGCAAAATTGTAGGTCGTTAAATATCCGTGGTATTATATGCCCGCTAGCGTACATAAATTATTACTTCATGGAGCCATAATAATCAAAGAAGCTATTCTACCTATCGACCAATTATCAGAAGAGGCCCAAGAATGAACAAATAAGGATCTTAAAAGTTTTAGAGAGAAACACTCTCGATAAATTTCCCGTACAACAGGAAACCAAAATTTGCTGAACATACTCCTTATAACTTCCGATCCAGTAATTTCATCTTTGCGGCAGTGCCCACCACGAAAATATTCGAATATATCTCCAGAATCTTCTAGAGTTCCACAACCTGAGACGCGAAGCAGCGAAATTTCTTCATCCGACGAGGACATCAGAGACATAGATTTTTAGTATTAATCTTAATATTAATTATACTGTATTTGGTAATAGGTAACGTATTTTATCGGGATTCAATTATTTTTGTTAGTAATTTCATTGTTTATAAATAGTTTATTGCACAATTATCAAAAAGTCTAGTAAATTCAGTTAATAACCTTATACCCCCCTAAAAGTTAACCCCGGGTAATTTAACTTTTTTAATTATTTTTCCCATTTTGAGATTTTTTACCGGTTTTCGAATTTTCTGGCCCTCTGTGCTAGGCCGCGAATATTAAGAAAAGTTTTACCGTAGCGGTCGAGTTCGAGGTCTGTGACAAATGAATAATTAACCGCTACGAGTCACAGACTATCTGTCAATTGCATTTGCCTTCGATTATACTGACCCCGCTTAATTTAGCCACTGATCTGATAAAAACGTGCTTAGTGGGATGAAGAATGGAATAGGTTAGTGTTCAGTGATGGTTACCGATTCTGTTTGTAGGCTAATAATAGGCACAGTAGAGTTCGCCGTCTAGGCGAGGAACGGTAAATTAATCCGTTTTGTGTGTAAGGGATACAGCGCTTATTCAAGAAACCATATGAAAGCAGATCCCTTCTAGTCTTCCTAGAAATGAACATGAATGCACAAGAATTAGGTTAGGTTAGGTTTCTTGTGAGTGGTTCCCTGCACTGCGGCCATCAGTAGGCCTATTGTGGCTTCACCCAATAAGTTCAGTTTCTTAAAGAAATAGAGAACTTTATTGGGTGAGAATGTGTCCAGATTCTCTAACAGCAGTTGCTCTTTGCCAAATATTGAGAATCGGATCCTCTCTACAGCGGGACAGGTGCATAAAATGTGGTCTACCTTCTCTCATCCTCCACCAGGCATAGATGGAGTGGTTTTTCGCTAGGCCGAGTTTATGCAGATGATACTTTAGTCGGCAGTGCCCCGTAAATAGGCCTGTTAGAGTTTTCAAGATTACCCTGTTTAACTATAAAAGTTTCTTAGCTCTTGATTTCAAAGGGTATTTTATAAACGCCTTGGAATGAACTGATCCTGGTAACTCTTGCCAATACTGAAGAGTTTTCCTTTCAGCCTAGGTTGAGATAGCCATCTTAGCAGTACTTGATGATATGCCTATTATCGGTTCTGGTCCGATGATTCGTGATTCCGCTCCTTCTCTGGCCAAGGAGTTAGCTATTTCATTACCTTCCATACCAGAGTGGCCGGGTATCCAGACCAGAGTCACTTTGTTGTTTTTGCACAAATGATTTAGAGCCTTCTGATAATTCCATACCGTTTTGGAGTTACACCGGTAGAAGTCAAGAGCTTTTATAGCTGCTTGGCTATCTGAGAACATTATTATTGATCTGCGTGTGAGACGCATATATTCTAGCCATCGCACACACAGTTCAATGGTATGAACCACAGCCTGAAAACAGTTGCATGAGTACCTAGGCTTGAGGATATCCTCACCCTTGGTTTGTAGCTATGTACTCCGGCTCCTATTCCCTCGGGAGTTGTGGAGCCGTTTGTAAACCAGCAACTGTCTGCCCTCAGTAGGTCGGCTTTATTTTGATCCCACACATCTCTTTCCGGAGAAAGGATGTTGAAGATCAGCGCGTAGTTGGTCATGATAGGCATAGTATCCGAAGGCATTCCCAGAATGCTGTGATTCTCTATGTCATCCAGCAACCTGTTCCGCTCCATGATAATAATCTGCGGCATATTAATGGCCGCTTGTTGCAGTCTGTAGATTGCCCCTCTGGCCTCTCTCTCCAAATATATATATGAAGAGGGGGTAAATTCAGGAGAATTTCCATTGCAGCTGACGGTGTAGTGCTAATTGCTTCCGTTACGGTTATGCATGCAAATCTCTGCAATCCAGAGAGTTTGGCTTTGGCCGTCCGTTGTGATCCTTTCGGCCACCAAACAATGTATGCGTATCATTAGTCTGATGACCGTTATATAGATCCAGTAAATTTGTTGGGGACCCATTTCCGAGGATTTGCCACAAATACGACGGCATGTCCATAAGGACAACTTTGTTTTGTGGATTACGTTTTCTAGATGGGAGTTCCACATAAGTGATCTACCTAGAGTGATTCCTAGATAATTCACCTCCCCCTCAAATGGAATAGTTTCACCCATTAAGGAGGGAGGTCTTAACTCCTCCAGCTTCCTTTTCCGGGTGAATGGTACTATTACTGTTTTTGAGGGTTTACAGGCATCTGTTCCCTATCACACCAGATACTCATTGCATCCAGTGTCTCTTGAGCGTATTCGATATTACTCATTCAGAGTTTCCTCTGACTAGTATGACTAGATCATCTGCATATGCTAGAACCTCAACCTCCCACAGTGTGAGAATAGCCAGTAGGTCGTCCACAAGATAGTTACCACAAAAGGGGGGGACAGAACCCCACCCTGCGGGCATCCTCTTGTAGCTCTAAACCTAACTGTTTCTCCCTGTAGAGATGTTATGGTTCTGTTTGATAGATAGCACGAATCCAGTCGCCTATAGTAGGCTCAATTCTTCTAGCAGCCAGTCGGGCAGTGCATTATTAAATGCTCCCTTAATGTCGAGAAAGGCTTCCACCGCAATTTCCTTCATTTAAAGGAATTGGGTGATCTTCTCGACTAGGTTATTGAGTGCTAGTTCTGTTGATTTTCCTGTCTGATAGGTGTATTGATGGGTATTGAGGGGGTGATGATTCAGGATGTTCCCCCTGATATATCCGTCCAGCACCTTCTCTAGGCCTTTCAACAGAAAAGATGTCAGGCTAATTGGTCCTAGTGTTTGGGGCTTGGTTCTTTCCTACTCATTTTTGGTATATATACTACCTTAACCGCCGACCAACTGGATGGGATCTAGTTCCATACCAGACTAGCTCTGAATAGTTTAATGAGGAATGGGAGCAATATTTCTAGTCCATTTTGTAGTAGAGCTGGGAAAACCCTGTCCTCTCCTGGCAATTTGAATTGTTGGAAGGATTTGATGGCCTACTCAATTGCCGGTAGTGTGATCACTTTTTTAGCTGTCAGCCAATCATTTTTATCAGGTCGTTTTAATCGACCTTCTGATGGTGACAACTGTTGGTGATCCGGATTCAAGCACCCTGGGAAGTAGCGCTAGGGACTGGTGCTAGGAACTGTAAAGTTTCCTTTCCAGAGTCCGTATATGAGCCATCCGATCGCCTTAACGAGCCGAATTCCCACGTTGGCTGTCTGGAAAGAATTTTGTGAATTCTAGTATTGTAAGGTAGGTCAGGTATACTCTCACAGAATTTCCTTCAAGATCCCCTTTTTGCTTTCCTCATTTCTTTGTTATAATCCGTTAGAGCGATCTATATTGGTCTCAGTCACCCGAAGCTTTAGCTCGAATAAAGAGGGGTCAAACTTCTTTTCTCATTTTATCCAAATTCCTGTTCCACCAGAACGCGCCTCTATTGTCCTTTTTTGTCTTCAGTGGATCGTTTTCGTTGTAAGCTGAGACAATTGCGTTTCGCATCTGTTCCGCCGCAATTTTAGTCTCATCACGATTCCTGATTGTAGTGATAGTGGAGTGAAGGTGACACTGGAGGGAATCTTCGTACTCTTCTCAGTCTGTGCACTTCGGATTCCGATATATTACTATATGTCTTGGACCAGCTTCTATATTGAATAGAATATGTTTGTGATCTGAACACGAGGGTTCAGAAGATACTTTCCAATCGGTTATCTTGTTGCTCAAGTATTTTGAGCTGATTGTGATATCTAATACCTCGTTCCTATTTCTGGTGACAAAGGTTGGTTCGGAACCAATGTTATTCACAGTTAGTCCCTCACCTAATAAATATTCAAAAAGCGACTCACCTCTTTGTCTAATGTTCGTGCTTCCCCACGCTGTATGGTGGGCATTCGCATCACATCCAATAACCAGGTGGATATTGTTCCTTTTGCTGTAGGCGATTAAAGAGTATGTTCACAGGGTTTTGCAACCGGCTGCGTTACCGTATCCTCAGAGAAACACCCTATTTTCTAATAGGATTATACCAGACTGTTGTCTTAACCAGGAGGTTCCTACAAGATATTAATGTGACCGTTCCTCCATGGCCAGCAAAATCACCTGACCTTTAGCCAATCGAACATGTATGGCATATGACAGGCAGATGGTTAAGTCGATTACTGGTCCCACCAATGAATCTTTAGTGCTTACGACAATAGTTTCAGATATCTTGGGACAAAATATTCAAGCAGACATCGACTAGCCTAATCAAAGCATGCCTCAATGTTAATCATTCAAGTAGATACTGTCTAATCGTAATAAAATTGTAATTATTTGAATCTCTTTCTAAGCCCAACTGTTTAGCAAAGACGATTTACCCTCGTAGAAAAGAGCAATTGAAAAATAATTTCAGCATAAAATTTAATTTTACTTAAAAGCATATCTTTCTTTTTTTTGACTTAAAACTGTAAGAAACGTTTTGGCAATTAAAGAAGACATAAAAAATATGGCGAAGATTATTTACATTTTTGATTGCTCGAGCCCTAAAGTTCATCGTTTTAACGGGCAATAATATTAAAAATAAAAGTTGGTAGTTATCAAATAATATATGGATATAATAAAAAACACATAAAATTTAGATTGCAATAAAACTTTTAATTGAAGTTATCTACAAATTTGACGCTTTAGGCAAGCGAAAATAATCAAATCGAGGGAAATAAAAGCAGTGATCTAGTTTTATCCAATCAAGGAAAACATGATGGGCGTAACGTATGTTAAATGCCTGAGCTCTCTCCTCTTGTTTTACTGTTGACGATTTAAGTCATTTATTGACGACACTCCAGCGTTTTATCGTATTATCTAGAGGGCTAAATGAAACTCACCCTCAGTGCTAGCCATATTATTGTTATTGTACTACTATAATCATCACCGAATTAAAAAATCAATACACGTGCTCTCACGAGATAAAAACGACATATTGGGAAAACTGTTCAGACAATACGAAATTTGAAATTTTTAAATTTAATTAGAAAATTTTCTAATTTACTTTCTACCAGTACCATCAACCACTTTTCCATATAATATTATTTCAAGACAAATTTTAAATGACGCATTTAAAGTAAAATAAAAAAATAATTTATAATAACTTTCTCTTTACGTGATGATTGATGAAAAGAGCGAATACTATACAAAGTTTCAAATTTGTAATTAAATAGAGCTTGATGATATCCAATTTGTGTGAACCAATAAAAGTAGTAATTACATTTTTAATTGCTAAAGTTCAGGCTGCAATCTGTAAATCTGTTATATCCAGTTATGGCCAAAATTGCTTTCCGTATAATAAGGTATCTATATAGTGCATATACCAAAATTTTTGCAGGAAGATAAACCAAAAACGATATTAATCCGTTATAGTTCATTACATTTTTATTTACGCCTCGTATTTCCAAACCAATGTTTTGTTACGACGTTTTTGTCACCAGTAAAACATTTTGTTACCAACATGTACTAAATATGCCTGCTTATCAGGAATAATATGCTTGATTTGTCGAAAAATACCTTTTTATACAGAGTGTCCCCGGATTGAGTTCACAATACTTATAAATTGTTTGATTTTCAATTTTTCGAAAAAAAATTCTTTGTAAAAAATTTTGCTTATTTTGAAAATCCAAACGCCGTAATCAAGTATTCGAGAAGCTATACAGGGTGATTAAAAAAATGTGAAACTTGTTCAAGAGTAAACTGCCAATATATAAATGTCATGAACAATTTTTGTTCGTACTCATAAAACCGATTTAAATTACGAATTTCGTTGAAAAAAATTTATTGAGATTATTATCAGAATTTGACTAATAATTAATAGCTATTTGTATGACAAGGGAGAAAAGTGCATAATTTCCTCCCGCGGATAGTTTGATCCATCAATATCCAAGGGAGGAAATGGCACTTTTGCTGCTCCTGTGTCATACATATGATTTTTTCTACGACCATTTATAGTGTTTTACATTGGTTTTACATATATTTTATTATATTCTCTTATGCATGACAATCAAAAAACCAAATATGTCAAAATGTCATATTTAGATAAGTAAATATTGTTAAAAATCAAAGTACATGGAACATTGCTAAAGTTGCTTCTTGTTTTCAAAATAAACAAACTTCCAAAAAGTTTATAATAATGTATTCTGAATGTGAAGATGAAGTTCCTCAAGATATTCTGGAAGAAGCAAACGTGGTTTCGTTAAATCTATTACCGTTAAAGTCTCGTGAAAAATATGAAAAAGAGTACCAGCTATTTAATTGTTGGATGGAGACTAAGCAAATAAGAAAAATATGTGAAGAAGTGGTCCTATTTTACTTTTCCAAAAAATGCGCCGATTTGAAGCCTTCAACATTATGGACCAAATACAGCATGTTGCGATCTACACTCCAAATTAAAGACAATATCGACATTAAGTTTCCTAAATGAGTAGTTTTTTTTAAAAAGGAAATCTGCAGGATATAAAGCCAAGAAAGCCAATACTTTTTCAAGGAAGGATATCAACAAGTTTATTGCAGAAGCTCCAGATGAAACTCACTTACATATGAAGGTAAGATTGATCGTTATTGTTGAATAATAAATAAAGACGTTACGCAGCATTTTTTATTAGAAAGTATATATATGACAATTAAGTGACATTTTAGGCAGTTATCATAAGTGCATTTTCCGTTTTCAGGTTGTGCTTATATTTGGAATTGCTGGGGCATGCCGTAGCGATGAATTAGTTAAAATGGTACTTGAGGATATCAGTGATAAAGGCGATATTTTGGTGGTGCAAATACCTGACTCAAAAACTAATATCAAAAGGACATTTACAATAACAAATGAGATTTTAAACGGAGTATCTGTCTTGGATATGTATAGAAAATATCTGGACTGTAGGTCCCCTAAAATATGACATTCTAGATTTTTTTGTAACTTATGCTAAAGGGAAATGTACAAACCAGGTAATTGGCAAAATCACAATTGCCAAAATTCCATACAGAATAGCAATATTTTTAAATTTGGATGATTCGAAAGGCTATACTGGTCACAGTTTCCTCCGTACTTCAGCTACGTTATTAGTCAATGCTGGAAGTGACATTCTCACTCTAAAAAGACAGGGGGGATGGCGAATAAACGCAGTAGCAGGAGGGTACACTAAAAAATGTGAGGTAGCCAGCCAAATAATTACGGGAGAAAGTACTACTTCAAGTACCAAAAAACGTTGTCTTGTTTTTGAAAATTTTGTTTCTACAAGTACTTCATCAGCGACCAAGACTTTGGAAAACAACAAACAGGAACTGATCTCCACCAGCAGAGCCAATATTTCTTCAGGTGCAATCTCCATTAGTAATTTAACTAATTGTACCATAAATTTTAACAATATTTAGTTACTGATGTTAATTTAAACCTCGATTTAAACTGTTGTCAATTTTTATAAATAAAAATAAGTAATAAAAAATCTGTTTCAAAGAAAAGTATTCATTTTCAGGAAGTTTGTGTATCAATAAAAGAAGTCTATACACTACTATTACAGCTATTTGAAGTTTTTTACTTGTTTGCTTCCAGAGGGAGCCAAAGTATTTTTCTCCCTAGAGAAGCAAAGTATTTTCCTCCCGAGGGAGGAAAAGTACTACTTTGCTCCCTGAAATGAGGGAGCAAAATAGTATTTTCTATGTAGGGAGTAGAAAAAATGGTTTTTTCTTTTTGTTGCTACAAATATTGACAAATCTAATATTTCACAATTGTATAGGCCATTTGAAGGAAAGCAAAATTTTTAGAAAGCATACATATTTTCTTTAAAATGAAAAATAGAGAAGTTTTTCCTTCTATAACAAGGCATTCCAGCATTAACTTGAAAATATTGGTCTTCACTGACATCCAATTTTTTCAACGAAATTATTACTTTAAGTCAGTTTTATGATTACGAACAAAAATTATTGTTCATGACATTTTTTCTCTAAAAAGAAAAATATTGGTAGTTTACTTTTGAACAAATTTTCAAAATAAGTAAATATTTTTATAAAGAACGACTGTTTTCGAAAAATTTAAAATAAAAAAATGTGCAAGTATTGTGAACTCCATCTGTATATCCGTACCTCAGAGCAAAACTGTATTACAGTAGAGGGATTTAACGGTTTTTTAACCAATTGAAGAGTGGAAGTACCAAACGCACTAAGTGCCAAAATCTAAATTTTCCGAGTATTTGCTTAAAAAGGTTGTAAATGCCGTCGCCAATATCGCCACAGAGGTTCTAAGTGCCATATAATTTTTAAGCTTACGTAAAATAAAATAAGATGGCGCTAGGTATTACAGTCCAGCAGGTTTTTTTTTTAGTAAGGTTATAAGTGCCAATTGTTTTTTTTAATCACGTTCAAAATAAAGGCACGTTTCTTAGTTTGTGTGTGTTTATTGGGCTAAATTTACAGTGTAAACATGGAAACTGATGAAGAAAAGAATAGAGGAAGATTTATAGAACAACAAAGAAAGAAAAGGCATGCTGAAAAGGCATATCTTAATAGAAATAAGACTAAAATCGGTCCGAAAAATCCACCGAATCAACAGGTAAGACATTTCGGGTTATGGCGGGAGTGTGTAAAGTAATTAGGGAGCTTATACAAACATTTTCTTAGTAACGCAAGTGGGATACAATGATTCTTACCGATGAAAATAAAATTATTTTGTTTGTTGAATTGCACTTAACTGTGTGTGTCTTTTTCACGTGCATTACAAGTGCTATTATGACTGCAAAAAAATAACGTATGAAAGAAAGCTTCAACTTTTCGACAAATTTTATGCTGAAAACTATAAAACCCAAGGAACATACCTGATGGGACTAATAAATTTAATAAAAATAAAAAGACGTCGGCATGGGAATTATGAAACTGCCTTGGATAGTAAAAGACAAACTTCTATATCGTATACGGTTCCAAATCAAGATGGAAATTTCGTGTAAGTATGCAGAAAGACATTTATGAATATTTTTGATGGAACTCAAAAACGATTGGTTGGTCTAATACGTAAGAAGAAAACGGGAGATACTGCATTTATGGATAGGCGTTCCAACAATAAGCCAAGCAAATTTACGGATAAGGATCATCAGCTGATCCATCGACATATAAACTCCATCCCTAGAGATGTCTCGCACTACTCACGTGCCAAATCAGAGAAGCAGTTTTTGAGTCCTGACTTAAATATCCACCGACTTTATAAATCATTTTTAAAAAAAAACAAAGAGTCTTCTGTAAGCTACAAGTTTTATCGGGGGGGTATTCAAAAAAGATTTTCCGAATCTAAGCTTCCATCGTCCTAGAGTTGATATATATCATACATGTGATAGGCTAAACCGTGAGGCAAAGCAGAATAATAGTGTCGGTATCAAAGCAAAAAAGTCAACTGGATCTTCACCATCGAAAAGTGGAGAAATCAATGGAATATATGAGAAAGGAAACCACTGATTCACAACATCCTGGCAGTGACAAATGCTGTATTTCATTTGATTTACAACAGGTCCTATTTGTCCCTACATTGACCCATTCGAACATGTTTTACCTGTCCCAATTATCTTGTTACAATCGGGGGATACATTTATCTGACACCAACCGTGCTTTTATGTGTATGTGGCACGAAGGCGTTAGTGGTCGTGGAGGTAACGAGATAGCATCTACCATTTTGAAAGTCTTAAATTCTGGTATTACGGAAAAAAATATTTGCTACTGTGGAGTGACAACTGTGCGGGACAAAATAAAAACAGAATGGTAATCTTTGTCTTGGTATTCCTTGTTCTCCATGAAGTTTTGGACATAATACAGTATAATTTCCTTATTAGTGGCCACAGCTTTATGTGTTGCGATAGAGACTTCGCCCTCATCGAGAAAAGGAAACGCGTTATGAAGGCAATAATACCAAATGATTTAGACAAAGTTATAACTTCCGCAAAATATGATCCTCCCTTTGAAGTTGTTGAGATGTCAGTTAATGGATTTTGGGATATAAAAGAAGCTGCTGATACGTTTCTCAACACCAAACACTTGAATATCAGTAAAGCGATTAGAATAAAAGTTGATTGTAAAAATCCAACGGTTCTTCTAATAAAGGAATCCTTCTCCGATGTCGAGGCATGGAAACAAGTCAATATACTGAAAAAAAGGAAAAACTATTGGAGACCTAAAATCCGCAAAAATGGCACTTTTACTCCCTGAAATTAAGGTATCTGTGAATAAAAAAAAAAATCATTATCGTCCATGATTCCTTACCTGGAAAATCCTAAACATAAAACATTTTACAGAGAACTTCTTAACACAAATGAGGAGAGCTTGGGGCCAAGTAGCAGTTCAACTCACCTCTAATTGGTACTTATGTCCTTTAAATTAAGTGACACTTAGGACTAAGCTTTTGTTATTACTTATAACCTTTGTAAGATACATACCTTAGCACTCATGCCTTTTCAGTTTTAGTTAAGCAATCTTATAAACATTTTAATGTTTTAATAACAATTTTCGATTTATATTCTAGGAGTTATTACTCCCACTTGTTCAAAAATGTTGAAAATCGTTTGAAGTTAAAGGTAAAAAAATACGCTTAATAAAATTGTTTTCTTAATTATCTCATATTTATGAATTTGGCACTTAGTGCGTTTGGTACTTCCAATCTTCAGTTATTTAAAATAGTTAACTTACTATTATTACTAAATAAATGTCCATATTTTTTCTGAAAAGTTACTATGTTGGACATAATATTTTCAACAGAAAATTATTACTATTATATATACTACACTCAACCGTAAAATTAACGGGGCACTAGATTTTTTCAGGAGAATTTTAGTTTGAATCAAATTAATTTTAATCGACTCTTTAAGAATAAATACAAAATAAACGAAAATTTCACTTTGATAACATAAAAAATACATTTTTTGCGAAAAACAAGCCTCAATATCGAGTATTTCCTCCTC
The DNA here is from genome assembly GCA_029963845.1 of Rhamnusium bicolor. Lineage (NCBI taxonomy): Eukaryota > Metazoa > Arthropoda > Insecta > Coleoptera > Cerambycidae > Rhamnusium > Rhamnusium bicolor. The sequence continues at coordinate 1,413,934 of JANEYF010004805.1, read as the reverse complement.
CAGCTTGAATGACAAATCGCATTCTTTGTGGCATGCTTTGTATCAAAGCAGCAACCTCATCCTTGCGCTCGGAAAAATTGCCGAAAAAAATAATGTTACAAAACAAGACCAAATTGGACTTATAGCAATTCTGCTCTAAGGCAAAAAAAGAACCATTTGCAAATAATGGGTAAGAACCTCATAAAGAATGCAAACTGTGGATACTTGTTGGTCCTCATCAGTACGATCTAGCTAAGTTAAAATGATGGGCACAAGTTAGGTAAAACACAAATGGAAACCACTGACCGCACAACAGCTAGATGAAAAATGATTTCGCTGAACAGCGACGGGTTGTCTGCGTCTGGTTTACATTTAACGATTTTATTTAAGAAATCCATGTTTGCTAGTTCAGTACACATGCTGTATACATATGTATGTATGTGTGTGCGTGTGCGCGCGCAAACGCATGTTTGAAGGGTTTTGGGGGGATGCATAAACCGAACGAAATGAAGCAGTGAATAACTTTCAAAAGTGAGATGTAAAAATGTAAGACCCACATATTGAATCTATGCAGGGAGACCCAAAAGGGTCTAAGGGTACCCGCCACCACCCCTGTTTCTGGAAATAAAAACAGGCCCCTTAGAAATTTTTAAGAAGATGGAAGGGGGTAGAAGATGATCTCAACAAATAACGACACCGAGACAAGTCCAACTGCTAGTTCGAATTTAATAGCAAAGATTGTTATGCAATTTGCTTCTTTAATTCAATGATCTTTCAGTGTTGTGAGCAGTATTACAACTTTTTTAATTATTTTTTTAATATATGTATCAATCCATACTACCACGTGCAGTTAATACCAAGGGACCCACCACCACCCCTGTTTCTGGAGATGAAACAGGCCCCTTAGAATTTTTTAAGATAGAAAGGAGGTAGAAGAGGTGAACTCAACAAATAACGACATCGAGACAAGCACAAACAAAGAAAACTGCTAGTTCGAATTTAATAGCAAAAATTGTTAGTAGATATACAAAGCGGATTCTGTGACACTTTGCCTTGGATGGCATGTGTCCATCTGGAGAGGTCACGGATTTGAGTTCTTGTGCGACAGTCAATGATCAGAGGGTGCCGCAAGAAGTATTCAGGTACATAAAATGACGGACAATGACCAGGAGGTGTACAAGAAGTAATTGGTAATGACGAGAGGCGGCTAAAGGGTTCTTCATGTACAAGAAATAATCGGCAATGATCAGGGAGTGCTGAAGAGTTTTTGGACTAGAGGTCGCTGCAAGAAGTGACGTCACACGATATTAAAGGAAGAAAATGGTGAAAAAACCAATATGGTTGTTTGAGGAAAAGCGTGCGCACTAGGTATAGAAAAAACATGATAGATTTGGGAAAGTATGTGCAGTGGGTATATAAAAAACAAGACGGTTATTTAGGGAGGAGCATGCGCACTAGGTAAATAAAAACAAGATGGCTGCTTAGGGAAAAGAATGCGCAATGGGTATAGAGAAAAAGATTGTGGCTTAGGGAAAACATGTAATTAGGTATAGAAAAAAACACGTCACACGTGATACGCCCAAATACAAAAGGCCTTATAACTCACGAACGGTGCAAAATATTAAAATACTGTACTCCTGTGGAAAAAATTATTTCCACGGGAGTCAACTAACTGAAATTTTTATCATAGGCGTCGGGTATACTTTATTAATTATTTTTTATTACAACAAGGCGGGTTTAAAAAAAAGGCAATATTTAATTAAGTTTTTATTAACCTAATATATTAAATTTAACAATATATTCTTGTGGTAGGAACGTCTTAATATCTATCAGAAATCTCTTCATATTGGCTGCGATCATGTCTACAAAATTTCTGAACACTGATATTTTCATCAAGAACTTTATGACACATCTCCAAGGCTTGGTGATGTAGCTAACTTTGTTTTTGACAATCTTGATGATGAGTTTCATCATCTTGAATGGATTGTAGGTCGTAAACGATATCGTGGAGCTCATTAGATATTAATGTTGAAATTTCATCAGACAACCGTTCTATGGCACCACGAAAGTCTTTTGCCTAAGAATTTAAGCCGTCATTCACCAACATTTTTTAATTTTAACTCTACACTTTATTATAAAAAGAGAGAATAAACTCTTATGTATTACAGTACAGCTAACACTGAATTAAAATTGTCCTTTTTTTGAAATATTAACTGCTGCTGCTGAAGAGGGGGAAGTAGATTTCGGACATAATTTTTTCCATTCTGTATCATCTACAGTGCCATCTTGAAATCGTATTCTTAACTTGTACTGAATAATATCGTTCGATGATGCAATAAATGTGGATATGTTATTAGTAGCATACGGTGACATTCCATCCCAAGTCGAGGGCTCATTGTCATTTTTCTCCCATCCTTATCGAAACATGCAAATACTTTTCGAGAAGTGATTTGATGCTTCTTTTAATTATTTGTTTGTGAACTGTGTGTGGAACTAATGATGTTACTGAAAAGAAGACAATGCTGAAACAATTTTGACGTTGTAATCAAAATATTGCTTACTTCTATGAATGTCTTATTTATTTGGAAACTGAATTCTCTGGGCGCTTTCTACTATGCTGTTACGAAGAGTTTGGTATACAGGAACAAGTCTCTACGAGCGACGATTGCATCTATTTCTGGCCCTAATGAAAAATGTATTATCCGTTGCTGCATAAATGTATTCTATCTCGTTCTTAAAGTACCTGCAAAATGAAGAGTAGATATTAGTCAAAATTTGTAAATTGTAGTAAACACATTAGTAAAATAAGTAAAAAATACCATCCTCCCTCATCTTGATAGTACCTGCAAAAGTAAGAGTGATATTAGTAAATTGTTGTAAATTTATATTAGTAAAATTAGTAACTTAGATTACACAGCCCCACAAAAAAAAAAAATTTTGACCTAGCAACGAGACGAGTATATCCTTATGTATTTTTGATCGCTGATTCCGAATGCGGGGTCAAAAAAGTCGTACACCCCCAAAAAAAATTTTAGTGCCAAAGAACACCCCCTGAATCGTTTTGTTTAATATTTTCGGGAAAAATTGAATGTATTACAATAATAATAAAGGTGAATTGCAGTGCTCACCCTATCGGTATGAATCGCACCCCCATAGAGGGTGAGAACCACCCTCATCTGCCATCAAACCAATTGATAACGACAATGACTGAAAAACATCTAAAAATGTTTAAGTTTCGTTAGGTTTGTAATAAACTGACGTAGAATTCACGTAATACCCCAAAACTACCCCTATATCGTTATGAAAAAGAACCCTTAACTTTAATTACAGAAAAAAAGAAAGGAAAAACATAAAATTTGATAACGATTTCATTATATGGATGTTCTTATTTGCAGAGATTCTTATGACTAGGATATTAGCAGTCATTTGTCACCAATCTTAACATCATTTGGGTATAAAACGCATCCCTGAAGGGGGTGAGAAGTACTCTTACGTTAGTAGCTTTTAATTCTTCTTTTTTTTAATCTTTTTTTTATGGTATCTTTTAACTTTATTTTCAAACGATCTTCTTACTGACTGTCGTTTGTGTTGTTCTTTCGTGTCTCTTTTCAGAGACCAACAGCTTGGGCTAATGAAACAATTCACGAAAGCACTTAATAAAGAAGGACAATGCTTTATTTACTTATGCAATCAATTTCCTGAAATCTCCGATGCCAAGTTAAATGCGGGTATTTTTAATGGACCACAAATTAGTAAAATCATGAAGGATGATGTTTTCATAACTAAAATGATACCAAAAGAGAAAAAAGCGTGGCTAAGTTTTAAGAAAGTAACGGAAAATTTTCTGGGAAATAAAAAAAGCTGAAAAGTACAAGGAATTTGTCGAAGAAATGATAAAAAATTTCAAGAATCTAGGGTGTAATATGAGTTTGAAAATTCATTTTCTTGATTATTTCCCGGAAAATTTAGGTGACTATAGTGAAGAACACGGGGAACGTTTCCACCAGGACATAGCTGAAATGGAAAAACGATATCAAGGAAGATGGGACGAACACATGATAGCAGACTACTGTTGGTCTCTGAAAAGAGACACGAAAGAACAACACAAACGACAGTCAGTAAGAAGATCGTTTGAAAATAAAGTTAAAAGATACCATAAAAAAAAGATTAAAAAAAGAAGAATTAAAAGCTACTAACGTAAGAGTACTTCTCTCCCCTTTCAGGGATGCGTTTTATACCCAAATGGTGTTAAGATTGGTGACAAATGACTGCTAATATCCTAACCATAAGGATCTCTGCAAATAATAACATCCATATAATGAAATCGTTATCAAATTTTATGTTTTTTCCTTTCTTTTTTTCTGTAATTGTAATTGAAGTTAAGGGTTGTTTCTCATAACGCTATAGGGGTATTACGTGAATTCTACGTCAGTTTATTGCAGACCTAACGAAACTTAAACATTTTTAGATGTTTTTCAGTCATTGTCGTTATCAATTGGTTTGATGGCAGATGAGGGTGGTTCTCACCCTCTATGGGGGTGCGTTTCATACCGATAGGGTGAACGCTGCAATTCACCTTTATTTTTATCGTAATACATTCAATTTTTCCCGAAAATATTAAAAAAAACGATTCGGGGGGGTGTTTTTTGGCTCTAAAATTTTTTTTGGAGGTGTACGACTTTTTTTGACCCCGGATTCGGAATCAGCGATCAAAAATACATAAGGATATACTCGTCTCGTTGCTAGGTCAGAAATTTTTTTTTGTGGGGCTGTGTTATCTTCCCTCGTATTGAAAGTACTTGCAAAGTGAGCAGTAAAAGTTAGCAAATTCTAGTAGATTTGGTCTTTTTACTAATTTATCTTCCCTCCTCATCCTGAGAGTACCTGCAAAAATAACAGCGATATTAATAAAAATCGTAAGTAAATTGTAAATTTATATTCGTAAAATTAGTAAATTAGATTTTCCCTCATTTTGAAACTACTTACAAAAGCCGTAATGTTAATAAAACTGGTAGAATTATAATTGACTATCAAGAAATATAGTACGGTTAACTCATGAAATAAAAAACACCATTTTTTTCAAAATGTATTATACATACTTGATTTTGAACTTACCTACATAAGCAGTAATACTAGTAAAATTGATTGAAGTGTAATTTACTAATAACGAAATACCTTTACCTCCTCGTCCGGTTGTGTCACAATTTAAACACTTTCACTTCACAATTCTTGTTACTAATAACAAAATTCATTGCACATCCGCTATTACGCTAGATAATATAACAATGCATTTTATATACAGAGTGGTCCATACTTAAAATTGTTTTCTATAATATTATCATTCTCACAACCTTCTATTCTTAAGAATATTACATACAGAATGTTGATTTCTCGATATACAGGGTGTCCTATAATTAAGTAGGTAGCTTCCTTCAATTAGGTGATAGAACTTTAAAAATAAATTGAGTTTTGTATATAAACATTTGCCTTATATCAGCTCATAAAGGGAGCCACAACCCTTTATAGTAAGTACAACATAGTTATTTGCCAATAAATTTGAAACGTCTTAAGTTGTCGAAATTAAATTATGACCATTTATTTATTAATTTCATAATGTTACATATTTTGTCAAATTTTTATTTAAATATCATGATTTATAGGGGTAGTTACAGAAGGGGAAGATGAATTTTCGCTATAAACTATGTTGATGTTACCCCCTTAAGGGGTTGTAGCTCACTTATGAAGCAATTTAAGTCAAGTGTTTGTAATATACAAAACAACTTATTTTTTCTAGTTTTATCACCCCTTTGAAGGGAAGGTACTTACTTACTTATGGGAGTAATAAGCATACTGTTTCGATCTTTCGAAATACGGAGAGATTAATCGACAGGTGAAGACAGTTAAAGAAAGAGTTCATATGAACGTAGATGAGTAAATGCTTTCAGGGGTTAAAACCCCTCATCAACAAATTTCATTTTTTGGCCATAACTTTGAAATTACTAACCAAGTCTCAATCAAATCTGACACAAGACTATAAAAAATCTCATTTGACAATCAAAATATGACCTATGAAATTGACCACATATAATTTAACATATAATACCTTGAAAGTATGTACATTTTCATGTCCAACACTCTGATGAAATATTGAAACAATTTCCTATATTTTGATTCTGTAGTGAATTCTTAAGGTAGGGGCGGTAAACCAAATTTCATAAAAACCGGCTCAGCGCTTTCAAAGATATTTCTAAAAAACCAAAAAACTAATATTACCCTTATTAAAGATGTGTACGACTTAAACGAATGATTTACTGATATATGGTTCTCAACTTCAGTCTATCTTTATTATCCAAAAAAAGGGCAATAAGATTAAGAGCAGATCTTAAGTATAGCCAATCTTGTAGAGGCATATTCAAACAGCTTAAACTATTGACATTATCATGTGTCTACATATATGAATGTTTGTGTTTTGTTCAAACTAACAAGAGTTTATTTACAAGTGTTTTAAATGACCATACACATAACACCAGGCAAAGAACAAATTTTTCTCTCCCTGCCCATAACACAGCCCCACAAAAAAAAAAAATTTCTCACCTAGCAACGAGACGAGTATATCCATATGTATTTTTGATCGCTGATTCCGAATCCGGGGTCAAAAAAAGTCATACACCTCCAAAAAAAGAATTTTAGAGCCAAAAAACACTCCCTGAATAGGGATATGAGATAACGCTCTGAAAATGATGTTATCATTTTAATCAATCGTTTTGTTTATTATTTTCGGGAAAATTTGAATGTATTACGATAAAAATAAAGGTAAATTACAGCGTTCACCCTATCGGTATGAAACGCACCCTCATAGAGGGTCAGAACCACCCTCATCTGCCACCAAACCAATTGATAACGACAATGACTGAAAAACATTTAAAAATGTTTAAGTTTCGTTAGGTTTGCAATAAACTGACGTAGAATTCACGTAATACCCCTAAACTACCCCTATAGCGTTATGAAAAACAACCCTTAACTTCACATGATAGCAGACTACTGTTGGTCTCTGAAAAGAGACACGAAAGAACAACACAAACGACAGTCAGTAAGAAGATCGTTTGAAAATAAAGTTAAAAGATACCATAAAAAAAATATTAAAAAAAGAAGAATTAAAAGCTACTAACGTAAGAGTACTTCTCACCCCCTTCAGGGATGCGTTTTATACCCAAATGGTGTTAAGATTGATGACAAATGACTGCTAATATCCTAGCCATAAGGATCTCTGCAAATAAGAACATCCATATAATGAAATCGTTATCAGATTTTATGTTTTTTCCTTTCTTTTTTCTGTAATTGAAGTTAAGGGTTGTTTTTCGTAACGCTATAGGGGTAGTTTTGGGGTATTACGTGAATTCTACGTCAGTTTATTGCAAACCTAACGAAACTTAAACATTTTTAGATGTTTTTCAGTCATTGTCGTTATCAATTGGTTTGATGGCAGATGAGGGTGATTCTCACCCTCTATGGGGGTGCGTTTCATATCGATAGGGTGAACGCTGCAATTCACCTTTATTTTTATCGTAATACATTCAATTTTTCCAGAAAATATTAAACAAAATGATTCAAGGGGTGTTTTTTGGCTCTAAAATTTTTTTTTGGGGTGTACGACTTTTTTTGACCCCGGATTCGGAATCAGCGGTCAAAAATACATATGGATATACTCGTCTCGTTGCTAGGTCAGAAATTTTTTTTTTTTGTGGGGCTGTGTAATTCTACACTATTTGAAAAATTGATGCTATTATCAGTGCATAAAATTTTTTCGGATGCTACCAGAAGAAATAAGGAATATAAACAATACTGTCAAATTCAAAAAAATTGTGAGAGATTGCTTAATATCAGCCGAACTATATGATACCAAAGAACTAACACCTAGTGTGTTATTAAATAATTAAATCTGTTTATTTTATGGACCTTTTATAAATTGTGATTTTGTTAGAAATATGACATGTATACACATATATTTTTTTCCTTTTAAGTTTGTTTGTGATATTCCTATATCTATATGTATTTTTGTTTTTGTTTTTTGTTGTTTTTGACATGTACTATACAATTTTATATTGTCACTAGTCCGTAATAAATCTATGTTCTATATTCTATGTTCATATGAACTTTATTCATTGTCTTGGCCTGCCGAGCAATTTCTCCAAATCTGTAAAGATTGAATCGGAACACCTTGCATACATACTATTAAAAAAAATATTTTAGAATTCATTTAATTCTGCATTATAATAAAGATATGATGATATGCAACATTTTTCGATAGAAGATTTCTAAGAATGTTTCATTGGTTTTTCGTTACATTTACTTTTACAAGATGTTTCAGATTTAAAGTGACGTAGTGTAATGGGAGATAGAGCACACTTAGCTGAGTTGAAAACAATCCCAAAATTAATGTTAAACGTTTTTGAGATACAGGGTGTTTTATGTTTTTTGACTATTGATGTCGGCCATATCTCTGGGATGGCTGTAAATATTTAGATACAATTTGATACAAATATTATACTCTTTTAGTTCAATCAAAGGCATAATTTATTTTGGAGACATTCCAGGACCAGACTTAGTTTTTATAATATTGTTTCAATGCCGATAACATCACCCTGTGTATCATTATTTTGGTATATGTTAGTAGTAAACTTTTAAGAAGTCACTGAATCAGTATATAAAATTATGTCATAATATTTATGGTTATTTTATTGTCCAATAAATGTTCAAAAATATTGATTGACCAAATTTAAAATACTTCAAATAACACAAACAACTAGCTAACATCACTATTCTATTAGTTTCATTTAAATATCTCACGCTAATTAAGCACATTCATATTCTTCTACAAGAAATATTGATAGTTTTTCTTTTTGTGGGGATTTCGGTCAGGTATAACTAATTTAATTTTTTTTTCTAACGTTTTGGTTTATTACACCATTATCAGAGAACTACAATTAATACAATATTTTAAAAACATAGTTATGGTTATTGTACATTAAAATTTACTTACACTATTAATTATTAGGAATTTGTTTTAAAATTTTTTGTTACATGTTGTTATACGAAAAAAATGTTGTATACGAAAAAAAAAATTAAAAAAAAAAAATTAAAAAAAAAAATTAAAAAAAAAATTTAAAACAAATTCCTAATAATTAATAGTGTAAGTAAATGTACAATAACCATAACTATGTTTTTAAAATATTATATTAATTGTAGTTCTCTGATGATGATGTAATAAACCGAAACGTTAGAAAAAAAAATTAAATTAGTTATACCTGACCGAAATCCCCACAAAAAGAAACTATCAATATTAATTGATAATAACGGTCAAGAATAGAAAAAAAAAAAAAAAAAAAAAATATATATATATATATATATATATATATATATATATATATATATATATATATATATATATATATATATATATATATTTACAAGAAATACACATTTATTGAAAAATTAATAGTTTGTACAGGGCTGAACTCGCTTAAAATACCATGATTAAGTACATATTATTTAAATTAGTTATTCACAGTATGTAAATAATTTTTTTAAATACAATAATAAGAGACTATAAAAATAATATTTATAAGAAGCGCTTGCTATTTTTTGACATGCAGCGTTTCTAAGCTTATTAAGTTTAAAATTCCGATTCAAAATAGCATACATTCCATTTCCTTCATGGAAAAAAGAATTGAATTCTGCTTGTGAATACAAGCCTCATTATTATTACTAACTTTTTTCCATGAAAAAAAAATGGAATGTACGTTATTTTGAATGGGAATTCTAACCTAAAAAAGCTGCATTTCAAAAAAAAAAAACAAATAACAAGCTCTTCTTATAAATATTAACTTTTTAATTTCTAATTAATGTATTTTAAATATGATTTACATAATGTGAATACATAAACGTGTCATTAAATATTATGACATAATTTTATATACTACTCCATTAACTTTTTAAACGTTTACTAATATTTGTCAAAAAGTGATACACAGGGTGATGTAGTCGGCACTGAGAGAAAAATTATGAAAATTGAGGCTGGTCCTAGAATTTTTCCAAAGTAAATTATGCTTTTAATTAGACTAAAAGATTAAATAGTTGTACAAATTTTTATCCAAATATTTACAGCTGTTCAAGAATATATGTCCGACTACAGTACATAAAATTTTTAAACTATTAGCTAAGTGTACACTACTCCGCATCACACTATGTTACTTTAAATCTGAAACACCCTGGATATGGCATTAAATACAAAAAATATAAGAATGGGTATTAACTGATATAAAAATAATTTTAAGTGTCTACCGGACCATCCCGTTTATAAATATGCACGTTTGGTATAATCGAAAAATGCTTACCTTTCGATGTTTCCACCATCTCCTATCTCGTTCGGAACCTACCTATGAAAATGGAAACAGAGAAATATTAGTAAAAATAACTAAACGAAATATAATAACTACAAATAAACACAAAATAAACTTATTTTTGATTTTCACAATTTAATTAACTCATGACAATTGTTTCGCCACACAGTGGCTTCATCAGATGGTGAGTACAAGACTAAATTCTTTATTACAAAGTGAGGGTATATATAAGTATCAACTAACTAATCTAGGGTAATAAAATGGAACAGTAATAAAATGAGGTACAAAATAATTTAGAAAATATTTAACAGTGGTGAACGGTTTAAATCTAGTTAGTCATTTAAAATAATATTACTGTTTTTTAATTTATTGATTTCTAATGTCTCTAATAGTGACAATTTTAATCCTTTATGTTCTGTGTGTAAAATATCAAAATTATCATTAAAAGAATGATTGTCCTCTAACAAATGGTTGGCATACGTCGAATTTAATTTATTGTTATTAAAACTGCGTTTATGTTCGGACAATCTTTTTCCAAAATTTCTTCCCGTTTGTCCGATGTATACTTTAGGGCATGTACCACATGTAAGCTTATAGACTCCACTTTTTTTGTTCTTTTTTTAGTTTTATCTTTATTGCTCTTAATAAATTTTCCTAGAGTGTTATTAGTTTTAAATACTATTTTGTGTTTTTTCTTAAGGTCAACTGATATTTTTTCGGTAGGTTGTCATATATAAGTAAGGGTTTTATATCTTAAATCACTTAATTCACTGATTTCTGATTTTGGATAAACTGACTATTGCTATATCATAATTTTTCTTTTTAAGTAAATTGTTAACCCAAGTTTCTTTAAAACCATTATTCACTGCTATTTGTTTAATAAAATTTAATTCGTTGTTGTAATTATCTTCAGTTAAAGGAAATTTGGTTAATCTGTTTATCATACTAATATAGGCAGCGTGTTTATATTTTGCAGGATGTGTTGAACTATTATGTATCGTAATATCTGTGTATGAAGGTTTATGGTAAATATTAAATGCATGTGAATTATTAATTTTTGTAATAGTTAAATCTAAAAAATTTATCAAATTGTCTTTTTCAAATTCTACAGTAAATTTTATATTAAGGTGTAAATTATTAATAAATTCTACAAAACTATTTAACTGTCTTGTTGTACCTGTAAAACATGCGATAATATCATCTACATATCTATACCAGCATAAAAAACTTTTACTTAATTTGTTTTTATGTAGGTATTTGTTTCTCAATATTGTCCATAAAAATTTCTGCTAAAATAGGACTTAATGGGTTTCTCATTATTTGGCCCTCTTTTGTTGTGAATATTTCGTTGTTGAATGGGAAATAATTTTGGTTTAGACGTGGTCAACAAATTTAGTAGTTCAGATTTTACAACGGGGTTTGTATTATTTCTATCTAGTAAATTTTCTATAATTTTTATGGTATCTATTGGCGGTATACTAGGAAATAAATTTTGTACATCAAAAGAAATAAATTAACTCATAGGAATTTTTAATACTAAACGTTGATTTGAATTTACATGCATCTACTACTATATTTATTAGTCTATTCGAAAGTTTGCTTGAAGGTGCTGTTAAGTCAGAAACAACTGGGTGTATAGGTAAATTGTTTTTATGCAATTTTATCAAAGAATAAAGTTTGGGGGCCTATGGATTCATTATAGTTAAACAATCCTCCGTGGTCTAGAGGTAACGTACTTGCCTCGAAACTTCGAGGTCCCGGGTTCGATTCGCGGTCGAGGAACTGGGATTTTTCTGTGAGAGAGATTTATCGTAGTATACTCGGATATTGGGTGTGTGTCCATTGTCTCTAAATGTGTAGCCCTCTCCCACGCAAGGTCATTCCAGACCTTCAGGGGTAAAGGGGGGTTGTAATTTCATGTGGTGTTATTATTAATATCAGTTGAACTTAAGAAAAAACGCAATATTAAAATAGCATTTAAAACTAATTACACTCTAGGAAAATTTATTAAGAACAATAAAGATAAAACTAAAAAAGAACAAAAAAGTGGAGTCTATAAGCTTACATGTGGTACATGCCCTAAAGTATACATCGGACAAACGAGAAGAAATTTTGGAAAAAGATTGTCCGAACATAATCGCAGTTTTAATAACAATAAATTAGATTCGACCTATGCCAACCATTTTTGAGAGGACAATCATTCTTTTAATAATAATTTTGATATTTTAAACACAGAAAATAAAGGATTAAAATTGTCACTATTAGCGACATTAGAAATCAATAAATTAAAAAACAGTAATATTATTTTAAGTGGCCAACTAGAGTTAAACTGTTCACCACTATTAAATATTTTCTAAATTATTTTGTACCTTATTTTATTACTGTTCCATTTTATTACCCTAGATTAGTTAGTTGATACTTACATATACCCTCACTTTGTAATAAAGAATTTAGTCTTGTACTCACCATCTGATGAAGCCTCTGTGTGGCGAAACAATTGTCATGAGTTAATTAAATTGTGAAAATCAAACATAAGTTTATTTTGTGTTTATTTGTAAAATGGATTTTCATCAAGTAAAGGTCGAATCAATTAACTATATAATAACTACCTTTAACTCCTTTCCCTAAAGCGGTTCGTCCACATTATAGTACCATTTAATCGTCCCTCTATCGTTCACGTTCTGAAACAAAAGGAACAATAATTAGGCAACTAATAAATAACTAACATACATGGAAATAGTATATTTAAAAACTGTTTGCGAAGAAATAAACCGTTTTCAAATTACAACTCACCATTTAGGCACAGTGTAAAGGGCCTTAAGAGAATTGAAGTTCAGTCCAGTCCCAGGGAACTATCACACGTTCGCGAAAATCAGAGTCTACAAACTGATTTTCTGGGCTCTAATGCCCCCAAAAAATCCCGAATACAGTTTCAAGCCTTAACACTTGTAATATCCAAGCAATTTTAAAAATAACTAAGATATTGACAAGATACTCGTCGAGATCTCGACTCTGATTTAACGACACCAGTCGTTCCCTCTACGCTAGATTGAACGAAGGTGTGACGCGCTTTGCCTTAGGCTAATTTCGGCTACTTTAACCCACTACTGGCCTCAATCTGCCTACTCCAGTAGCCCACTGGTTATTTTGCTTACTTTTAGCTTCCAGCACACAGAATAAAGTCTCTCTCGCACTTTGCCTTAGGCTAATTTGGGCTACTTTAACCCACTACTGGCCTCAATCTGCCTACTCCAGTAGCCCACTGGTTATTTTGCTTACTTTTAGCTTCCAGCACACTTGAATTTAAACACGCTCGCGTGGTCTGTCCTAGTCTTCCCTTAGTCACTTCCACAATCTGAAACAAAGATTAGAATCAATATTTTGTAGTTTATACAAGTAGAAAACAAATCAAAATTACAAAGAAGCTCCCTTAATCCTGACTGTTAATTCTCATTAGTAGAACTTGTTAGCTATAAATATTTATCTCAGCATATTTTTAATTCATTTTCTCCTGTTGTGAGCGGTATCATAACTTATACCATGTTACATGAAAAGAAAACCTTACACGGTAACATTCAAAACTATTAATTGAAGTGACTGTCTTAGTAATTTATTATAAATTCAAAGATTTACCACTGTTTTGAGCAATATCATAACTTTTTTAATTAATTTTTTTTAATACACATACATATCATTCCGTAGTGTCATGTAATAATTCAAAAGCGTTTCATTGTCCCTTGTTGTGAGCAGTATCACAACAAATTCATTATACAAATAATGTAACATAGTAATACAGGGTGTCCCAACCAAAAGTAGGCACCCTGAATAACTTTGGAGATAGAATTTTTTTGAAAAATTGGTGAAACACGTCGACCTTGTTTCCAAGTGGGACATATTTTAATGTAATACTTGTATACCTATCATCATCCCTCTACATTACACGGCCACCCCCCTCAAAAAAGTCAAATGGCAAAGGAGGTCGAGTGACACATCTTTTGAAAGGTCTTTCAATTCTCTACATAACTGTGTATTTTTTTAAACTTTTATTTATTCATTATTTTAGGTTCGGGAAATAAAAATAGAAGCAGTTTAAATTATCGTATGTATTGTTCAAAATGACCCCCACCGACTTCCATATAGTAGTATAATCTGTCTTGAAATTCTGTACGAACATTTCTGAACACATCTGGTTTCAATAAACGGCATTCTAGAACAATTCTTTCACGTAACTCTTCCAGAGATGCGGGTTTTGTTGCAAATACCTTCAATTTCAAATGTCCCCACAGGAAGAAATCCAAGGGAGTTAAATCGGGTGACCTAGCGGGCCACTCCACAGGACTTCTTCTTCCAATCCATCGCTCAGGAAACCAATTATCCAAAAATTGACGGACTGCTATAGCAAAATGTGTTGAAAAAACAGTTCGCCCTCTAAAAGATTATCGTCTTCTTCGAGGATTTGGGTAATCATTGGGTCGATGTTATTTTCTAACAGATCCAGGTATCTTTCGCCATTTAAATTGTCGGGAATAAAAACGGCCCGACAATGTGATCCCCTCTGGGTGATTTCTATTGAATATGCGCTCCGTAGCTCTAGCACAATAATCGTTTTTAAAATAAATGCTGACAATTTCTATTCTCTCCTGAAGGGTTAGGGTTATGAGTCAATGATTCTGAATTAATTGCGGATCCTCTTTTTTATACAATGGGATTATTTTACCTAATTTTAAGATATCCGGGAACTGTTCAAGATTTACTGATAAGTTTATGAGGTATGCAAGAGAATCTGCTAGAACATATTTACAAAACTTTAAAAGTCTAATAGGTATTTCGTCAACACCAGCTGAATTTTTGTTTTTCATGTTATCTATTATATTGATAACTTCATCTCCTGTTATAGGTTCAAAGGAAAGTGATGTGTTAATTGTTCCGGCCGTTGTGCATTTATTTGATGTGTTATTTCCCCTGTATATGTGTTGTTCTACAGAAGGTATTTACAATCTTATAATTTTTAATAACCGTCACTGATGACTGGATGAGGTTCATCCAGTGTTCACATATACACAATATGTGCATAGGCAACTAAGCTTCTTTGCAGCTGACTTATACAGGGTGTCCCGAAATTAGTGTGCAATATTTTACCAGATGCTCTACAGCCAGAGATAGGAAAAAAGTTCATATAAACATTTGTCGAAAAATGCTTCCTAAGGGAGCTACAGGCCCCTAAAGGTAGGCCCCTGAGAAAGGTTTTTATCGAATATCTTTACACAGCCGCTACACTTCTTATGTGGAATAAGATGAAATGGAAATAATTCGAAAATTTTATCCAGGGCTGTCCCAAACTGGGGGTTGTAGGGTTAAAATAACCCCAACTTTTTTTGTATCTAACTTTTTTCTATTCTTGACGGTAGAGTATGAAATTTTAAAGTTTTATACGTAAAAAAGGTACTCTTGATGAACATCATTTTGAATAATATCGACTTGAAAATTTTATAACATGGTATGAGACAGGTATTGGGAATCTAAACAATTTTTTTATTAATAGTAGGCCATAAATAAAAAATAATGCTTCATGCCGCTATGATATCATTTGATGTTAGAGCTGTCAACAAGGTTGATAAATTTGTATAAACAGTTGTATGATATAAAATCCTAAGAACGCGTATCGGAAAAAAAAACGTTTTGTCCCCTTTTCTATCAGTTATTTCATTTGTGCGCCTTTAATCACGATTTTCATTGAGTCGATTTAAAAGGCCAAGATTTACAGATAGGGAAATGACTGATATGCATTTTGTGTACGGTTTTTGCAATGGTAGTGCATTAGCCGCAGTAAGGGAATACCGACGAAGAGTTCCCAATCGTAGAGTACCTGGGCGCTGAATATTTGCAGTTCTTCACCGGAATTATGGCAGACCATGGGAATTTTAAAAGGTCTCGAGGCGCAGGAAGGTCACAAGGAAATCATCGTATGGATATAGTTTTGAATCATTTAGAAAATGATCCACAAATAAGCATTCGAAGAGTTTCAAAGATTGTCAACATACCTCGCTCAATAGTTAATAAAGAAATATAAGTACCTAGATAATTATTTATCTTCATTAATAATTTCAGATATGAAGAATAACGGTAATGCAAGGAATACACCCATACCATTTTAGACGCGTGCAACATTTAGCGGAGGCAGATTTTTTTACCACGACTCCAGTTTTGTCAATGGATATTAGCGAACAGAAATATTCTTCCTTGCATATTATGGACTGATGAGGCAATGTTTACTAGGAACGGAGCTATCAATATGCACAATATGCATCATTGGTCGGATGAAAATCCACGAGTTGTTCGGCGCACAAATTTCCAACATAGATTTTCAGTGAATTTATAGACAGGAATCATTGGGGATCAAGTAATTGGCCCAATAGAATTCCCCAATCGTCTTAATGCAGAAGAGTATTTAAACTTCCTCCAAAAACGACCTTATCGATTTATTACCGTTGAATGTTTGACACGAGGTTCGACAAAATATACATTTTCAACATGACGGCGCGCCTGCCCATATTGGGCGCAATGTTCGAATTTGGTTACATCAAAAATGTCCAGGCAGATGGATAGGTCGAGGTGGTCGTATAGCTTGGCCACCTCGTTCACCGGATCTAAATCCATTAGATTTTTACTTTTGGGGTTATATAAAGGGTTTGATTTACGCCACTGAAGTAAATATACGAGAAAAACTTCTTCAAAGAATAAATCAGGCCGGAAATGAATTAAGAAGAAATACATCAAGACTTTACGGGCTTCTCTGACTTTAGAACGTCGAGCGAGATTGTGTATCTAAGAAAATGGAAATTTGTTTGAACACCTGTTACAATAAAACTATGTAAAATTCAAATTTAATTTTGTTGATATAAAAAGATTACTGGATGATTTTTGTTCATATTGAGTATGATAGTTTCGCTCGAGTTATTCATAAAAAAATATTTTTCACCTATTTTCCAAGCAACAAATTTAAAATATTAGTATGTACTTTATATGGACATGAAATAATAGACAAAACTCATCTGGTACAATGTATTTTGCTCCATATGTTATAAAATTAGTTAAATTTTAAAATTTTCAAGTCGATATTATTCAAAAACGGTGCATTTTATCGATGTTCATCAAGAGGACCTTTTTTTTACGTATAAAACTCTAAAATTTCATATTCTACCATCAAAAATAAAAAAAAGTTACACACAAAAAAGTTGGGGTTCAGTTTGGGACAGCCCTGGATAAAATTTTCGAATTAGTTCCATTTCATCTTATTACACATAAGAAGTGTAGCGACTGTGTAAATTTTCAATAATTGACTTTGAGTGGTTTTGGAGATATTCGATAAAAACCTTTCTCAGGGGCCCACCTTTAGAGGCCTGTAGCTCCCTTAGGAAGCATTTTTCGACCAATGTTTATATGAACTATTTTTTCCTATTTCTGGCCGTAGAAGCAGCTGGTAAAATATTGCACACTAATTTCGGGACACCCTGTATATTAGTAAAATGTGCGTGTCAGAACAGATTATCGCAACTAGTGAATCTGAGCATAGATAAAAATAGATATAAAAATTAAATTTTCGCTCCCAGTAAGTGCGTCACTGGTCCTAACCCCGCTTAAGCTTTTTTGTCTATTGTCGACTGGACATGAAAGCCCTTCTTTATTCACTTGGTCACATCTACATGAATTTGCATGTGGTGATCACTGGTCATTTATAAGCGAAGTTGGTTTGTGTCACTGAAAGATTACGCTGTCAGTCAAATGCCTGGGCATATTTCATGCTATTCTTTTGCAATGAAAATACCGCCATAAATGACTCGCAATCATCCTAATATATGCCAAAATACATAGCCATTAATATCTATTAAATGACCCATAGCGTTCGATGGATTACAATTTGTCAAACTTTAGAAAACAGTAGTTGAAGTGTATGCAAATCCATTTATTTTTATTTTATATATATTTTTTATATAGTTTGCCATGTATAATAATAATTTTTATGTAAAGTAATCACGTTTGCAAGTATTATATATTCCAAAAGCTAGATACAGGTTTTCAATTTAGTTTAGCCACTAACTGCATTCCCACGCTATATTATATATATATATATATATATATATATATATATATATATATATATATATATATATATATATATATATATATATATATATATATATATATATATATATATATATATATATATATATATATATATATATATATATATATATATATATATATATATAAATATATATATATATATATATATATATATATATATATATATATATATATATATATATATCAGTGGTTTTCCTTTTGTGTCTTTTCTGAGTTTTGTCCATCATTTTAACTCAGCTACACCGTGCTGATGAAGACCAATTAGTCAGAAACACGTGTCCACGGTTTGCATCTTTCTGCCATTTGCAATTTTTGCATTTTCCACCGTGCAATTTTTCTTTTCTTTTTGCGGGCGTTACCTGATAATTCATTGATTTTTTACTGTAATGTAAATAAACCCGCGTTTAACTCTTACTCTGTACCTATTCATTTTCCTGGGTCCAGAATCCCACGCAGGTTGCTATAGTTGCCCGCGTGTGCGATGCTTGGACGATGCTCCCATACCGGAGTCATCCAAGTGGAAGCCACAAAGGTGCGACTGGCTCCCTGTCAGTGGTTTTCCTTTTGTGTCTTTTCTTAGTTTTGTCCATCATTTTAACTCAGCTACACCGTGCTGATGAAGACCAATTAGTCAGAAACACGTGTCCACGGTTTGCATCTTTCTGCCATTTGCAATTTTTGCATTATCCACCGTTCAATTTTTTTCTTTTTGCGGGCGTTACCCGATAATATATATATATATATATATATATATATATATATATATATATATATATATATATATATATATATATATATATATATATATATATATATATATATATATATACGATATTTTTAGAGAGGGGGGGGGGGGGGGGGGGGGGGGGGGGGGGGGGGGGGGGGGGGGGGGGGGGGGGGGGGGGGGGGGGGGGGGGGGGGGGGGGGGGGGGGGGGGGGGGGGGGGGGGGGGGGGGGGGGGGGGGGGGGGGGGGGGGGGGGGGGGGGGGGGGGGGGGGGGGGGGGGGGGGGGGGGGGGGGGGGGGGGGGGGGGGGGGGGGGGGGGGGGGGGGGGGGGGGGGGGGGGGGGGGGGGGGGGGGGGGGGGGGGGGGGGGGGGGGGGGGGGGGGGGGGGGGGGGGGGGGGGGGGGGGGGGGGGGGGGGGGGGGGGGGGGGGGGGGGGGGGGGGGGGGGGGGGGGGGGGGGGGGGGGGGGGGGGGGGGGGGGGGGGGGGGGGGGGGGGGGGGGGGGGGGGGGGGGGGGGGGGGGGGGGGGGGGGGGGGGGGCTGGCTAACGATCTATCATGATTAGAAGGTGTAATTCAATGCAGGTCGGGGTATTTGCCCGCTGAGTAGTTGTTTCCTTCAAATCATATTTAATAACATTAGTTTAGTCCACCTGGGCTAGGGGTCGCCGCTCTCGGTACTTGCTGTGATGCAAGTCGCTATCCGCCACAGAGACATCTAGAATGTCGGTCGGATAGTTGCATTCAGACCATATGAGAAGTTTCATACCTCTCACCACTATTCACTTCACCATAGTTAGTATAACTAGCAGGTTGGCCACTATCATTTGTCTGTTCCATAACCTATGGCATACTGAAGAGAACAAATAAGTTCGAAATCGATCTATGTCTGGTTAGGAATTGGCAAATGATATTGGCTATCGATCTATCATGATTAGAAGGTGTAATTCAATGCAGGTCGGGGTATTTGCCCGCTGAGTAGTTGTTTCCTTCAAATCATATTTAATTATATATATATATATATATATATATATATATATATATATATATATATATATATATATATATATATATATATATATATATATATATATATATATATCTTAACGATGGAAAGTTCCTATCCGTTTGTTAAAAATGTGTTTAAATGTATCCTACAATAACATCGTTTTTGTGAGCCTAACCTTTTTTGTTTCAAATTGTTCACAAAGTAATCGTGACAGTTCCAGGTTGTTACTATTATCATATACAGTTTTAATCAGATTAAACTCATTTAAACTCTTTCCCCTACTGGTCGGACCTGACGATTAAGTTAAAATGATGCAACATATTAGAAAATGTTTCTCGGCCAAACCGTTTAGTTTCCAAATTAACCTCGATTTAATTCCAGAGAACATATATGTGATGGGTCTGATCGTAAAGTTGATTTGGAAAAACCCTTAATTTTTTACCCTTAGGACTTTTAGAACTTTAGGACATCCTCTGATAATGGAAATGAACTTTGGCCAAGGTAACAACTAACTGTAGGCATGTGTAGATTTAAAGCAAAAGGGAAAGCACATTAATTTTTGTTATTGTTAAAATAATAACCTTTTGTTTTATTTTTCAGTTTCAATAACTGATTATCAAAAAAAATTCATTTGCAGGTAAAAAATTTACCACTATTTAGATTTAATTGATTATTAATAAGGCAAAGTGACAAAAGAGAGAAATTGTACAATCCCAATCTCAGTTTCTCCCAAGACTTGATTGACAATTAGCGCAAAGAAATGGATGGATTTCACAAAGACTCAATTCTTCTTTAATTCGATGTTTATTAGGTTGGGTTGCTTCTTTGATTAAAAGGGGAAGAATTTTATTTTCTGTTCGAACAAGTAGGAAACAAATTGAAATGATTAAATTGTTAGTTATTATTGATTTCTTATCGTAGCCTTTCTTACAAGTTTACGGACTGGATAATTTGCAAGCGCATTAAAATTTTATTTATTTTTTATTCTACATAAGATACTGAAATGTCCAATACACCAAACATATTGTTCTCAAAGCAGAAATATGAAATACTGTGTGTGTGTGTGTGTGTGTGTGCGCGCGTGTGCGCGTGCGTGCGTGTGTGTGCGCGTGCGTGCGTGCGTGTGTGCGCGTGCGTGCGTGTGTGCGCGCGTGCGTGCGTGTGTGTGCGCGTGCGTGCGTGTGTGCGCGTGCGGGCGTGTATGTGCACGTGCGTGCGTACGTGCTTGCGTGCGTGCGTGGGTGGACACAAACCTATGAAATATTTATTTTTTGTGATAATTGAATGGTCTTTTTTTGTCGTGAAGAGCATCAAAATCGTCAATTTTTGACCATATCGCCATCTTCTAGGTACACACGCACGGCCTACTACGATTTTCATATTCACAATATTCGAGAAACTATATTGGCAAATTTTATCCAAAAATTTGACACCATATCGTTAATCACGCCCCCTCCCCTCCAAGATTGATTTTAGTCTAAGCAATAGCATGCAAATTCGACGATAAAAGGTTACCGTTTACCAGTCGATAATCAATGACGCCATATGAGTACCATACTTTTTTCTCTTTTGAAATTTTTGTTATGGCGGCCAGATAGAGAGAGGGGAATTTTTTTTTAATTGAATGGTTACCGATATTTGTCCGCATAGGTGTTAGTATATGTACTCTACATACCCCAAGTATGCTGGCAGACAAAACTTCAGGTCGGCGCGCGGTAACCGGAAATTGAAAAAGAAAATTTAATTACCGCACCATACCTAGCACAAAATGTTTGTTTTGGTGTGTACAGTACTCTACTCAGCTGGCTGGGCAGACGTTTTTTTTTTAATCTTAATTATTTTTTATCAATATTTCAAATTTTGATCCATTTTTCGCCACTTTGATGGCAAATTGCTCAAAAACCGACCGATAGAAATGTCTGCCATTATAGCAGAAAACTGTACACACCAAAACAAATATTTTGCGCTAGGTTTGGTCTTGTAATTAAATATATTTTTTTCACTTTCCGGTTACCGCTTATCGACCGGAAGTTTTGTCTGGCAGCGTAATTGGAGAATGTGGAATACATATACTAACTACCTATGTGGACAAATATCGGTAACCATTCGATTAAAAAAAAGTCCCCCTCCGTATCCGGCCGCCATACCAAAAATTTCAAAAGAGAAAAAGTATGGTACTCATATGGTCCCTTTGATTACCGACTGGCAGACGGTAACCTTTCATCGTCGAATTTGCACGTTATTGCTTAGACCATTTGTACCAAAATTCTTAAAAAATGTCAAAGAGTATTTATTTTATAAAGGGGCAAAGTTGGCAAAGACACCAACAAAATATATAATACGAGGATCTAAGTACGCCTAGGAAAGAAACAATCAACTATTGAACAGTGAAAATATGACTAGTTATTTAAAAATAAATCTCACTGAATTATACATTTTTTTCTAAAAATATAACATGCATTTTCAACACAACAATCCTAATTAACATTTTCAAAGGAACATTCCCTTTCTTTTTTGGTTTTATCCAACGTTGTATAATTCTCCCGTAGCCTCCTAACCTCACGGGAGAAGCGCTAGCAAATTACCTAAAGCCACTCCCCACATCTCGTAGTGTCAAATGCAAGACCGAATTCACCTGCGACTCTTTTTGCTGCCTTGAAGAATCCTACGCTCACTCCTACAGTTTCATGATGTTTCACAAACCGCAAAAGGGGATATGGGCTCCAGAGGATGTTACATGCCGTACTCAGTACTACTCTACCATATGTACACACCAGGCTCAAGAGTATTCGACCTCCTCCCGTTGACGTAAGAAATACACACGAGAAACCAACGATCTAGTATGAATACTTCTTGAATATTCATCATCTTGCGGGATATCTCTGTCTCACTGGTCTACCGTCCACTTCGCTACTGCAAAGGAGTAGAGCTAAACTGCAACGGCAAGCATTTATTCACAGACGCCTTGTCCTTTAATTATCTGACATCCTGGATGTGCCTTTGCTGCACACCCAAATATGTCTCACCAGAATTCAAATAACTTTAGATGCTTCCGTGTGCAAGGTGTGCGTTTTCAGAGAATTCCCCGCATCGTCATCCCTTGAGGTGAACGACTACACATTTGTCCACCTCCATACCAAATTTTCTGCGTGTATTCTTCGACCACCCTAAAAGCGTCTTGTATTTCGCACTTTCCGGAGGCATAAAGTTTAACGTCATTCATTTAAAACAGATGGGTGACCGTATGCATCCGATCGCTGGATGGTCCGCATTGATATCCGCGGGTTTGGCAGAGCCCAACAGATAACAGCAGCAGTGAGATGCTGAGGAGAAGAGGACTCAGGGAATCACCATGGAATCCTCATATCCCGAATGCCACCTGCTCTGTCACGACCCGCTCTGCAGCAAATGTTCTGATGAAGCGAGTCCTCCAAAGTGGAAGCAGTTATCCTACCATCTCACTAGTAGTGCTGGTACCGCAAGATATTCTAGTGTAAAAATAGCTCGTGTGATATCCAAGCCATTGACTGATTCCGCCAGTATTGCACAGAATTCTGAATAATACAGAGGTCTATGAACAGGCTGTTCTTGCAAGCTGCCATAACCTTCTTAGCACTACGCTGTTCATGTATCTGCTGGAAGAATGGAGTAACAGATCTCACGTCCTGGCATACAAGATACGTGTAAATATCTAGTACCAAGAGTTGAGGCCAGTGTTCGGGCTATAATTCTTCGGGTCGGAAAGATCCTCCTTTTTGGGGATAAGCACAGTACGTACCTCGACAAACCAGTCCGGAATCTACTGCCTCTCGTTCAACCATGGGTTGAAAATTTGCACCAGACGGTGGTCAATGAAAAGAAATTTCTTCCACCACCAGTTTTTCTATGCCGTCTGGGCCTGGGGCAGCGAAGTTCTTAGCGTCAACAAGAGCTTCTTAGACTTCCACCGTATGGATTGCCGGACACACTTCTTTTGGCTTGTCAATATGTCTACGGCAGAAGATCCCGAAGTGTGCGATTGCTGGAGTGTCACTGTTGAATGGATGCGTCGTTTCGTAGATTCTTTTCCGGAATGTGTCGATCTCTACTATAGTCGGCGGATTATCGACAACACGCTTTGGCTCTTGAAAGAGGCGGGAAGGATTCGTACGGAATATACTACTTTGTTCTACACTCCTCACCCGCTCTTTCAGTGTGTTTTAATAGCCATAAGCGCTCGAATCCTATTCTGACAGTGTTGCTTGATGGTATACAACATTGTCAGATTTCGAGTTTGGTATTGGCTGTTTAGTACGGCTGCTATGCACCTATTTTTTATTTATTATTATTTTTATTATTAACTCTCTTTTTTATAATTTACCATAACATCTTATAGCAATTACTATTATGTGTTCGAGAATATAAGAGGTAGAAACTGAACTAATCTTCACCTTTTTAGATTAAGGAAAATGTACATTTATCTTTTTTTTTAATAAGATGATTTATTATTTTTATTATTATAATTATTATACAGAAATTTTAAGTTTTTAATCAAATTATAATCAACATTAATAGCTTTGTAACAGTACGCTGTCAATATTGATCTAAAATAAAACATGGTAAGCAAGTCATTAATTCATCCCTAGTAACAAATCGAAGCTTTATTGTAAGCCTGTGCACCCTGTTTTTATTGGTTCAGCACTGATGTAATTAACTAGACCAATTAGTTAGTATTGTATTGTTCTCTAGTCACTCTGTCTCCTAAACACCTGGGTCGATGAAAACTGTTTACAATTTACAGAACTAATTATTTGCAAATAGAACCATTGTTAACCCCTAATGGCAATTATAATTCCATTTGCTATTCAAAAGAAGAGCCGAGGTCTTATTAACTGATAATTAATCTTACCTTTCTGCAACATTTGTGTACTAAATATCTACTCATCTTTTCAGAAAATGTACTGTGAATTTGTTTTTATTGTTATAGGGGGTAAAACTATAGATGGCCTCACTTACAAACCGTTAACAATGAACAGTCACTACTTTTATATTGTAAAAACATTTAAACTGCAGACCAGCAATAATGGGCCATTTCTAGAGGAGTTTTATAACTCGGATTTCCCTTTTTTCAAAATATTATTTGAAAGTTCACAACTTAAGAGTTTAACAACTGCTTAGTATTAATTGAAAAATTCAATAGCAATGATGTCGGGGTATTTAGAAGGCGATCCGTGAAGAGAAATCAGTTTGCACAAAATCTTCCAGCACCTTCGAATAGCAATATTTCAATTAATTCCATGTGTTGTTAATGCGCCCAGCACTGGCAAAGGGCAATATGTTTTTTCAAAGTATAACCTTCTTCCCCGCAGTTCTGCTTGTGAATTTGTGGGTTGTCTAATCTACATGGTATGATGGTGTGGTATGTTGTCTAACATAAAACTGCTGTGCTACTGGCCAACGCTCCATATTTCAAACTCACTCTATAACATTTTCTTTTTTGTAATTAAAAGTAGCCCGGTTGCGATAACTTGTTTATTATGTTCCTTATTTAAAATAAAAATTTGTCATTTTTGTCGCTTCCTGTACATGAAGGTTATCTTAAAAGCGACATTCTATTACATAAATAAAAAATATTTAAATAAATATCGTGCTGATAGATTCTAGTGTTAAACGTTTTTGTAAATAAATCACTATCGTAACTTAACAAAAATTTGATATCAACAAATTTGTAATCTCGAACTAGTCTTAATGTTCTGGATCAAAAAATTGAACACAGTAAGTTTTTTGGCACCAAAATTTATTATTATTTCTTCAATAAAAAACAGAAAAAACTTTATTTCCTATTTTTATTTCTCGAGGACGTCCAGCCAAGTACATGAACAATTTTTGTCCTACGTTTCGTCCGAGATTTCGGACTTTTTCAAGGTTAAAAGCTAATATAAATTTCCTAATTTAATTTCATTGTATGGGTGGGTTTTATTTTGTTTTTCATCATTTTTTTATTTGATAGGTATGTGATGTACGTGTAGTTCGACGAGTTAGGCAGAGAATGATCAGTATTTGGTGTCGTCGTTGATGTGTTTCTTAAAAAAAAAAAAAAAAAAAAAAAAAAAAAAAAAAAAAAAAAAAAAAAAAAAAAAATAAATCACGACGACACCAAATACTGATCATTCTCTGCCTAACTCGTCGAACTACCGTACATCACATCCTATCAAATAAAATGATAAAAAATAAAACCCACCCATACAATGAAATTAAAATAGGAAATTTATATTAGCTTTTAACCTTGAAAAAGTTCGAAAACTCGGACGAAACGTAGGACAAATTGTTCATGTACTTGGCTGGAAGTCCTCTAGAAATAAAAAATAGGAAATAAAGTTTTTTCTGTTTTTTATTGAAGAAATAATTTCTACTTTAACAGCCAACAACTTGTGTAAAATATAATCTAAAATTTATTATAAATTCATTTGCCATGCAGAAATAGATAACAATAATTGTTAAGTGGCATATACATTAGAACTGCTAACCTCACCATTTGTGTTAAGGTTCAGAGCAGGGTTAAATTTATACTAATTAATGAAATTGTATTCAGGTAGGGTAACTGAGGCAAATGCTTTGTCCAGTCCATAAATTGAAGGATGCTATGAAACTGGCAATTCATATAAATTGTACTCTGATCATAAAGTGAAATGTTCGAATAGGATTGCTGAACGCGTTATCTTGGTGAACATAACAATTTGAAAGTTTAATTGCGGAGTTAACTACTGATATGTCTATTACTGTCCTTTAATGATGAGATATATATAGGATAAACGCCCTTTCTACAAACGTAAAAAAATAATGCGGATTGTCGACTACTATCCTCTACTAACAATAGAATTTTTTTTTATAAAAAAAATTATTATTAAAATTAAAAGTGTAAGTAATTGACGCCGCTTAGGTGAGGGGGGGGGGGTAGTTTCAGTCGTTTCCCCCACAGAAATAATTTAAACAAATCACCGTTTTTTAGTCAACAATCAGCCGACACCTATTAATGTATTATTTAACTGTGGAATAAAAAAAAATAAATTTTAATAATTTAAAAAACAAATTAAGTTCCTCTTCTTGGTTAAAGTTTAAAATATAGAGTGGAATGAAAAATAATATTAACTGAAAATTGTTTGCTAATTATTATTTACTAACTGTTACAAATCTTATCACAGATAAGTATAACATAAATCTTTTTAAACAATTACTTTCCCGGCTATTTGCCAAAACGCTGAACTTGGATTACAAAAAAGATAATTTAAAAAACTTTAAAAAATTTTTAAGTGAGTGTTCAACTGGTGAGTACCTTGTGTTTTATTTATTTTTGGTTTTACTAGACAGAATAGTTGAAATTAAAAATAACATTATTGAGTCAGTTGTACTGAACATAATGTGCATATTATCTTTTTTTGTAATCCAAGTTTCAGCGTTTTGGCAAATAGCCTGGAAAATAATTGTTTAAAAAGATATATGTTATACTTATCTGTGATAAGATTTGTAAAAGTTAGTAAATAATAAAAAAAAAAAAAAAAAAAAAAAAAAAAAAAAAAAAAAAAGAAAAAAAAAAAAAAAAAGAAGAAAAAAAAAAAAAAAAAAAAAAAAAAAGGAAAAAAAAAAAAGGAGAAAAAAAAAAAGAAAAAAAAAGAAAGAAAAGGGGAAAAAAAAAAAAAAAGGCGAGAAAAAAAAAAAAAAAAAGAAAAAAAAAAAAAAAAAAAAAAAAAAGAGGAAAAAAAGGAAAAAAAAAAAAAAAAAGGGAAAAAAAAAAAGCAGGAAAAAACGGGGAAAAAAAAAAAAAAAAAAAAAAAAAAAAAAAAAAAGAAAAACACACCCCAAAAAAAAAGAAGAGGAAAAAAAAAAAAAAAAAAAAAAAAAAAAAAAAAAAAAAAAAAAAAAAAGGAAAAAAAAGGGAAAAGAAAAAACAAAAAAACCGAAAGAAAAAAAAAGAAAAAAAGGAACCGGCACCCAAAAGGCCCCCGGCAAAGCCGGGGGGTTAGCAAAAAATTTTCAGTTTATATTATTTTTCATTCCACTCTATATTTAATAATTTAATAAACATAATCAAAACCAAAATGTACATTTTCATTTTTGCTTTTTCATACATAGCTCTCAAATGATTTACCGCAATGACTTGCTTTGAAAAAGCTAACAACATTTTATTAACTAGTGTTACACTAAATTTTTCCTCAATATACGGAATTCTGAAAATATTTAGAAAATCTAGTTGTTTATCGTAAAACTTTTGACATTACACAGTCACCATGTTTTCTGATATTTTCTCTAAACCAGTGCGTCGTACGAAAAGATACAATTATTTGGAGAAATTATTTTGTATCTGTCAAAAAGTTTTGGGAAAAAAAGTTATAGTAAGTAAGCATTAGTAACTAGTTTAAAAAAAAATTGGTCCGCTTTTTATCCTCCTTTAAGATGATATTTTTCTCAGCAAGGACCGAGAACTCGACGACATACGTTACCTTGGTTTGATGGTCGAGGAGGACTATGTCAGGCATGTTGGTTTGGATAAGTCTGACCGTCAGGAACGAGTAATTCCAGTTATTCCGGCATTTCTCGTTCTCGACAATGAACTCAATATATCCGAAGACGTAAGGCAGTACTGGTGTCTGGTCTACTCCATATCAGTGGCGGTTCGTGGGTCAAGAGATAGGGAGGTCAATTAGAAAAGTTTACTGTATTACCTACCTTTTAAAGTGATTTAAATTCAAATTCGATCCTCCGGTCTTTTTGAGATGCAAAGTGGTCAATTACTTTTTCATTAAAGTCTTTTATCTTCTTTATTAATGCCCTTTCTATTGTAAGCATAGCTAACGAAGATAACCTTTCCTGACCCATGGTATTTCTTAAAAATGTATTTATCTTTTTAAGGTAGAAAAACAACGTTCACTTTCGACGGTAGTCATAGGGAGAGTACACAAGATTTTTAACAGTTTGACACTTTCAGAAAAAGTATTGCACAAATTACTGTTAATAAAACGCTGTAACAAAGCAACTGCACCTTCGCTATTGGAAAAATCTTCTCGGCTATATAATACTTCTAATTCAGTTTTAAGTTTCAAATGATTTATGACTGGATACTCCGTTTTAACTAATTTAAACATATCTTGAGGAAAGATTTTTTTATAATCTTTAAATCGATCTGCGTGAAATAACTGAGGCACTGCTAAATGATTACTGAAGCCAAATCTGTTTTTGATCTCAGATGTAATTATATCACAAACTTCTAATGAAATTCTCCTTTTTGATTCTTCCGTTTTACATCTCTGGGCAGACTGCATGGATGTCTCCTCCAAATAGTTATTCAAAATTTTATTTCTGATGTCTTTAATTTTACTATTAAAAACGCCAATACACTTATTTACTGTTATGACATCGATATTCCATTTTTGTAATTGATTGAACAATATATCACAATGAGGCATAACTAAATGAATAAAATTTAACCAGTAAAGAAAATGTTTATTTTGTAAGTAGGTTTTTAAACCAATAACTTGGTTTAGAGTGTTGTTTTCTGATTCATTATTAATGATTTTTTCTAAACAATCTAATAATTCTGTTCGATAGGTATAAACAGTCTCTATGCACTTTGTATTAAAATTCCATCATGTTGGAGCCGCTTTAGGTAATCTCACCTTAACAACATTATCTAACACGGCTGTTCTTTTTGGCGATTTTCCAAAGAATGAAGAAAAGCTATGTAAATTAGCAAAAAAAATTTCTTTGC
This sequence comes from Rhamnusium bicolor, assembly GCA_029963845.1. Taxonomy (NCBI): domain Eukaryota; kingdom Metazoa; phylum Arthropoda; class Insecta; order Coleoptera; family Cerambycidae; genus Rhamnusium; species Rhamnusium bicolor. Next base: position 1,383,935 of record JANEYF010004805.1, on the reverse strand, counting down.
TGCTCTACTGAACTTCGTGCGTTACCGTTTCCGTAAAATGTGTCAGGGACATTATCCCCGCCAGTGTTTTCTGTCTCTTTTGCTTTCTGACGATTCACGCATAAGTCTATTTCACTTTAATTCGTTGTAAATTCGGTCCGTAGCTAGCTTTGAGGACAAGTTGTGGATTGACTCAAGATTTTTAAATTCTATAAATGAATAATGTAATGAATATGAATATAGAGGATCGGTGCTCGGAGGGGATACGAAATCCTGCGATCTAGATATTTGAATAGTATTGTGCATAGAATGAACTAGAAACTGTAATATATTTTTTTAAGAATATTAAAAATATAGATATTATATATTTTTAAACTTCAGAAAATGAATAGCTCTATTTTTTTATTTGTATGTGGGAGGTCATTGACCAAGTGACCCTATAGAATAACCACCAGTGCTCCATATGAGTGGTAATATAGCAATCGTAACACCGCATTACGTCGATGGATATAGGCCGAAATCGCATATATGGCGCATGCGGAAAATAAGTGCATGAGGTATTCCGGCGCCTGACGACAGCTCCTGCAGTTTATATCAGGAACCTCTACACGCCACATGCGGCTGCGGTAGACAAAGGTGTTGATAACACCATCCTGGCAGTCCATAATGAATCCCTCGGTCTTCGACTTCTGCCCGGCTGACAGTAGAAAGGCGAATGTCAGCCATGTTCATAGAGAAGACGCCATACTGGAGTTTATCGACATACTGCCGAAACAGATTTTACTGTTCAGCAGTTCTGATTCGGACATTCAGACGATTTGGACGAAGCTGACCAACATTGCCACCTTGGTGTCGAATATGAACCGAGTTCACCTGCAGCTCCTTTTGCTGCCTTGAACAATCCTGCCCCCACTCCTGCAGTTTCATAATGTTTTATAAACGGCAAGAGTGAATACAAAGTGCCTTGGTTGATTTGTTTTTGTTTTTGTGGTTTATTTTAGGTTTATTGACAATTTATTTTTTTAGAATTCTCTTTTTATTTTTTGTTTTTCAATAAAAAATGTCATAAAAACATGCATATTATTAAAGCTGCAAATTGTTTCTGTGTATCATGGTCGTAGAGTACAGATGTACTTACTGTCGCCGGCATTCACCTTGACCGCGAAACTCTTTCTCCAGTTCAGTCTATTATTAGCTTTCGAGGTGTACACTTGGGCGTATTGCATATTGTCTTTGTGTTTTTATTTTATTTGTTGTACTGCATTGTTGATATTAATTTAATAATAAAGCATGACAGACGTACGCAGAGGTAGAAAACAGCCATTTGCTCACAAAGTGAATAAACTCGTAGTTCACCTCCCGGATTTATTCCATGATGGTGCTAAAATAATTTGTAAAGTGTGCGAGAAAGATTTTATGTGCTGGGATAAGCATTATTGTGGACTTCACGTAAATAGTGTACACCATAAAAATAAAAAAAAATGGCGTGCCTTCGACAACACAGTTTATGTTTGATTTACTATTAATGCTGATTGCATGTGATGTTCCGCTGCACATACTCGATAAACAACCATTTCGAGAGTTCTGGAATAAATACAATACTCAGGTGAAGTTAACAAGTCGCACAAGGTTATGTAACTATGTACCAACTGTACACGTAGACATGGTAAATAAGATGAAATGTGAATTAAAAAATACACGGCGGTGGTTATCTGTTGATGAGCAACAAATTGTAAAAAAAATTCTATTTTAAATGTTATAGTACGAGTATTGGACCCTCTTAAACCGACAGTTCCACTGTTACTAGCTAGCAAAAGACTAAGTCAGTGTACTAGCTAAATAATTACCAGGATGGTGCTGGAGACGTTAGAAAAATTTGAACTGTCAAAAAGTCAAGTGTTGATGTTTGCGACTGATGGCGCCGTGATAATGCGTTTGGTAGGCTGCTCTTTGCAAGAACAAGGTTATACGTTTATACATGTTACGTGTAAAGTGCATGCTTTACATCTTGTGGCAGAAACTATTCGAAAAGGTTTTCCAGAGGTGGATGCATTAATAGCAAGTACAAAAAAGTGTTTCTTAAATCTCCTAAACGTCTTCGTGCATTTCATAACAAGTGTCCCGGTATTCCTGAACCACGACAGCCCATTCTTACACGTTGGGGAACATGGTTGCAGGCAGCTTTTTATTATGCTGAATATTTCCAACAAATAAAAGCTGTGATACTAAAATTCAATCCAGATGAGGGTGCAGCTATTAAGGAAAGCCAGACAAAATTCGAAGATATTTCCATTGAAACAGCTTTAAAAAATATTGCGAAGAACTATAAACCATTGTATGAAAGCATAAGAAAATTAGAAAACAGTGCGTTGTCGTTAGCGGAATCACTGCAAATGGTGGACGAAGTAAATCTACTGCTACACGCTATAGGTGACGCGACAAATGAGCGCGTTAAAGAAATGTTAGCAGGTGTGTTAAATAAAGACACCGGTTTTACCAAATTAAGACAAATATGTGATGGTGCAGCCCCAGATCCGTTAAGTGCGTTCAAAGACTATTTTACGTATCCGTGTATTACATCAGTAGATGTCGAACGGTCGTTTTCAAAATATAAGAATATATTTTCACCAAAGCGAACATCACTCATGGAGACAACCATAGAAACATACCTGATGCTGCAAAATGGCTACACGTCTTCTCCAGTTTGTGATAAGCAAGCTAGTTAATCAAGCTAGTTAAGAGGGTAAGTTTTACATACATTGTTATAAATTGTAACAGTTTATTGTTTCTCGTATTAGTTAATTTCGCATACGACACTGTCCCACGGAGCATTTTTGACAGCCCTACATATTATTTTACTCCCCCCTTGAAAAAATTTCCAGCGCGCCCATGACTGCTGCTATTGTAAATGAAGTGAAAAATAGCAAAAATTAGTATATAATGTACATAAAGTACCATTTCTTAATTAGTCAGAGGTAGGCTCATATACCATTCGCAGACCGATTTCTGGCTAGTAGTCTTCGTCAATACGGAACAGGTAAGCACAAACTACCAACAACGAAGAGCGCAGATAATAAAGTGGGGCTAACATAAGTCAGCGATTTGAAATAAAGTTTAAAAAAACCATCTAATTGCATTTATTGCTTCTGCATGTTTTTATGATTATTAAAAATCGTTTGACATGCAAATTTACTCTATTTAGTAGTTTCATTTCCTAAATTTATTTTAAGGAATAGGGAAATAAGACGTTATATAGTAATTTCTACTATTTCACACTTAACTAAACGTTTATCTCTACCTATTATCTTGAACGTATTCTGTTTTGTATTGCTATTAGCTATTATATTTCATGTATTTATTCAAATACCTACTTTTATTTGCACGCACAAAATATATGGCTTCTAGTCGCCATCTATTTTTCAAGGACCAAACTACATAAAAACACCCCTTTTGACTGACACTACTGAAGTGATAGAGATCTACATTTATCGGGCCAGGACTTTTCAGTTTTTTCATGAGAAGATATTTCACAAAAAGTACCTAGATAGTATTTGTTATTCTCACGCCATTTCGTATTCAGGTGCAGTTAAAATAATACCCGGTCCTTAAAATAATGAAGTGTTTTTTTCTTCCAGTAGGTAAGATAAATATTTTAGTTTATTTTAAAACATTGATTTAATTTGTAGTGTATATTCTTCTTTACAATACACCGTGTCATGTGTGTTGGGTTAATTAAAAATTCAAAATTAATCGATTATTTACAAATGCAGTCCAAATCAGTCCACGATACTATCATAGAAAAAAATCATCTAATCGGCAAGAGAGGTAAAGTGTGAGTAGCAAAATGATATATTATTTATTCACTGATTTTTAGCTTCAAACAATGTCCAAATTGATACAATGGGAAATATTTCCTACCCAGGTTTTAAGAGTGCCTCTATTTTTACATTTTTTAATACTACATTTATCTTAACAGAAAGCGAATTATCTTTTATCGAGTCCACTAATGGTACATTTAGGATAAATCATTTTAAAAGCCTATCTTATAAAGGAAAAATTATATTTATCAAGGTAAGTTTTCTATGTTCAAACCAGAAGTGTACAAATTAATATGTACTGTGTGTATATTGTTTGGCAAAACAAATCCTCAGATTATTGATACAGGATATTTATAAAATTGGTTTTTAATGTGCAAGGTGTTCCATTTCAACTTTTACAAAGAATTACTCAGCCGGTTAAGATCTGCAATTAAAACAGTTCATATAAATATATAGATCAGCAAATTCTTCATTTGGGAATGATACACCTTGGGTGGCCATCGAAATTCTTTTTTTTTATATGATATTAATGACAATTAATTAATTGTTGTACGTAATTAATGCTGTCAGGTCTACAGAGGTACTTTTTTTAATTGTGTTGACTAACTGAATAATCCCTCTACTTTGGTAGAGGTGACACCCTGTATATTACATCATTATTATAACACGACATTAAAAAGTTAAAGTATCTTTTACGGGGAAGGCCAATAATAAATGACAAGTACGTATAGTCCAACCGGGGAAAGAAGGTCCGCACGATACGGGAGAGAATTACCGATAAATCGCCAGTTTTCTGTGAAACCGTATACTAGAAGTATAGTATATCTCCCAAGTAGGTGTGGATGCAAGTGATCACAAAAATATGTCATGCACTAATTAATTTATTTCATTTATGCTTTCTGGAGAATGGAATGCAGAAAGCACATTCTTTCCGCGGGTCTTCTTTCGTCAGTCAGACTTTACATGGTTAGTTTTATTAATGTAAACCCCCCGTTTTTATTTTATTTTTGACAGATTCATGGTATTACATGATTTTTTTATGTAAATTCCACTCATGCTAACATATTGGCAGTAGCATTTTAAATATACAGGGTACACAAAAAAGTGCGTTTATTTTAAGTAGAAAAACCTGCATGTATTGACAAATATCGATTCCTCGAGTCATTTTGATAACAAATACCGGGTTTAACAGGATCATGGTACACCCCCTTTATGTCAGGCGACCGCCAGGATCACCTGATTTAACACCCCCTTGATTTCTTTGCTTGGGGTCATTTAAAAAATATTGTCTACGCTACTGCCGTTACAACCCGTGAGGACCTGGAGCTACGAGTAAGACGCGCAATTAATAGGTCCAGCAACTGACGAACGTTCTTCGAGAAACAGCTATGCGAGTTCAGAAGTGCATTGACGTTAATGGACAGCATTTTGAACAACTGTTAATAATGTTTTCTGTTCATTTTTTGTATTCGAAAGCCACATTATCTATAACAAGGTAATTAGAACAAAATTGTATTTTCTTATTTACTTTTAGCTGTAATTTTGTTTGTATTTATCGCACATTTTAATACGACATATGAATAAATTCCTTCTTAATAGTACTAATAAATGGTACCACGGTACCATTGGAAAAAATTGAGTTTTTCACCAAAAACCATTTTGATGAACTTTATTTGCACATAAATCACGTAATTTAGTATTTTTGACGGGATTTCGATTTTTTTTAGCATTACACGGGTCATTTAGAATAAATCGTCATGGCACACTTGAATTGAAAACAAAAAATTATATTATAAAAAATCTTGACGTTTGAAATGTCACTTATCACGTTGGATTCAGAAAATTATGCAGAATTCAAAAAATGCAATAATATATATGGTATTCCATTGAAAAATCTAAGGTTAGTGTCACCGGAAGTGAAAAAGAAATCACTTATATGTCAAAAAGTGACGCTTATTATGTATATAGGATATCCCAAATTTCAATCATCTTCAAAACTAAAGGAGAAATGGCGGGGTGTACCATGACCCTGTTACACCCATTATATACACATATTGTATAATTGGTTTACTAGTTTTTGTGTTATTTTCAGTTGATTTTGGATATATTGAAGTAAGCGTTATTTTATAACTCAAGTTCAAGTTCCTTTATTAAACATAATATATATAAATTATCTACATTAATATGAGGGTAGCACCTAAGCCAGAAAAGGCTTGTTTTCTGCTAATATCTTTCAATTGGAATATTTAAATACTAACATATTTTTATTATTAAACATAGTTATTTACAAAGAAATACATAAAATCAATAGATAGTTGGAGGAGAATCAGGAGGATGTAAAATATAATTAGGTACTATTTTGAGTAGCAATTTTAACTAAATAGTTCGGAAGATGTCGCAGTAAAATTTGATACGGTATGACGAAATTTCATTTTGTTACTAATACTTTTTATGTTTAAAGGTAATTTATTATAGAACAATGGTGCTTGATAATCAATAAAGTTCTGTTGAGATGTTTTATTATATTTATTAATTAGCAAATTAGAATTTGAGACTGATCTTGTGCTGTGAAAGTGACTGGGAAAATTATATTTTCCCTTATTTTTATTTATGAAAAGAATACTTTCAAGTAGGTATATATATGTTTTTCAAATTCAGACAACAACATTCCTTAAACAATTTGTCACTAGGATATAGATAGCTTTTTTCCTTGATTATTTTTAAGATATATTTTTGTAATACTTTTAGTGGATTTAGTGCATTTTCATATGCACCACCCCATACTATTATGCCATATCTAATTATGGACTCCACTAATGTATTATAAATATTTATTAATATTTTTGTTTTGAGAATATTCCAGAGAATATAGAATTTTCTTACTACTTTTCGAATTTTATCTGTTACATATATTACATGTTCCTGCCATTTAAAATTTTCATCTATTGTGATACCAAGATATTTTATTTTTTTACAACTACTTATTATAAGATCTGTATTTTGAATATTTATTTCGTTAATATTATGATTCTTAATCGTATAAATGGAAAAGCACATAAATTTTGTTTTCCCTATATTCAAAGAGAGTAAATTTTGATCTAACCAATTTTTTATTACTTCCATATCAGATGACACTTTTATTGTTACTTCTTTCCAATCCAATCCTTCAAATATAATTACCGTGTCATCTGCATATGAAATTATTTTTCCTGATATATTAGAAGTATTGCAAAGATTATTTATAAAAATTAAAAAAAAGAATCGGAGCTATAACTGTGCCTTGAGGAATTCCGATTTTTATAATTTCAGGGTGACTAATTTAATTTTCAATTTTAACGTATTGTTTTCTGTTCGATAAGTATGTAGCAAAGACATTAAGTGCAGTGGCTCTAATACCGATATATTCCATCTTTTGTAACAATTTTGAATGAGACACTGTATCGAATGCCTTTGCTAAATCCAAAAAAACTGCTATGCATTTTTTATTATTATGTATACTATTATTTACAGAGCTCGTTAATTTGTAAATGGCATCGTTGGTACTAAAAGTATTTCTGAAACCAAATTGGTTTTCAGATATAATTTTTTTAGAATCTAGAAATTCCTCAAGGCGGTTTTTTAACGCTTTTTCAAACATTTTTGCAATGTTATTAAGAACTGATATTGGTCTATAATTATTTGTATCTGTTCTAGAACCACTTTTATAAATGGGTGTGACAATAGATTCCTTGAAATGTGCAGTGACTAAACCTGTAGCCAAGATTATATTAATAATATGAATTAAAGGTTTTATTAAATATATGTGGCAAAATTTAATTATTTTTACGGGTATTTGATCCAAACCTGTGGCACTATTATTTTTTAACTGGAGATATATTTGATTATTTCATTTTGAGTAACGGGTTTTAAAAATATGCTATTAGGTGCTGTATAATGATTTTCATCTGACATTTGGAGATGGAGTAATTGATTCTGCCATGATTGAACCGATATTTATAAAATATTGATTAAACATATTAGCTTTCTGCTCACTGTCCTGTATTATTAGTCATGTCACAATCACATCAATTAATGAAGTAGATCAACAAACAAAACAAAATATATTAATTGTTAAAATAAATTACATAACATTTTCAATATAACCACCATTAAGCTCGATGCATTCATTTTAAACAACGTTTTATAAAGTTCGAACGAATTTTTTGAGAAAGTGCTACATCGAAAGTTAGCAAATTTATGTTCCCTTCAATTTCATTTTTTAGTTGTTCAATATTTTCCACTGCTTCGCTATAATTTTTTTCTTTGAGCGTTCCCGAAAGAAAATAATCTGGGGGATTCAAGTCTGGACTCCGTGCGGGCAGCGAATAGAACCATTTTTTCCTATCCAGAGATGATATTTATCATTTAAAAAATCTGTCACCTCTCGAATAGTATGAGGTGGGGCACCATCTTGCTGCCAACAAACCCTTAATATATCTAAGAGTGGTAACTCATCTAAATAGTCTTCAACATTAGTTTGTAGAATGTTCAACTAAGTCTGACCTGTTAATCTTTCACCAATAAAGAAAAGGCCAATAATCTTAAATTTATGAATTCCACACCAACAATTCACAGTTCTACGCCCTTGCTTTTTCACTTGTGCCACGGTATGTGGATTTTATGTCTCCCAATGACGTGTACTTTTCCTATGAAATATGCCAGACGTAGAGAAAGATGATTCATCCGTCCAAAAAATTTTTCTAAAAGATTTTCGTTTTCATCAATTCTGTTAATCATTTCTTCACAGAATAATCTTCTACCTCGAAAATCATTTTCATTCAAATGTTGCGCATGGAGTATGTGAATGGCTTGTAGTTATATTTTTTCATAAGATTTATTACGCTTGATCGAGAAATGTCTAATTCTTTGGCTACAAACACCGTCAGGAGGTGCGGTTCCTCTATAAATTTTAATAAAACTTCTAACTCACGCTCTTCCGTTAAAACCGTCTTATTTTTTCTTTCTCTTCTAGAATTTTCCAAAGAATTATTAGCAATAAATTTGTTATAAATTTGCTTGAACGTAATTTTTGTAGGTGGTGCTTCATTCGGGAAATCTTTTAATAAATTCCCTTCTAGATTCTGCCATATTTTTATGACAAAATATATAAATTTCCACCATAATGCGTCTTTTTTCAATGGAATAATACATTGTACAAAAGAACTAATTAAAATCTCTTTATAAAATACAATTAACTAAACATCAATATGCAGAAATAATGACATTTAACAATATTTTCATTTGTTTTCGCAGCCTACTTTGAATATTGCTATTCTTCGCTATTAACATAAAATTTCTACAGTTTTTGAAGCATAACACAAAAACTAGTAAACCAATTATACAATAGGGAATATTTGTTATCAGAATGACTCGAGGAATCGAAATTTGTCAAAATATACAGGGGGTTCTATTTAAAATAAACGCACTTTTTGTGTACCCTGTATATTTAAAAAGCTACTGCCAATCTATTAGCATGAGTGGAATTTACATAAAAAAACCATGTAAGACCACTTTTAAAATTTTTCGAATTGGTCAAAAATAAAAATAAAAATGGGGGTTTTAATTAATAAATATAACCCTGTACATTTCAAAAAAAGAATAATAATAATATAGAGTGTGATCATTAAGTACATCGAGAAAATTCAAGAAATGATTCCTGAACCAATTTTAAAACGAAAAGCTCAAACGAAATTTTGTCCTTAACTTCTTCGTTTTAGATAAACTGTATTGATTTTAAAAAAATTCCTTAATATCTCTAAACAGTAACATTCTTCAATGAAACTCAGTGTACGTAATGAGTACTTAGAGAGACTTATTTTGGGCTCTAAAATTTTTTTTTCGAATCCATCAGCGGTGTCCAGGTGATGTTTTCCCCCAAATAAGTGAACACCACTGAGTTTTTGGAATTTTAATACATTTTTATGAATCACTATCTAAAACTGCATGGAATAGATCACCTGAGTCTTTCTTGTACAATTAGCCGATTTTAAATAGGGTTTTGGGGTGTATTAAAATAATTTTAACATAATAATTTAATCCGAAAAGGAAGAAATAATCAAAACAACATTGTGATAAGACAGTTTATCTGCAATTTTTTAAAATATCAAAAATCCAAAGACCATTTTTTTTTTTTGAAAAATCAGCACTACCCGAAACGCAGTTAAGGGCAAAACTTCAGTTAAGTTTTTTTTCACAAAATGGTTCAAGAATAATCTTCTGAATGTTCTCGATATACTTAAGAATCACCCTGAATAGTGCGACACTCAAGATGTAAGAAACAAAAAAAAAAATTAATAATAAAAATGTCTATTGGCTGCGGACAATCGAATGAGTTTAATAAATAGCCCGACGCGAGTTTTTCTATAATGCCGCACCTCAATTATCATTTGCCGTCAACCGGTAATTATAATTTATTTATTTTGTGTTGGACAAAATCTAATGACTGAAGACCGCATCTCAGGTAGTCATTCCAGTTACGGACTTGCAACTCTCGTACTAGTAATAAAATGAGAATAAATATTGCGAAAGGTAATAAATGGTATATGATCATTTATGTATTCGCGTAATTAATTGACACAGTAAAGAAAGAACAAACTATATTTTAAACGTGGGGTGCCGTTATGTTACAAATATAATCGTACTGTCGTCGTATTTTAAATGTAGAAGGTTAATACATAATTACTGAGACATCTATATCTTATATGTTTCTTAAAATGTTTTCTTAACCGCCTCTCAAGTTACCGAAGTAACTATTCCTAGGATTTTGTGTTGAGTAAAGAGAAACGAGGCCCTACAGTTTACTGTGGAGTCCGAACCACATCTAGGACATCGACAGTTCTCCCGTCCATCTTAATCCGAAACAAATTACAAATAAAATTTCTTGCTCCAGGATGGATTCGAACCATCGATATAAGGTACTGAGTAAATAGCTATAATCACTTTACCACCCACTCGGCACCTCGGATTTCCCTATATCTATAATAATGCTTTATTGAACTCGTCCTCTATAAACTGGACTCGTTTAATGAAGCCTTACATTATAGACTTATTCATTACCACCTAAAAACAAGGCCTCAGTGTTGCGACATGACGTCACAACCGCTGGTCCAGGCGAACCAGCGTACTTAGCCGTAAGTATAATAAAAACGAATAATAATAAACAGCGATAAATGATTTGTAGAGTTTAGCAAGGGCTTCCTGTAAAAACGGGGTTGCCAGTCGTAAACTGAGCCCTTATATCGCACCCCATTCGGTTTCTAAGGACGAAACTCCATATGTACTAAACTATAGTGAAAATGAATATGAGTATAAATATTAGATTTACATTTCAAAGAAATAAATTAGCAATTCAAAAAAACACTAATTATAGCGTGAAAACTCTCGGAAAAAATAAATAATAAGCTGGGATGCACCTAATCTATATATCACACGCGTAAGTAACTGAACTCATATACTAAAAACGTGCAACTGCATGGAACATTCTAGAATTCATGGACCAGCGCGGGTGACATCAGAAGGTACGTTTGGCTCAGCACTGAGGCCTTGTTTTTAGGTGGTAATGACTTATTACATAAATAGCTATTATTCTAATGCCTAAAAATAATTGTTATAGTATTTTTGCTAAATGTTCAGCGTTCATCTAATTTTGGACATTTTAAAAATGACCCGTCAAAAGTATAAGGTAAGATATTGTCTATTTTGTATTGTATATCATTCCTGAACATGAAAATAATGATGTTTTCTCGCGCGAGCTGATTCCACGACTGATATTCGCCAAATGACTATCTGACATGCGGTATTTGCTACTGACATATTTTCCACAACTATTCTCTTTTTTTTTCAGACAGTGCAGTACAAACAATTGGGTATCCTGTTAACGAGATTGGAATCAGAAACACATATTTACAGGGTTGATAATACAAGCATTTTTTTCTGTACAAACAATTTTAACCCCATACGCAAGTGATGCTCATTTTTTTACCAATAATGGTCATTTATATTTAATTATTGTTAATAACAAAGGTGATAATATGGCACAAACGACGTAAGTACAAACATTTTTTTTAACATTTTATTTATTCACATTTCAACTGCTGTGGGGTGTGAGAACTAACTTTGTTAAAATAATGAGACACTAGACAGTTGTAATTGATGATTTTTTTTACAATTAAAAATTCCAACTTTAAACTTGCTATCGAACCAGTGAGAAATACTCCTCGTAAGCTGTCAAAAAGAAACTACAATTTTTATATGCGTAGCAAAAAAAGTCAAAGTTGTTGAAATCTTAAGAGTTTTTAATGAATAGTAATCTCATAATTTTATAGGTAACTAAGGCCAAGATTTAAGATTGGGAATTTAACATAACTCAAAAAAATGTTCGACCGGATTATCAAAATCAACTACAGACACAGTAAATACTATTCATATGTTGCTACCTATAATAAAGATAAATATTGTACAATCACTATGTTCAACCTATTAATTTATTGCTTTTATTTAATTCCATTTCACTAAATGAAAGAGTCGGTGTGGAATATCGTAAACTTATGCGAACACCGACCTATTTGTGTATAGTTTATTTATTTAATTAGTATTTACTGTATATTTTTAATATGAACTAATTTGCACATTAAACCATATTCTATTCTATTCTATTCTATTCTATTCTATTCTATTCTATTCTATTCTATTCTATTCTATTCTATTCTATATTCTTTCAATTATTCAGAAAATGTGTTTAACAGGCCTTTCAAGTAATGTATTGCAAGTTGTGTCTTGTCGCGTAATAACTTTTGAACAAATCGACATATATGTTTAATTCTTGTTAGGTCTACGAACATTTGAATTTTATATTTTAAATATCAAAAAAAACCTTGTTTCTTTGTCTTCCATTTTCTTGAATACAAACACGAAGTCATTTGGTAAACATTTTCATGACTAAAAAAAATAGATATGTTTGGATTTAAAATGCCAATAGTGACAATTAACGAAAATCGATTGGTGGTCCTTGCAAGAAAAGATTTTTGTGGTTGAACAATTTTCAAGGCTGAATTCAATTATTACTGTTCAAGTTTCGTTTCAGTTGAAGTTTGGTGACATCAGAGGTAGGCGGCGTACACCATCTAGACTGACTATACGCAGATTCGCAAATGGGTCATAGAATGGCGAGATCGAGGACTGTTCGAGACAAAAAAAGAACAGGTCGTGCAAAATCTGTAAGAACTGTTGAAAATATTGAACGAGTCCGAATTGCAATGGAGCGAAGGCCCACACTTTTTGCAAAATGACACTCGCTGACGCTTAACATTTCTGAAAGAAGTTTCAGTAGATTTTTGCACTGTGACCTAAAATTTCATACATACAAGATGCAGGTGGTTCAAGAACTTGATGCTCGCCATGAAGAAAATCGACTGGAATGTTATCAGAATATACTCAACAAAATTCAAGACAATCCTGAGTTGCCAAATATACTTTGATGTCTGACGAAGCAAATTTATATTTATCCAGTTTCGTTAATAAGCAGAATAGTCATTATTGGTCCGACACATATCCTAGAAACGTTTATGAAAAACCACAACACAGTGCAAAAGTGATTGTTTGGTATGCTATTGGTTTAATAGGAATTATTGAAAATTATTTCTTCGAGGACACAAACGGTTGACCAGAAGTTACGTAGAGATGTTAAATGATTATCTTTTACCGGACTTATAACGGTGAGGAATAGAAAATGTGTAGTACCAACAAAATGCAGCAACTTCACATACCGATCGCCTATCTTTAGGAACACTACATCAGTTGCTTCCAAGACGTTTAATTTCGCATTTGGAGATGTTTCCTGGCCGTCACGGAGCCCAGACTTAAAAGCCCCAGACTTTTTGTTATAGGGCTACTTAAAAGAAAAGTTCTTTCCCAACGTTCAACAACACAGGAATTAAAAAACCGCATTCGTGCTGTAATTCACTTCAATACCAAGGACATTTTGCGTAAAGTAATGAGGAATTTCACCGAATGTCTTTGTGGGTATGTTCAAGAAAATAGTGGACAGATCATGTATTTAAAACATAAAATCCAAATGTTCCAAGAATAAATTGTAGCAAGAATTAAACACATATTTCGGTTTTCTCAAAAGTCATTATGTTTTTAAAATGGTAACATAATTTAGCCCAACCCTGTACAAGCAAACAGCTACGAAATAAAAAATATTTGGATTCCTCTTATCGATTTTGGGGTCGGCCTTTGATTATTACCCTATATGCCAAAGGATAATTTAAACTATATCCCAATGAGAACATATTGTTTAGACATTTATATAACGTTATTATGTTGATTAAACCTTGATAAAGCGTCATTTAAACGTTTAAACAAAGTTGACAACAGATGATGACAAAACATTCAAAAAAAGATGTCACTTGAAATTTATTCTCCAATAACAAAGAAAAAACTATCCTGGAATTATTAATATTTTCGAAAAAGCTTTGCATATTTATGACACAATTTTTAGAAACTAATTTTGCGACCTACATACTTTGCACAAGAAACATAACAGTCAAACGCTAGCGCCATATTTGTTTTGGACATGTCTAGTTTTTGAATGGATTCCATGAACATATTTGATTTTATTGACACTAAAATAGATATCTACGGTTTTAATCACTGTATTTGTGAAAGCAAAAACAAACTGTACAAAAACAATCAAACCGAAAAAAAATACAATTACGCACAGTCATCTTCAAAATATTCAGATTGTCCCGTTACGTCGTCTACTTTACTGGACATATTTACTTTTGATTTTCATCAAGTTAATGCACATATAAATAGTGTTAAACATGTCGGGTGTCGAGGGGATTTTGATCGAATAGCTGTTGATACGATATTTTTAAATGAAAACGTCATATTAATATAGAAATTTCAACAGACCAGGTAGTGATTTAACTAATTTTGACAGCAGAACTGAAAATAAATGAGGATTTTAGTTTAAATGCAACCAAAATGTAAATTTTTGATTTCCTGAACATGTCTGCTTTTGAATGTTTGCTTCCCAAATGTCTTCTCGCTGGGCTGATATTTTGTGTAGATGTTGCAATCTTAAGATGGCTAAACATTTATTTAAGTTATTTGTTAATGTAATGGCTATAATTTCCTTTCTAGACTTTACACGTCAGTTTTTTGATTCACTAGACCTCTGTAATTTTACTTTCAGCATATACAAATGGCTAGGAACACATTTCGATGAAATGGATACAATTTTTACTACTGGGGCTTTTAAAATATACTCTTTCAGTACTAAAACTACTGAAATAATAATAATTCTGCAACACTTACCAAATAAAATAATATTTTCAAATGTGTATGAATTTAACTTTGAGAAGATTAAAAAAATTCAACATCTCAGAACTACTGATCCAATACACATCCAGTCGTATACTACTGGAAACAAAATTCACGTCATTGTCTTCGAAAAATCCAAAAACAATCCAATTTATTCATGGGACGGTACTGTTGCAATTTTTATACTATGCTGATAATCTCTGCGATATATTTTTCATGTTTCAGGTTCAAAACTAGTCAAGTTATCTCAGTTTACGACTAATGCTGTCATAGAAAAAACCGATACGTTCGAAACGAATGGAACATCTGTTTTAATTGCTGCACTAAAAGTAAGTTTGTAATTTTTCCTAAAATTTTTGCTATATTTTAGGATAAAGCTTATATTTTGAGACCAAAATTATTTAATTGTCTCCAAATTAATATAAAAATGCAAATAAGAGTTGCCATTTTATAATATATATTAGTCGAAATAACATGTAAAAAGTTACATCTGGTCAAACTCACGCAACTTTGCTTTTGCAAACGACTCTATCCTTAAAAAAAAAATCAGTTCGCTTAAAAATAAATAATTTACTGGAGTGTTTCAATCAAAAGTATGGAATGCCCGATTATTTGGTTTAACCCAAAAGGATTTTGCAGGATAGAGCGCAAGTGTTTCGTCCCTCTCTGGAAGGCCTGCAACTAGAAGAAGAGAAACGCTACCCATCGAATTATTCAGATATTTTAGACATTCACAGACGAGAAAATACTACAGGCAGTATAACTTTTATAGTCGGTTTTAGTAATGATAATATAATAAATATCAATATTATGTCTTTTAAAATACATTTCACTGAAATGGGTAAGTTTACTCCTCTTGCTACTCATAAAACAAAATTTTATTTGTCCATTTTGCTTCCAGAAACGCAACAAAATAAGGATATGTTACGTCACTGTTTTAACAATTTAGAATTGAAGATTTACAATACGAGGAAAACATTGAAAGAAGCTAAGGAACATTTGAGTGAGGTCACAATTGGGAACAGTACTAATTCTTCGGAGGATTTTTCAGAAACAATACTGAGCAACATAAAAGACGTAATAATCGAATATTTATTTTTAGCCGCTTGCATATTTCCTGCTGTACTTATAAAACTATTGAATTTTTTAGGAACCGAACACTCAAAGTGACTTAGACCAAATCATGGCAAGAATAGATAAAATGCAACTGTTTTTGAAGGGCTACCAAGGCATCGAAGAAAATGATATTGTAAGTAACACAACAAAATTCAAATTTTCATACCGACTGACTTACAATTAGTTTAAACGAATATATAGTTTTTATTAAAATCCATATCTTATATTATATGAACATGGTAAAAAATAGTTTTACTGTACAGAGTGGGCAAATTTTGATGATAACTGTAACAGATACAAAAAAATGTTTGTAAACTTATGAAAAAACAACGTTTACATTCTTGAGGCAATTTTTTTCTGTATAATACAGTGGCGTCGAGAAAATTTAAAAAAGGTACAATTTCGAGTTATGGCATAAAGTTTTATTTTTTTAAATGGAAATCATAATTGGGTATGGCTCAGTTAAAAAGGAATTTTTTTTAGCTTTCAAGCTATATATCATATGTGGGGTCTCTTTTTGATGTGTAAGTATTTAATAGCGAAAATAATCTTTTAGTAGATTACTTTTTGCGTATTTCATATTTATTCCAAGTAGGAGTGTGTCATCTATGACAGTGTTTATCCGTTTGTCAGTAAATTGCATATTAATAATTTTGTTTCCGTCCTAATTACACCCCATTTATTCGTAAAAGTGAAGATATCTTACGAAAATTATGAGAAATATGATATGCTAGAATGCTTTATTCAAAGTAATAGTGATATTGCATTCAAAATATATTTCAATCGCTATCCAGAAAGAAGACAACCTAATAAATCTATTTTTAAGAGGTTAAAAGAAAATCTCATTAATTGTGGGTCCTTCAACAAGACCAAAAAACTACAACAATGAAGATGCTGAAGAAACTTCTGTAACTGTACTTGGAATGGATTCTGGGATTTCAAGACGTCGAGCTTTGTTTGAAGACACACAAATTCAAGCTTTATACAATAAGGAAACAACATCACCTGCAACCAACTGATCTTAAGCGACGATTGGAGTTTTGCATATTATGCTATCATCAAAAAAGTCAACAAGATCCATTCTTCTCTAGAAATGTAGTTTAGACAGATGAAGTCTACATTGGCAGTACAGGAATTTTCAACAGGCATAACGAGCACTATTGGTATGATATGAACCCTCACCGAACCGTTGACGTACGATCTCAGGGACGCTCTGGTTTTAGTGCTTGGTGTGCTCTACGTGTCAATCGTGTTTTAAGATATCACATACCGGGTGTAACAGGATCATGGTACACCCCTTTTCTGCTTTAGTTTTAAAGTTAATTGATTGAAATTTGGGATATCCTATATAAATACGCTGCACTTTTTGACAAACAAGTGATTTGAATTTTTGAATTCTGCATAATTTTCTGAATCCAACGATACCAAATAAGTGACATTTCAAACGTCAGTATTTTTTATAATATAATATTTAGTTTTCCATTTAAGTGTGCCATGACGGTTCCGATTTATTCTAAATGACCCGTGTAATGTTAGAAAAATCGAAATCCCGTCAGAAATACTAAATTACGTGATTTATGAGCAAATAAAGTTCATCAAAATGGTTTTTGGGCAAAAACTCAATTTTTTCAAATGGAACCATATTGGTACCGTGGTACCATTTATTAGTACTAGTAATAAGGAATTTATTCATATGTGGTATTAAAATGTGCGAAAAATACAAACAATATTACAGCTAAAACAAAAAAAAGGAAATACAATTTTGTTCTAATTACCTTGTTATACATAAGGTGGCTTTGGAATACAAAAAAATGAACACAAAACATTACAACAAATGTTCAAAATGCTGTCCATTAACGTCAATGCACTTCTGAATGCGCATAACTGTTTCTCGAAGAACGTTCGCCAATTGCTGGGCTGTTATGCTATTAATTGCGCGTCTTACTCGTGGCTCCAGGTCTTCACGAGTTGTAACGGCAGTTGCGTAGACAATATTTTTTAAATTACCCCAAACAAAGAAAGCAAGGGGTGTTAAATCAGGTAACCTTGGAGGCCACCTTACAGGACCATTCGTCGATTTTACATTTTCTCCGAATCTCCGTTGAAGGTAATCATTTACTATCCTTGATTTATGGGGAGGAGCGCCATCTTGTTGGAAATACATTCCCTGTCGTAAATGGAAAGATAATTCAGCTAAACTGTCCTCAATTTCATTTTGCAGAAATCTCAAGTATCTGGCACCAGTCAGGGGTCCTCAAATATTATTGGACCAATGATTCTACTACCGATTATTCCTAGCTAAATATTGAAACCGACCCGCACTTAAAAGTTACCCTCCCGTAATAAATTTTGATTTTCTAATATTTTGTATTTTGTCGGTTAAATAATCCCAAATATGTAAGACTAGACTCGTCTGAAAATTAAATCATTCCCAAAAAATCATTGTTTGGCTGCACGTTATTCTGCAAGATCCAATTGCAATATTCCATCCTACGTTCGTAATCATTTTCGTACAAGTACTGGTGCAATTGGTATTTAAAAGATTTATAGTGGTATTTGTGCAAAATTCGGCTTACTGTTTGGTGACAGATTTCCAATTCAAACCCAATTTGCCTTAAAGAAACAGTCTTATCAACTTCTACTCGAGCCAAAACATTAATTTCCGTTCCTTCGTCAAGAATGAAATTTTCTTGGGGATCATTGTTGGGCTCACTTCGGAATTGATTTTCAAGACGATTAAAATAATTTCCCACTGGACATTGTCTATCAGGATATCGTTCGGCATAAAGGTGTCTAGCTGCAACGGCATTTTTTTCTACATTCCCCATAAATAATTAACAAGTCCACTTTTTCATCTCTTGCATAAATTTGCGGCATTTTGAACACAATTAACAAGAATTTTGAATAATTTTTAAAGACAATGAAAACACCGGTAAACCAACAAATGTTTGACAAGCTAAATATTTCATTGTTTTCAAAGCCACCTTAGTTACTTCTTAACATTTAATTATAACAAAATTGTATTTTCTTATTTTCTTTTTAGCTGTAATTTTGTTTGTATTTATCGCACATTTTAATACGACATATGAATAAATTCCTTATTAATAGTACTAATAAATGGTACCTCGGTATCAATATGGTTCCATTTGAAAAAATTTAATTTTTCCCCAAAAACCATTTTGATGAACTTTATTTTTTCATAAATCACGCAATGTAGTATTTTTGACGGGATTTCGATTTTTCTGGTATTACACTGGTCATTTAGAATAAATCGGAACCGTCATTGCACACTTAAATGGAAAACTAAAAATTATATTTAAGAAAATACTGACGTTTGAAATGTCACTTATTTGGTATCGTTGGATTCAGAAAATTATGCAAAACTCAAAGATGCAATAATATACAAGGTGTTCCATTTAAAAATCAAAAGTTAGTGTCACTTCCGGCGAAACCGGAAATGAAAAAAATCACTTGTATGTCAAAAATGCCGCTTATTATATACATAAGTTATCCCTAATTTCAATCAATTATCTTCAAAACTAAAGGAGGAAAGGGGAGTGTACCATGATACACCCGGTATATCAAGAAAATCTTAATGGTCAACGGTACAACGAAATCTTAAACCAGAAAATTATTGAGGAATTTATGGACAACCTACCCTTAATTGAGGCAAGAAATCAGTTCGTCCAACAATATGGTGCATCACCTCATAATATCAGGACCGTTTCAAAATTATTAAATAATAATTTTGGAAATAACTGGATGGGAAGTAACGGCTCAGTGAGGTGGCCACCACGATCACCTGACTTAACGTCTCTGGATTTTTTTCTTTTGGGGCCACATTAAAAACAAATTATACAAGAAAACCTGTACCGACATAAATGAACTCAGACAAAATTTTATAGACTGTGTGAATTCCATTTCAAATCTTCATGTTTATAATGCAGTTCAGAGTGTTATGAAGGGCATAACGGACATGGATTTTTATTTTGTAATTGTAATGTAATGTATAAAATTAGATATAAATATCTGATTTTTTTGGTCTTGGCTTGTTAAAGTATCCACAATTAATGAGATTTTCTTTTAACCTCTTAAAAATAACTTTATTAGGTTGTTATCTTTCTGGATAGCGATTGAAATATATTTCGGGTACAATATCGCTGTTATTACTTTGAATAAGGCATTCTAGCGTATCAAATTTCTCGTAATTTTCGTAAGACATCTTCACTTTTACGATTAAATGGGGTGTAATATTGACGGAAACAAAATTATTAATATGCAATTTACTGATAAATGGATAACCACTGTCATAGATGACACACACCTACGTGGAATAAATATAAAAAAAACGCAAAAAGTAATCTACTAAAAGATTATTTTCGCTATTAAATACATATGATATATAGTTTGAAAGAGAAAAAAAAGTTGATGTTAATCCTTAATCCATGGTCCAGTGTTGTTTGTGAAAATAAAAAATGCCTTGACGGGCCTCTAGGCGAGAAAAACTTGTACTTCTGTATTTCCCTTCGATTTTATCTCGGATTTTATGTATCTATAGATATACAGTTTATGCTAGCTTAGGAGTATTTATTGTTACTTATAAAAAGTGTGACTGGCTGTATGGATTCATTCCAGAAGCCATTTTCAAAAAAAAAAAAAAAAGAACTTGAAATTGCACCTTTTTTTTTCATTTTCTTAAAGCCACTGTATTGTACAGAATAAAGTGCCTGACGAATGTAAATGTTGTTTTTTTCATAACTTTACAAACAACCAAGATATTGGCATGTGTCTAAAAGTCGAAAAATCGAACTTTTGTTTATAACTCGAAAACAAAAGACGATAGCAAATTTCTATTTTTGCCAGTGAATTTGTCTCAAAAAAAAGAGATGGAGAATGTGCCTTTCATTTTTTTGTATATCTTACAGTTACCGACTTACCCTATATAAACATCGAAATATGCCCACCCCGTAGGCATAAAAGAATTTAATTCTGGGTTTGAATCTAGTATTTTACTAATATACGATTCAAATGAGTTAAGCCCTTACTTTAACTGCGATTATCTCAAAAATTAAAAAAATAATGTATTCATTATTACCGATCGATAGCGCAGTAGGATAGAGCTTTAAGTGACGAACATAGCTAGTTTTACTGTCTGCCGACTCCCGGGTTCGAGACCCGGCTTCGACCCCTAACAGAGTCGAAATGTATAATTTTTTTTATGTGAAGAAAAAAATACAAATTAAATGTATATATTATATGTATATGTATAATAGTGTGCTCGTAATCGGACACTAATGTTTATGAGTTAAAGTTAATAGGTTGCGAGTAAATAAACAATAATTAAATTGTGATAACCGTAAATCTCTTTAAAATACGGTGCCTTTCTAAATTTTTTTTTTTTAAATGGAAAAGTAGGTACTCAGTAATATAGATTCTTTAAACTTAAATAGATGGTTAAGTAATGCCGAGGGGATAATATTATTATTTTTAACTTCGTTAATACAATAATAAAAGATTATTTATGAAACTGAATGAAATATATTTCTAGATTATCAATGGCAGAGTCATTATAAAAGGCTCTCTGGAAGCTCAAACATTATCTGCAAGAGACGTGCATCTAAAAAAATTAAATGGCAATGGTTGGACACCAGAACAATGGTTAAGGTATACAGAACCTCAAACAGTAACCGGTCCAGTAATAATAACAAATATTCACGTTTCAAATCTAGAAACTGCACATCATCTTCAATATTTTAAAGGTATGTTTATATGTACCATGCAAACGCGACTAGTCACTGTGTACGTAATCCTGGGTTCGATTCCCTGCTTTAGCAGATGGGAATGCAGGAGGGAATGATTGTACGTCCACGTTTTTCAAAGTGTAGCCCTCTTACGCACAGCTACCACTCCGGAATTAGGTGTGTTGTCTAATTTATTTGATGTTTTTTATGTCCCAAATTAATAACACTGACGTAGTTTTCCACGAAACACCATATACTGTACTCGCCGAGCGTTTCGCCAACCAAGTTGGCATCATCTGGGAATGTTTAAAACTAACCTTGTGCTAACAATGTGTCCTATTTATACCTAAACTATGGTCACGGTTTGGTGAACCGTGACCCACTAAATATAGTGGGCTATTTGGAATTGGCCCTCTGTCATTATTCATATTATTTTTACACATTGTGATTTCTAAGCTTATAAATGTATCCAGATGTCTCGTATTTGTTACATTCCTAATTAATCTTAAATTGCTAATATCTATTTTATGGTTGTTCTCAAACACATGTTGGGCAACACTAGACTATCTGTTCTACCATATTTGAGATTGGCCATATGCTCTTTTGAATCTAGTTTGAATTGATCGTCTAGTCTGTCCAACATACTTTTGATTATAGTCCTTACAGCTAATTTCGCAACTCCCCGACTTCTCGTTTATTTCTTTTGTCTTTTGAATTGCCTAAAAGTTGTTGTAGATTATTTCCCCATGAATGAACCACTCTCATACCTATATCTTTAAAAATCTTACCACGGGTGAATCAAAAATCGAATGGAATCGATCCAAATTCCCCCTTCTTTTTTTGGGGGGGGGGGAAATTTCGAAACGTTTCTTTAAATTTACGTTCCTAATTATTTTATCAATTAAACTTTCAGAATATCCATTACTCGCAGCTATATCGTTAATCAATGCATTTTCCTTAGGGATATATCTTAGCGTACTAGTATCTATTCTGTATATATCAAACTCTCACTTATTTTCACTATCTCTAATTACTAATACATCTAAAAATGGTAGTTGTCCAGAGTTTTCAATTTCATATGTGAATTTATCTGACGCGAAACGACTGTTTAATTCAAAAACAAAGTTGTGAATATCAGCGACTCTTGTATCATACACTGCAAAAATATCATCCACATACCTAAGCCAAACCCTGGGGAAATACTCAAATTCTTCTTTTGATTCTATCTCGAATCTGTTTATGAAGACACCGTCGATGAATGGTGACAAAGAGTTACCCATTGCTGCTCCTTCGTGTTGTTCGAAGAAATTATCGTTGAATCGAAAATAATTTTGTTTCTTGCAAAGTTTAATGAGTTGAAGATATTCTTTTACTGCATCTTGACTGAGATTGTTTGATTCGAGTAGATCCTCAAGGTAGTCCAAGGTCTGTGGTATTTGAACACTTGCAAACAATGAACAAACGTCAAGGGAGATCAACATTTCATCTTGCAGCTGAATATTTTTCACCTTATTAATGAAATCATTGGAATTAATCATAGAGAATCTAGGTGATGAAATAGGTAATCTTTCGAACTTCTCTGTTAACTAATTTGGTGGGTAAGTCGGCGAGCCAATTGCTGAAATAATAGGACGCACCGACTTTCCTGGTTTATGTATCTTAGGCAAGCAGTACAGTTTAGATACATTTAGGTTAAATACATGTAACCTCCTATTTAAAGCTGGAGTAATAAGGTTGTTGCAGGATTTAAGTACATTTCTTACTTCAGTAATCATTTTTGGTAATGGATTTTTAGAAGGTTTTTTATTAGGATCATTACTGATCAGATTGTCTATCCTTTCATAATAGTCCTCTTTATCTAAAATAATAGCCTTCCTTATTGCCTTTATCAGCTCTTAAGTAAAAACAATCTTTTTCACGCGACCGTTTGATAATTTTTCTATCCTTTATGGATTTTGACTTTCTATTTACTTTAGTGACAATATTTGTCGAAATTTGATTTCTGCAAGGTTCTCTAACAAATTCTTTAGAAGAATCAGGATATTATTGAATTGAACTTTCAACACTTGCAAAAATCTCATCCAAAATGCAGGTAAAAACAAAATGTAATCCCTTGTTAAAGAAATCAATTTCTTCTTTATCAAACGACTGTGCGGAATGATTTTCTACATGGTGAGAACTTTTTTGAGGAACACTTGTTTTTAAAATAACGTACAATTTATTTATTTAAAATTGTTGCCAATATTTATAAATAATCAGCTTTATAATATTCAATACACCGGGTGATTCGATTAACTACCTCATCCCCATTTTCTCGATCATTTGGAAATATATGAAAAAAAATGATGTATGTAGTTTTTAAAAGGGAGTCGTTAACAGATAAACAACTGAATATAGAATAAAACAATAGAAACCTACTGTTTCTTTTTTTCAAATGAGTCCTCAAATATTTTTAGGTACAGCATTACAATTTTTTATATTTCACTGTAATTTATTCATATTACACCATTCACTTATTTTATCAAGGTCAGTTTGTAATAACAAAAAGTCATTTATATTATCTATTTTATTACATAACTTCAAATCATCTGCATATAAGACTTTTCACGCCTAGTTCAATTATTGTAGAGTCATTAATGAAAATGTTAAAAAATAATGGTCCCAACACAAAACCTTGAGGTACCCCCGACGTTGATGTAAATTTCACACGAACTGTTGACAACAGTATTCAACACAATGCTATCTGTTTTCATGATATGACCATTGTTGCCAACTGGTGAGTAATTACTCATTTGGTGAAAAAAATCACACATAGAACGCGAATCTGCGAAAAAGGAAAAAATGTGGATATTTGGGTGAAATTTAAGTAATTTCTATACATTTAACAACTTGACATTATTTACACATTTAGTGTCAGCATGGTTAGCATCAATGCGACACGATATCAACGATATTAGTATCCCTCTTCACCGCTCTAATGATGAGGGTTACATTATTTTATCACCAATCTCAGCTAGTCTATAGTAGTTTTACGGTTACACTGCCTATATAAAAGAAAAATTGGTGCTTTGTAATAACCCCCGGGGGTTAACCGTAAAACTACTTATATTAACTCCGATTAGTGGTAAAAAGAATACACCTATCATGTATAGGTGTAAAACACAATTTTTTATACGATATAAAAAGAAAAATTTAGTTTTGTGTGTTTAAAAATTTGTTTATTTAATTCTTTTTTTATCTGTTTTTCTTAACTGTTTTGTGCAATGCGAAATGAAATAAGGAAAAAATATTTACTGTGTTATTTGCTAAGAATTTAATTCATTTTACATTTTTCATATACGTCTTGATAAACAATTAACTGAACTGAAAAACATACTTTTTCTCATGTTTTTAATATACCGACAAAATTGAACTGGTGAGTAAAATGGGAATTTTTAACCGAAGTGCTGAGAATTATGTATTTAAATGGTTGGCAACACTGGACATGACATTTGAGGAATTGCAACTAATTAATTGAGAAGACAAAATTTCTAGAATTTTGAAAATAAAATACTGTAGTCAAGCTTATCAGATGCTTTAGTAAAATTTTTGTAGACTACGTTTACTTGTGAGTTAGCATCTTATAGCATCCGATATACAGGGTGTTTCTAAATAGGGTTCCAAATTTCTACATCATATAGTACTCATCGAAATAAGTCAAAAAGGTCTTATAACCATATAAAAAGCACCCCCTAGGGAGGTAGAGGGTAATAAATGGATCCAGATGAAAAATTTTTTTCTATCATTTGAAGAACGGTAAAAGATAAATAAACGTTAAGTTGCAAACGTGTTGCTAGTCCTAATGTCTTGTTTTACATTGATTATTGTCTTGTTCGTTGATAGCAGCATACTTTTTTATTCGAATATACAGGGTGTTGCAATAGTGCGTCCGACTTCAATATCTCGAGTTCTATGATAGCTAGAAACTTGATTTAAAAAACATAAGTAAACTAAAGAAAAAGTCTATAACCGGAAGTTTTTTCGAATATACAGGGTGAGCCAAGACGATTCTACAGGATCAAGTAAAATTTTTTTAAATGAAATGCCATATACAGGTCACCCTGTGTGTTCTCCTTCGATAACCTTAGAAGCGTTAGTGATACAACAATTTATTACATACAAAAGTTATTTGGGCTGATAAGATATATCATTCAAAATTATTGTGAAATCTACAAGGTGCTTAAATTTTCTGTTATACACAAAAATACTTTATTTTAAATGGAACACCCTGTATATTTTGTCACCATTTTATTAAATGAAAAGAGTATTATACAGTGATATTTAATTTTTTGATTTGTATGCAATGTTGCCAAGTTATTTAACATTTTCTGGAAATTTAAAGATTTATAAGGGTCCGTTTAATAATTTTTATTTACCTACCTATGAAAACAAACTGGGTAAGCAAATATTATACTATTCTTAGTTCATACTACACGCTAAGTATTATTAAGTAGTACCTTTTTTACATTATTCTATTTTACAGGGTGTCCATGACGGCATGTCAATTAATGCGAATTTCAAATGGGAAAAACTCTGTTTTTTTAAATGGAACACCGTGTATTTTTTTACGTGGTTGGATTCCTCCTTCAAATTGCTTTCTTTTTTCTTCCTATACCTAACTGTTGAAGTTTTCGAGAAAATTAAGGTTTTCTCTTTAACCTTGCGATCATAGTAAAAATTAATACAATTTTATCAAGAATGGCTTTGGAAAAACCAAAATTGTGCTGCAAACTGATATTTTGTGGTTTACGTAATTAATTTTCTTGGTGGTGATTCTTCTGTATTTCCTAGTTGAGTTAATTATTTTTGTTAAATAAATTATGAATTTTTCACACGAAGAGTTGATCGACATAGTTTATGCATTGGGAGAAGGGGGAGAGAAATCCGCTATTGGCATCAAGAATTTATATTCAGCGTTATCCAGAACGAAGACATCCTCACCATTCTGCATTTGAAAGGTTGCGAGATAGGTTTGAACGAACTGGACATGTAAATTATGAAAAACATGAACGTACAAAACTAGCAACAAATGAAGAAAAAGTGTTTCAAGTTACATTAAAGTATCGTTGAAGATCCGTAAAAGTACGAGAGAAATTAATTGACAACTTGATATAAGTCAATCCTCTGTAACAAGGAATATTGAGGACACAAAACTTTCATCCTTATCATATTCAACTGCTTCCAGGAACCTAGAGCCAAATGATTTCGGAACGTAGGGTAACATTTTATAAGTGGACACTCAATAAGATTCACCAACCGCAATTTATTGATTGCGTTTACATTCACTGATCAGGCCACATTTCATAAAAATAGTTGTGTTAATAGACATAACTTAACACTACTATGATACCATGAACCCTCATTTTACGAGAACTGTAGATAATCAACACCGATGGTCACTCAATGTGTGGGCAGGGATAGTAGGTGAATATGTAAATGGACCGCACTTTTTTAATGGTCACTTGACTGGGAATATGTACCTTGATTTTTTTACAAAATGTACTGAGGGGATTGTTAAACGGGTGTCCTCAAATTGTCTTACAGAGGCTGTCGGTTCCAGCACGACGGAGCTCTACCCCATTATAGTATTGCCGTAAGAAACTTTTTGAATGACAATTGTAGTGAGGAGAAAGTTCAGGATGGGGGGGGGGTTTTTGGGGGGGGGGGGCGGCCCCGGGGGCGGGGCGGGGACGACACAGGACTTCTTCTCGGGTGGGGGATAAAGAGTTGAGCATACACAACAGCACTAATACTTATCGTGTAGTATGACTAAGAATAGTATAATATGTTGCAAAATGTAGTGACCCAGCTTTTTTCATAGGTAAATAAAAATCTATTTACTATTTACGTTCAAAATTCCTTTATTTTTAGTCACTTATAAATTTTTCCTTAAATTTGCACGCCTTTACGATGTTATATAAAACTTTTTTGCGGTGAGAGACTTAATCTGCGTTGCACAATTTGCAAATCCAACAAAATATCGTTGTAAAAAGATACTACTTTTCATTTAGTATAACTAAGAATGGTGACAAAATTTGCCAGCTTGTTATAGGTAAATAAAATTATTAGGACCTATTCCTAAATTTGAGAAAATGTTAAATAACTTGGCAGTTGTTAAAAAAAAAAATTTTTTGTGTGTAACAGACATTTAAACACCCTGTAGATTTTTCGCAATAATTTTAAATGATAGATCTTATCGACTCAAAAAACTTTTGTATTTAACAAATTGTTGTATCACTAACGGTTCAAAGGTTATCGAAGGAGAACACACTATTGACTCACTCTGTATATTAGAACATTATTTGGAACTTCTTTGTGGCCTCCTTTCGCTCCTGTATTATTATTGACTTTCTCCCAACTACTTGGATGTAATGATTTTTTTTGTTGAAATTATACCATTTACACGTGCATATTAAAAATATCACTACAATCACAACTATCGATTTTAAGAAAAAATATGTTAGTACCAATTATGAGACATCTGTGTGATGACACTCGGCCACTTTAACTTCCTAAAAGTATACATCCAAGTGGTTGGTAATGAGTCAATAATAATATAGGAGTGGAAGAAGGCCACAAAGAGTTTCAAAAAATGTTCTGATTTCCATTTAAAAAAAATTTTAGTTGACCCTGTAGAATCGTCTTGGCTCACCCTGTATATCGAAAATAATTTCCGGTTATAGAATTTTTTGTCTAGTTTATTTATGTTTTTAATTCAAATTTCTAGCTGTCATAGAACTCGGCATACCGAAGTAGGAAACAATATTGCCCCACCCTGTATAGTAACATTTCAATTATGCTACTTTATTTTTTTACCGCCATGCGTCATGATAATTTTCAAACTAATTTACTCGATAACGGTTGCCAATATCGACTTCAAAAAAAAAGAGGAGGGTATTTTTAAGTAGGACGTCAACCGGGGTGCTTGGAATCGAGGTGTGACTTGGAAAATTTTGCACGTTGTTAAATTATTCGGTGCTGCCACATTTTAGCGAGAGTCTAAAGTTTTCAATGTCACGGAATACGTTCTATAGTGTTCTACCATTACTTTTTAGTAGCAAATGTATTTCCAAAACCTCTAGGACAAAAAGTACGAAATAAAAACGTGAAAAAGCAGGTAATTTGTTGCTCAAAATAAAGTAGGCCTTAATTTTTTTGTGAAACACATTGCAGTGTAGTTATTATTTTTTTCCTGTTAAATAAACCTTCCAGTTAACTATTTTTTCCGACTTAACCTCAAATTCAGTATGAAATAATTTTGGAGATATTTTATTTTTCTGTAACATTTTAGGGGTGTCTTAGAATGCCGAAAATTTATAAGAGGAAGCCGGGAAGTCGACGATATGCTGACTTTGATTGCTTAACTTTACAAAAAGCAGTGGCGGAGATAACAAACAGTACTTTAACGTACAAACAAGCATTTATTAAATATGATATTCCAGTTGGTACGTTATTCAGAAAAGTTCACAAGCTTCATCAAAAGAAATACGGTGGTCAAATGACCTTATCTACGAAAGAGGAAAGTGACGTTGTTTCGGCTGTTGTTACTACCTCGGAATGGGGCTTCCCTTTTGAAAGAGAAGACGTTAAGCTTCTAGTGAAGAGTTATTTGGACAAGATAGGTACACGTGTAATTGAGTTTAGAGACAACCTACCAGGTGACGATTGGTATAAGTTGTTTCTAAATAGACATCGAGATTTATTAACCGTGCGTTTGCAAAACAACATCAAACGATCAAGAGCTGCAGTATCCCATCAAGTGATGAAAGAGTTTTTTGACAACCTTGAACTGTCGTTGCATGATATTCCCCCAGAAAATTTCATCAAGTACGATAAAACAAATTTTACTGACGATCCGGGCCGATCTAAGGTAGTAATAAGACGAAATATCAAACATGCTGATAATATAATGGACACTTCAAAGTCCTCAACATCAGTTATGTTCGCGGTTAGTGCTTATGGTGAACTTTTACCACCATATGTGGTGTATAAGTCAACTCAGTTGTGGTCAACCCGGACAAACGGGGGTCCCAAGGGATGTCGCTATGGCAACACTAAATCCGGTTGGTTTGACCAACACTTATTTGAGGATTGGTTTATGACTGTAGCGTTGCCATATTTGAAAAATAAACTAGGGAAAAAAGCACTAATTGATGACAATTTGGCAAGCCATGTGTCTGCTTCCGTAATAACAGAGTGTGTCAAGAACAACATTATGTTTATTTTGATATAGTACAGACTTGACTCAGCCTCTTGATGTCTGCTATTTTAGACCCTTGAAAAGGGCATGGCGTGAAGTATTAAAGAGTTGGAAACGTTACAATAAAGGTCCTCCTAGGAAAGAGTGCTTTCCAAGAATTCTCAAAGGAACACTTGAGAAGATTGGCGCCTTTAGTTAGAAGAATTTTAAGTCAGGATTCGAGGCCACAGGCCTATTTACCATAAATGGAATAAAGTCCTCGCACGTTTTCCGAACGAAAACTCCCACAACAGCACAATTATGTCTAACACTCTTGAAAATTTACTTAAAGGGACAAGATTCGGGAAGCAAGGTGAACCCCAAGTAACAAGAAGAAAAAATTTAAAGTCCCTGCAGGTTGCAGTATAACTCAGGAAGATTTGGAGTTTGCATCTACTTCTGTGTGGCCAACGACAGATATCGGAGATGAAAGGCAAAATGATATTGATATTGACGAGAATGAGGATATTGGAGATAATAGACAAGCTGGTATTGATATTGATGAAGATGAGCAAGGTGAAAATCCAAAAAGCGAAGCAGAGGAAGACGAGAATAAAGAAAACTACAGTTGCAATGTAAGAAAAAACAGGACTGAAAAAAACAAAAAATATCAAAGCCCAATTGTGATAGAGAGGATTGCTGTTGATGATTTTCTTTTGTAAATTTTTTATTGAAAATTTTAAAAATAAGAAGAAAACTTTCGTTGGAAAAGTTTTGTCAATAAATATTATAGAATCTCTTCTAACATGCTCATTTCTTAGAGAAAACAGTAAAATGAAAGGAACTTTTGTCTTTCCAATTATTGAGGATGTTTCCGAAATAACGATGGATCAAATTATTAAAAGACTGATTCCGATTAAGATCCAACGAGGCAGATTCAAATTTGCAATTATTTAATTTTTTTTTAAGTATTTTTTTATTAGTTTTAAGTTATTTGGAAGGTTGTAAACCCTAATATATTTTTTATTTTGTTTATTTATTGTAATTTTTGTACCTGAATAGGTTTTAAGTTAAAATTTACTCAAGTTATTAATGTACAAATAAATCTATATTTTTAAAAAAATGGTTTTACTGTTCCATTTCACCTATATGTAAGTGTAAAATGTAAATTTAAGGCATTTTCAATAGCCATTCCAAGTGACCCACTTAGGGGGTGTGACTTGAATGAGCAATGTTTTTTTTTTTTAAATAATCCGTGGGTTAAAAAAAATTTTGAACGTATAGAATCTTTTTAGTAAAGTGGTTTAGTATAAATTTTATATGGTGGTTAAAGCTATAATAGTTTTCCAAAAAGATAGTGCAATATATCAAAATCATTATCAAGTCACCCCGGTTGACGGTATCCAAAAAATTCTAAATTTACGGAAAAAATTTATAGAAACTTGAACAAAAAAAAGTTACAGGGTGAAACACACTGGCCCCCCTAGAAGAGACGCCCATGATTTTAGTAACCAAAAATGAACTAGTGCATCTTATTCAGCATGAAAAACTAAATAAACGCCAAAAATGTGGTCTATTGTTCTTCAAATAATAAAAAAAAACTAATTTCATCTAAACCCATTTAAAGACCTCTAACTCCGTAGGGGTTTGCTTTATGCTACATGTTTACAACAACTTTATCACTTTTCTTTGATGAGTACTACACATTTTAGAAGTTGTGAACCCTATTTTAGAACACCCTGTATTATTGGATTGCACAAAAAGTTTCGTTGAAATAGACTTTCCCTTAAAACAACCCTGTTGAATTCGTAACGTTTTTTTAAAGAAAATGTCGGTTCTTATAACAAGATTTCAGAGGTTTTAGAGAAGTTGTTAATAAATTAAGTATAGGTACTGATGACGAATTCCATTCCGACTATTTCGTGACGACACTTGCTACCACAAAGAAGTCGAAAATGATAAGCGGTATATCTTTCAATCCCATCTAATTATGAAAACCCCAAAATATTTGTACTCTGTATAATACATCGGTTATATTTAATAGAAAGTGCCAATCAATATTGTCTATAATAATTGTTTTTCTGATAATGTATCTGAATCAATTTTAAAAAATTTTATAAAAAAATCATTTTATCATGTTCTTCGTACCCTTATCGTTGTAATCGAGACCTATTTGAACTAACCGGTTTAAGTTTTTCAAACTTCTTTTTTCAGATATGTTACTCAAAAATGGTGACCAAGAAATATCTGGTTCAGTTACCATAGGGAATTTAACAGCTAACGAAATGTTTACTCAAAAAGTTAACAAAGTACCACTGGAAGATATTTATTTAATTCAGAGTCCACAGCTTATCACAGGGCTTAAAACATTTCAGAGTCTGAAGACTAAAGAAGCTAAAGTAAAATTATTAAATGGGGTAACATTAATATAAATATTATTTACTATTTTTTACTAACAATAGTTTAATTATTGCAGCAATCACCAGACAATGTTTTGTCAGTGTTTAGTGATTCATTATCTTCAAATATTATTTTTGATAACAACGTGGAAGTTGAAAATTTAACGGTAGAATATATAAACGACGTCCACTGGGATACATTTAAAAATTCCGTGTTTCGCATTGGTGAAACAACCGAAATTAATGGTACATTAATATTTTTGCAAAGCCCACTACAATTCCTGTTAATAAACCAATATTATAATTTTAGGTGACCTAACTTTTCCAGAAATAAAAACTGAAAAACTAATTCTGAAAACTATGACTGGTGTGGACATAGAAGATTTCCTAACAACATCTACAGACCAAATTATCGAATCGGATATAGAATTCAATCGTATTTTTGCTGAAAATATAACGTCCGATACTGTTAACAACATCAAATTAGTAGATTCTGTAGCACGTGTCCACGAGAAGACTCTCATTGAAGGTAATAAAATAGTGACAAATAGACAAATCTACCAATATGGAAAATATTTTTTCCAAATTAAAACAGACCAAATCAAAACTGAAAAAAGCTATTGAACCAGAATATTGCATTTGAAAGGAATATTGTTAGCATATCAAATAATTTACAGTATATCAAAATTTCATTGAAAAAGAGATATATCGGTTCCTCAAAAAATAGATATACCACCCCACCATACAATAAAAGAAAGAAATGTTTGCAAACGCCTCTGGACTGATTAAATAGCTGTTATGTGTTATGTACTTTTATCCAGGATTCCATATTACTGACGCATAATCTAATTTTGATCTTACATTAAATAAGTGGATGAGTGTCTATTAAATTGTTTGCAACTTCTGATGATAAAATCTAAATTTTAAAGGTGTTAGCAATAATATTATTTAAGTGACTGCTACATGTCAGTTTGGAGTTGAGGTAGGCTCCCTCCTTAACTTATTGCATCTGTTAATAGTATCATCTACATTATTTTATTTTATTTCAATTTACATCTACCCAACGGTAAAAACCTGATATAGGGTAGGATAATGAATAATAAACATTTTAACATGAAAAGTAACTACAAATACAATATACATACATAGTAATCAGAAAAAACAGACAAAAATATAACAATAACACATGTCAATATAACAACATATGAATATAAAGTTATCATTAAACATATACAGGTAAAAGCAAAAATAATATACATGCAAAATTATAAAAACTACACAAACAGTAATCCTGAATGTATATCAAAGGAAGTACAGAATAGTTATATAATTAATTAAGTATATAACATAGCTTTTATTCTAGCAATAGTAGTATTAAAAATATCAATCTTGCAACATCATGTAATTGTTACACATTTTGAAAAGTGCAGAATTCTGTAGTAGGCGAGTTCGAGGTGTAGGCAATGCAAATGTATTTTATTGCCTAGAGTTGATTCGTGGGACATTAAGTTGCACTTTTTTCAAAATCTGGACGCAATATATGAGTGAGTTTACAATTTTAAATAAAATAGTAATAGAATAATAGAATCTACGTGTACTTAAGGTATTCAGCTTAAACTCGGCTAACAAGAGGTCTTGTGGGTAACCTATCGGCGGATAAGTTCCACTTATTCTCAAGGACACATACTTAAGGTATTTTCTTTGTATGTTCTCAAGCATAATTACTTGCGTAGACCAATTGGCATGATATATTTTCTGTTGAAAGGCCTGGAGAAGATGCTGGACGGATATATCAGGGGGAACATCCTGAATCATCACCCACTCAATACCCATCAGTATGCCTATCAGACAGGAAAATCAACAGAACTAGCACTCAACAACCTAGTCGAGAAAATCACCCAATCCCTTCAAATGAAGAAAATTGCGGTGGGAGCTTTTCTCGACTTTAGGGAGCATTAAATAATGCATTGCCGGCCTCCTTATATGCAGCAGTGCATGCCAGAGGAATTAAGCCTACTATTGGCGATGGGATTCGTGCTGTGCTATCAAATCGAACCATGACAACGTCTCTACAGGGGGAAACAGCTACTTAGAGTCACAAGAGGATGCCGGCAGGATGGGGTTCTCTTCCCCCTTTTGTGGTCACTTCTTGTGGATGACCTACTGGCTATTCTCACACTGTGGGAGCTTGAGGTTCTACATATGCAGATGATCTAGTCATACTAGTCAGAGAAAACTCTGAAGGAGTAATATCGAATACCCTTCAAGAGACACTAGATGCAGTGAGTAACTGGTGCAACAGGGAACAGATGTCTGTAAACCCTCAAAAAACAGTAATAGTACCATTAACCCGGAAAAGGAAGCTGGAGGACTTAAGACCTCCCTTCTGAATTGGAACTGCCATCTGGAAAAGGTAATCCACAAAGCAAAGCTGTCCTTATGGATATGCTGTCGTATATACGGCAAATCCTGGAGCATGGGTCCACAACATTTACTGGATCTATATCACGGTTATCGGACCAATGATATATAGCATACGGATGCATTGTTTGGTGGCCAAAAGGATCACAACCGACGGTCAAAGCCAAACTCTCTGGACTGCAGAGATTAGTATGCATGACCGTAACGGGAGCAATTTGCACCACACCGTCAGCTGTAATGGAAATCCTTCTGGATTTACTCCCTCTACAGACTGCAATAAGCGGCCATTAATATGCCGCAGACAAGTATCATAGAGCGGAACAGGTTGCTGGATGACATAGAGAATCACAGCATCCTGGGAATGCCTTCGGATACTATGCCTACCATGACCAACTACGATCTGACCTTTAACAGCCTTTCTCCGGAAAGAGATGAGTGGGATCGGAATAAAGCCAACCTACTGAGGGCAGACGGTTGTTGGTTTACAGATGGTCCCAAAATACCCGAGGTAACAGGAGCCGCAGTACATAGCTACAGACCAAGAGTGAGGATATCCTTAAGCCTAGGTACTAATGCAACTGTTTTTCAGGCCGGGGTTCATGTCATTGAACTGTGTGTGCGAAGACTGGCATATATGCATCTTACACGCAGATCAATAAAAATTTTCTCAGATAGCCAATCAGCTACTGGCTTTTACCGGTATGGAACTATCAGAAAGCTCTAAATCATTTGAGCAAAAACAACAAATCGACTCTGGTCTGGATACCCGGCCACTCTGGTATGGAAGGTAACGAAATAGCCGACTCCTTGGCCAGAGAAGTAGCGGGATCACGAATCATCAGACCAGAACCGATACTTGGCATATCTTCAAGTACTACTAGATTGAAAGGCAAACTCTCCAATATTTACCAGGATTAGTTCATTCGAAGGCGTTTATAAAATACCCTTTGAAATCAAGAGCTAAGAAACTTGTAGAGTTAAACAGGGTAAATCTGAAAACTCATACAGGCCTCTATACCGTGCACTGCTGACTAAACTATCATCTGAATAAACTCAGCCTAGCGGAAAATGCCGAGTGCCGTCTATGCCTGGAGGATGATGAGAAGGCAGACCACATCTTATGCACCTGTCCCGATGTGGAGAGGATCCCATTCTCAATATTTGGAAAGAGCAACTGCTACCAGAGGATCTGGATACATTCTCACCCAATAAAGTTTTATTAGTTTCATTAAGAAACTGAACTTATTGGGTGAAATATAACTAGGAGTGAATCATAATAGGCCTGTTGATGGCCGCAGTGGACGGTCCGTGGGGACTCACTCACAGAAAACCTAACCTAATACTATTTGAATTACACCAATTGTGTACTATTTCAAGATTGGGTTGTAAATGTTCAGTCGTCAATACTAGTAATTGAACAGTAGATTTTCATGTCATTTGCATAAAGCAAATAATTGACACTTAAGTCTAAAGTTACATCATTAATATAAATATTAAATAATAGTGGCCCAGGTATTGAACCCTGTGGCACCTCTGACAAAGTTTCAAACTTATTTGATCGATAATTCTGACATTGCACGAACTGAAACCTATTAATAAGGTAAGTAATTTGTCAGAGACACCTACAAGCTCAAGTTTATCGATGAGTATATCATGACTGAGTCCGTCAAGTGCTTTGGATAGATCTGTGTATATTACATCAACTTGACCTTGGCAATCTAAAATTTCAGCAACATATTGAGTTACACAAAGAAGGTTAGTGCTTGTTGATTTATCCTTCATAAAGCCATGTTGAGGAGGACTAATTACATTGCTGACATGATTGTATAAAAATACATGTATCAGAATCTCAAAGGTTTTTGCAAGTTTGATATAACTATATAACTAATTTGATATAATTATACCTAAATCATGGGTTTATGGTATTATGTAACAACATTAGATTTAATAATGTTCAGATATAATTTATTTCTAATGCACCAATTGTTTAATTTGTTAAGATTATCTTAAAGTACGCAAAGTCCTCAACTGTATTAATGCAAGAAAAGAACTTCAAATCAACAGCATAAAGTAGAGCGCTATATTACAGATCCATGTTAATCTCATTCACGAATATAACAAACAGCACAAGCAGAGATTCCTGAGAGACGCTAGAAGTAGCCATAATATTGACAGACTTGAAACCTAGATACTGTATATACTAAAATAAAAGTTTCCCCCAAACAACTGCACTACGGACACGGTTTCGGACTCCCCACAGCGTCGTTAGGAATGTTTGTGAGGCCCTTATTTTTTTGGATATATAAACCTTCTTTGTTTTGTTTGACCAAATATCTATTGGTATATGTTTTCTCTTATTTAAATAGGAGGAAAAAAGACTTATGAAATCATTAGTAACTTCTTGCCTGGCCAATTTCTATAGTAATGTCTCATTGTCAAGTCTATCAAATGCTTTCAAAAAATCTGTGTAAATGACATCTATGTGGACTGTCATATCTAAATGTTCAGCAATATATTGTGTAATTCATACTAAGTTGATCGATCCGGTATAAATCCGTGTTGATCAATGGATATATGGCTTCACATGGTTATACAATGTATCATAGAAATGTATCATAGAGTAGAGCTTGGAACACTTTAGCAAAGTTACACATGATTACAATTAGGAGACAATTCTCAGTCAGCCGTTTATCATTCTTTTTGATAATAGAAATGCATTTAGACATCTTCCATATACAGGGATACGTTGAGGACTGAAGCGATAAATTAAAGATATCGGTTAATGGTTTAGCAAAAAAATGACACTCTTATGAGGAACATTTATAAAATAATTCTTAGATAAGTTTCTTATCTTCAATTTAGTGATTATTTAAATTTTGGTGTAGTTAGTACAGCTTAAAACATCGCTGCAATATGCCTTATTGAAGAATGTAATATTTACTTAAAAATCTTATTTCAGGTCCAGTGAAATTTGACAAATTGAACGTCAGCGGGGATTTGGAACTTGTTGGTAAATTGGATAAGTCATTCTTCTTAAAAAATGGAGACCACATAATAGGGACGAATGAATCAGATTTGCTTCAAATATATAATGGCAAAATTAAAATACAGGGAAATTTGTATATAAATAACATTACTCTAGAGTCAGACGCACAGTTGTTTATTTCGGAAAATGAAGTAAATCCAAACGTTACTAGTGTGTACTGGACGAAGAGTACGTATCAGGTATTGAAAATTAAACAACATTAAGGTTAAAAACATTAAACTCTTTTATTGTCTATAATTATTTGTTTGTGACCTCCTACAATGGTTTCTTAACCAATTGCTACAAAAATCTACAGTATAATTAGATACACATTTATTTAGGGTAGACTGGGGCAAGTGTAAAAGTGATGAAAGTGTAAAAAAGGTGAGTCACTTCTGTTGAAACAGCTAAATCAACATCAGCTAATTATGGTGAGGCAACTATGCAAGCTGCAGTAAGGGTGGTCCAAGAAAGACGTCTGACAGTTTCAAGAGCGGCTCAAGATTATAATATTCCCTACAATACTCTGTATAAAAAAAGTAAACGGACTTCGTCGGGTGAAAAGCAAGTCCTAAGGTAGACCGCCAGCTCTTGCATGGGATGTAGAATGTCAGTTGGCAGAAAATATTAAAACTATGGAGAAATGGGGATATGGGTTATCTACTTCAGAGGTGATAGACAAAGTATGACAATATGTGCCTCTTAATAACATATCAAATCCATTCAAAGGAAATACGCCTGGAAGAGACTGGTTTATAAAATTTAAAAAAATGCCACTCTTTGTCGATAAAGAAACCACAGTCGTTGGAATATTGTTGTAAAAAAGCTACCGATCCATTTATTGTGAACGATTACTTCAATCTTCTAGAGCGAACGCTAAATGAACTAAACTTAACCGATAAGCCGGATTGCGTGTTTAATTTAGACGAAACGTCTCTGTGTATGGATTCATCGCGTATAAAAGTAGTAGGAGCGACTGGAAAATCCTCTTGTAGGGTAACTGGTGGCTCAGGTAAAGAAAATGTTACTGTGTTGGCTGGAGCGAACGCACTTGGTGAAAAACTTCCTCCTTTAGTGATATTTAAGGAAAATAATGTTTGGAGCAGTTGGCTTCCCAACCAGAATGAAGAAAATTTCAAAGAAATGACATATGCCGCTAGCTCAAATGGATGGATGACATCAGAAATTGTCAGAAACTATTTTATAAAAACGTTAGTTCCCCATATGTGTGTGTACGTGTGAGTGTGCGCGGGCGCATGCGCGTGGATGTGGGTATGAGGTGAGTGCATGCGTGCGTACGCGCGTGTGAATTTATAAATGAATTAAATCAATATATTTACGTGTAGATATGTGCACGTATACACAGGCATACATTTTCTTACTAAATTTAAATTAGTATTATATTATAAATTAATTGTGATTATTTATGATGAATTATTCATACTTATACTATATTTAATAAATTTGTATATTAGGATTCTCTATTTCAACAATAAAAATTATTATTATCCCTGTGTTTAATGTACTACCTTTTACCCGTGGTCTTAAACCTGTGTGTCTGTATAAATTCCCTGATAGACCCCTGGGCGAGAAGAGTGTGCCCCTCTTTCCTTCCCTGTTGGTAGTCGCCATTTAAATTTCTTTAGTGTATCGTTTAGGTTAGTTTTCCAATTATGTAACTAGCTAATATACCATGTCCTATGCCAAAAATAATAATAATAATAATAATGCCCAAAAAGGGGATCTTTCCGACCCAAGGAATTATAGGCCGATCACTTGCCTTAACTTCTGCTACAAGATATTTACACGTATCTTGTATGCTAGGACACTGAGGTCTGTTAATCCGGTCTTCCAGCAGATACACGAACAGCGTGGTGCCAAGAAGGGCATGGCAGGTTGCAAGAACAGCCTGCTGATAGACCGCTGTATTACACAGGATTCTATGCAATACAAGCGGAATCTATCGATGGACTGGATTGATTACCGCAAGGCAATGATACAACATCACATGAGCTATTGATGTACTTGCTCGAATGTCTTGCGGTACCAGCACCAATAGTGAGATGCGTAGAACAACTGCTGCCACTCTGGAAGACCCGCTTCACCATAACATCAGGTGCACAGCGGGTCACGACATAGCAGGTGGCATTTAGGAGAGGAGTTTTCCAGGGTGACTCCCTGAGTCCTCTCCTCTTCTGTATCTCACTGCTGCCGTTGTCTGTTGGGCTCCGCCAAACCCGCGGATATCAATGTGGACCACCCAGCGACCGGAGGCATAAGGTCACCCATCTATTTTATATGGATAACCTTAAACTTTATGCCTCCGTAGAGCGTGAAATACAAAACGCTCTTAGGGTGGTCGAAGAATATACGCGGGCAATTGGTATGGAGTTCGGGTTGGGCAAATGTGCAGTCGTCCACCTCAAGAGAGGGCGATGCGGGGAATTCCCTGAAGATGCGCAGCTCGTAGATGGAAGCATCCTAAGACATCTGGATGCCGGAGAGACCTATACATATCTGGGTGTGCAACAAAGGCACATCCAGGATGTATCACAAATAAAAAGATTCTCTCCGCGGCAAGTACAGACACCGACTCCGAAAGATTTGATCTTCCGAACTTTCGGGGAAGAACAAGGTGTCTGCAACTATTATGCTTGCCGTTCCGGTTCTGCTCTACTCCTTCGGAGTAGTAAAGTGAACAGTAGAGGAGCTGTGCCAATTAGATAGGGATACCCGCAAGATGATGAATATTGACAGAAGTATTCATCCTAGATCGTCACGATCCCACGTCAACGGGGGGGGCCGAGGACTCTTGAGCCTGGAGTGTACGCATGGCAGAGTAGTTCTGAGTATGGCATGTAACATACTCAGGAGCTCAGATCCCCTCTTGCGGTTCGTAAAACATCATGAAACTGTAGGAGTGGGAGCAGGATTGTTCAAGGCAGCAAAAAGAGCCGCAGATGAACTCGGTCTCGCATTTGTCATCAGGCGAGGAGGCCAGCGAGGTGCTGATGTTGAGTCAGTCACCAAACTTCAGCCAAATCGTCTGAAAGCCCGAATCAGAGCTGCCGAACAGGAAAATCTGTTTCGGCAGCACGTCGATAAACCCCAGCATGGTGTCTTCTATAAGAACATAGAAACACTGGGTTTATCGACCAGGCTGACCTTCGCCTTTCTAAGGTCAGCAGGGCTTAAGTCGGAGACCGAGGGATTCATTATGGCCTGTCAAGATGGTGTTATCAACACCTTAGTCTACCGTAACCGCGTGTGGCGTGTAGAGGTTCCTGATATCAACTGCAGGACCTGCCATCAGGCGCCAGAATCGCTCATGCACTTACTATCTGCATGCCCTATATATGCGATTTCGGCCTACATCCACCGGCATAACGCAGCGTTACGAGTGCTATACTACCATCTAAGGCACTCGTACGGGATAGACCAGACACCAGTGCTGCCTTACGTCCCCGGAGATATTGAGTCCGTTGTCGAGAACGAGAAATGCCGGATTTACTGTAACTACTCGTTCCCGACAAGCCTGACATAGTCCTCCTTGACCATCAACTCAAGATGATATATGTTATTGAGTTCTCGGCACCTGCGAAGAAAAGCATCACCTTGAAGGAGGAGGAGAAACGGACCAAATATCGCGATCTCCGGCACGAGCTCCAAGTGCTGTACCCAGGCTACTCGGTAAAAATGGTCGTCCTTATAATCGGTGTACTCGGAGGGATAAAGCCTACGCTATTTTCGGAACTGAAGATCATACCGGCCTGCCAAAAATCAGCTGAGTGGCTGGCAGGCCAAATGCAGAAGGCGGTCATTCTGGGTTCTCTCCGTCTGCTTAGGGCACACGATTCTGGTATCCACAGTCACTAACCCTGCGGGATGTGGGGAGTGGCTGTAGTTGATGCGCCGGCGCGACTCCCGTGAGGCGTCGGAGGCCACGGTAGGACTGACCGGCATCGGGATACCGAAAAAAAATAGTAATCTATTATCAATGAAATTTTTCTTTATTTTTGAGAATGGAATCAGAGTACTCCGAAACATCAACTTTTAATCATCTACTGTATTTGACATTTAAGTTTTATTTTCAGGTTAATATTCTTTAGGTGTGAGAGACTTTTTGGATAGATATAAACATTTTTAAAAAAAACCTCTCACTAATCCTTCTGGCATTGAGGTGTATTTAAGTAATATTTTAAATAATTTATAGGACGGTGGCTTAATACCCTTCAAGGAAGATGCGAGGGAACATTAAATCTTTGTACTATACAAAATCTAGTGCCTCAACATCTATGAAAAGCAATATTCGATTATTTGGCATGGATGAATGGCAATGTCATTATATTTATGTCATTAAAGGTTAAAAAAATGCAGGTGTTAATTATAGAAGCGCTAACTAGAATTTTTGCAGAAAACGAGGAAGCTGTTGAAAAGCTATCTATTTTGTAACAGTTTGAAACCAAATTTTCACGTGAATCGTTAATAATTATTGACTATGTAGTTTCTACGATTCAACATTTTTCAGTGCTATACAATGATTTTTGTTTTTATAGGAAATACCCGTCCACTTTGAAGCTCAGAACGGCCTTACAGCACCACATCTACTCATAGACGCGTTAAATGACATACAAATTAGCCAGTATATGTTAAACAATAATGAGAATAGACCTGAAACCAGTTTTTATTTTGAAAATGTCAGTATCGTGGGAGATGTTATTCTAAATAGTGAAGCCAAACATCAGCCTGATTTAAATGAAATTAATAAGGAGGCTGTGAAAACAAATGGAAGGTAAAATTCTGGTATTATAAAACAATATTTGTCTCGAAATTAGTCGCAATGCATATACCGGGTGTAACAGGATCATGGTACACCCCCTTTTCTTCTTTAGTTTTGAAGATAAGTGAATAACATTTGGAATATCCTATATACATAATAAGTGGCACTTTTTGACATACAAGTGATTTTTTTTTCACTTCCGGTTTCGCTGGAAGTGACACTAACTTTCGATTTTTAAATGGAATGCCTTGTATATTATCTCATTTTTGAATTCTGCATAATTTTCTGAATCCAACGATACTAAATAAGTGACATTTCAAACGTCAATAGTTTTTATAATATAATTTTTAGTTTTCCATTTAAGTGTGCCATGATGGTTCCGATTTATTCTAAATGATCCGTGTAATACTAGAAAAATCGAAATCCCGTCAAAAATATTAAATTACGTGATTTATGAATAAACAAAGTTCATCAAAATGGTTTTTGGGGAAAAACTCAATTTTCTCAAATGAAACCATATTGGCACCGTGGTACCATTTATTAGTACTATTAATAAGGAATTTATTCATATGTCGTCTTAAAATGTGCGATAAATACAAACAAAATTACAGCTAAAGGAAAATAAGATAATACAGTGGCTTTGGAATACAAAAAAATGAACACAAAACATTATAACAGTTGTTCAAAATGTTGTCCATTAACGTCAATGCACTTCTAAACTCGCATTGCTGTTTCTCGAAGAACGTTCGCCAATTACTGGGCCGCTATGCTATTAATTGCGCGTCATACTCGTAGCTCCAGGTCTTCACGGGTTGTAACGGCGGTTGCGTAGACAATATTTTTTAAATGACCCCAAACAAAGAAATCAAGGAGTGTTAAATCAGGTAACCTTGGAGGTCACCTCACCATTCGTCGAAATTTCGTTTTCTCCGAATCTCCGTTGAAGGTAATCAATTACTATCCTTGAATTATGGGAAGGAGCGCCATCTTGTTGGAAATACATTCCCTGTCGTAAATGGAAAGGTAATTCAGCCACTCTGTCCTCAATTTCATTTTCCAGAAATCCCAAGTATCTGGCACCAGTCAGGTGTCCTTCAAATATTATTGGACCAATGATTCTACTACCGATTATTCCAAGCCAAACATTAAAACCGAACCGCACTTGAAAGTTACTCTCCCGTAATAAATTTTGATTTTCTTGTGAGCAATATTTTGTATTTTATCGGTTAAATAATCCCAAATTTGTAAACCTAGACTCGTCCGAAAATAAAATCATTCCCAAAAAATCATTGTTTGGCTGCACGTTATTCTGCAAAATCCAATTGCAATATTCCATCTTACGTTCGTAATCATTTTCGTACAAGTACTGGTGCAATTGGTATTTAAAAGATTTATAGTGATATTTGTGCAAAATTCGACTTACTGTTTGGTGACTGATTTCAATTCAAACCGAATTTGCCTTAAAGAAACAGTCTTATCAACTTCTACTCGAGCCAAAACATTAATTTCCGTTCCTTCGTCAAGAATGAAATTTTCTTCGAATCATTGTTGGGCTAACTTCGGAATTGATTTTCAAGACAATTAAAATAATTTCTCGCTGGACATTGTCTATCAGGATATCGTTCGGCATAAAGGTGTCTAGCCGCAACGGCATTTTTTCTACATTCCCCATAAATAATTAACATGTCCACTTTTTCATCTCTTGTATAAATTTGCGGCATTTTGAACACAATTATCAAGAATTTTAAACAACTTTCAAAGACACAATAAAAACACCGGTATACCAACAAATGTTTGACAAGCTAAATATTTCATTGTTTTCAAAGCCACTAATTACTTCTTAACATTTAATTAGAACAAAATTGTATTTTCTTATTTTCTTTTAGCTGTAATTTTGTTTGTATTAATCGCACATTTTAATACGACATATGAATAAATCCCTTATTAATAGTACTAATAAATGGTACCACAGTACCAATACAGTTCCATTTGAAAAAATTGAGGTTTTCCCCAAAAACCATTTTGATGAACATTAGTTGATCATAAATCACGTAATTTAGTATTTGTGACGAGATTTCGATTTTTCTAGCATTACACGAATCATTTAGAATAAATCGGAAC
This sequence comes from Rhamnusium bicolor, assembly GCA_029963845.1. NCBI lineage: Eukaryota > Metazoa > Arthropoda > Insecta > Coleoptera > Cerambycidae > Rhamnusium > Rhamnusium bicolor. Next base: position 1,338,950 of record JANEYF010004805.1, on the reverse strand, counting down.
CGTCATGGCACACTTAAGTGGAAAATTAAAAATTATATTAAAAAAAATATTGACGTTTGAAATGTCACTAATTTGGTATTGTTGGATTCAGAAAATTATGCAGAATTCAAAAATGCAATAATATACAGGATGTTCCATTTAAAAATCGAAAGTTAGTGTCACTTCCGACGAAACCGGAAGTGAAAAAAAAATCACTTGTATGTCAAAAAGTGCCGATTATTATGTATATAGAATATCCCAAATATCAATCAATTATCTTCAAAACTAAAAGAGAAAAGTACCATGATCCTGTTACACCCGGTATAGTTACCAGTTATTTCCCTGTATTTTATATCTTGTATATGTATATGTATAGTTCACTGCAGAGATATTAGAAATATAAAAAAATCCATAAAATCGTTCACAAAGATGCCGCTGGGCAGGTGTTAATTAAACATTTAATATTAAACATCAGAAAGAATATAACCACCTATATGCCCAAAATAACCTTGTACGTGAAGTGGCTACAGATTTAAAGACAGTGGACATACACACATTATCTAAACATGATGGAATTATTTTCTGCTTCCGAATAAATCTTTGTCCTAGGTCGAGATTCGAACACGGGGCCCCGAGGTAAGAGGCAACTGTCCTTACCGCTCGACCACGGAGTCATATTGTTAAAAACATTGATGGGTCTTATGATTTTAATAATCTGTCGTTTTAATGACTAATGTGTATTATTTTAAAATTATGTTTTGAACAGAAAATAACAAAAATCGGGCATGTCGAATCCTCCATGCCTTTAAAAGTGACCCATTATCCGATGTAGCAGCCTAGCCATGTGCTGAATAGTCGATAGCCTAGATTCTTCATTAATAGATGCTCATTCACACTCAGCATAAAGGGCCTCAGAGATTGACGAATGTTGCTACTCCCGCCTCGGGCACATTGTGCTACCTCCATCATAAGTATCAGCGCATTCGCCACATTCCCTCATTTCTATGAAATTAATCTAAGGATGAATCGTAGAGATTTGTCATCTATGCTCGCCACACTGAGCCAATGGTCTGCCAATAAAGATCATCCTGGGCACTATAGACCACCCTGGGCATGGTAGCCGAGTCGGTAAAGCGCTTATAACTATTTACTCGGTACCGAATGTCGATGGTTCGAATCCAACCCGGAACAAGTTGGAAATTTCATTTTAATTTGTTTCGGATTAAGATGAGAGAGAACTGTCGATACCCTAGATGTGATTCGGACTCCACAATAAACTGTAGGATCTCGTCTCTCTTTACTCGACACAAAATTCTAGGATTTTCTGGGAGTTACTTCTGCGACTTGAGTGGCGGTTAAGAAAACATTTTTTAGAACATTTAAGAATGCAGTTCAGTGATACAATCCTTAGTCTTCTAGATCATATATTATGCAACTGTTTATCCACGGCGCTCAGTGTATGGTGGTAACTCCTCGTTATTCTTTACGAAGTTTTTTATATTTCTTAATCTCTGCAGTGAACCATGCAATAACAGGTGTCGAATATTAACTAGGAGTTACCACAAAATAATGGTAGATGGGAATAAAATTATTTAATAAGCTCCCAGCTGAAATTAAATTTGTCACTAATATAAAGATATTTAAAAAGATAGTTAATCAATTTCTTTTACATTGAAATTTCGTTCTCTTATTTAAAACATCGATTGGGATGCGATATAAGAGCTCAGTTCACGACTGGCAACCCCGTTTTTACTAAACGCTAAATATAATTCAGCTGTTTATTGTTCGTTTTTACTATACGCACGGCAAATCATGCTGGCTCGGCTGGACTAGCAGCGATGACGTCGCACCGCAGCACTGAGGTCTTGTTTGTAGATGGTGTTGTCTAAGAGATTGAAACCACAACAACATTGAAAGCAGTCAACGATTCCCTGATAACGAACCATATATCAAGCGTTACATCGACTGGATTAACTCAAGTAGTTGCATACGTAGTAACTGCATCTAGACATACCGGGTGCCTACGATATTACTAGCCAGCCTATAATTTCTTTGTAAAATAAGATATCGATTTCAAATTTTGAGATGTTGTATCGTTGAATACGGTGCACGTTTGATTGCTTCAAGATCTGATTTTCGTTTCCGGTTTAACCGGAAACAGTATAAAATTTGTTATTTTTAATGGAACACCCTGTATATTATTCAAAATTTAGATTGCCCAGGAAATTGTAGGTCCAAAACATGTAACATACGCTATATCTATCTGTGACAGTTTTCGAGAAAATGGCGGTTGGAAATGTTATATCAATCATAAATTATTTAATTCTCACATAAAACAAATGAATGTAGGAACAAATCTGTTACGGTTATTTAAGTCTTTTTGGTAAATAAAATTTGATAAAGTCATAAAAATTTCATTTCCAGCTGAACCGGAAGTATTACGAAAAGTGATATTCAGGCTCAAATTACTTCGATATATTTAATGGAACACTCTGTATTGAACCTTAAATTTACATTCTACTAATATTTCTGGATATTTTTTGTTTCCGGTGTCCCCTGTCTAAACCTAATAGTTTATGATATATCGACGACTGAATGTTCACTTGCACTAATATGTCACATATCTGCTCAAAGCAGAAAAATAAAATAAATATCAAAAGTGACACACTAAAAGTAATAGGTAGGTATAATTTATTTTAACCATAATTTAAATGTTCAAAATGTACACCGTTGACTTCTCGGCAAGAATTAATCCTTTCTTTAAATTCCCGAAGAACGTTTTCCATCTGAATTGAAGTAATAGAGTTTATCACTTGCGTGATTTTATTTCTAAGGTCTCCTATGTCATGTGGTTGTGTCTTATATACCTTTTCCTTGATATGGGTCCAGTAAAAAAAGTGTAAGTGTAAGGTCTGGGGATCTCGCCGGCCACCGTATAGGACCATTGGTAAAACCAGCGATTATTAAAAATTTCACTTAAATAGTTGGTGACTACTCGGGCGTTATGGGGCGGTGCATCATCTTGCTGATACAAGACATGTTCATGATGCACAGGTAAAACTTCAATAAAATTTTTAATTTCGTTCTGTAGAAAACGTAAGTACCAGGCCCCGTTTATATGTCCATCAAAAAATATTGGTCCTACAATGCGTGTTCCTATAACGCCCAGCCAAACGTTGAAGCCGAATCTTTCTTGGAAAGCCCGTCATCTAAATAGATGGTTATTTTTAGTTGCCCAATATCTCGTATTGTTCCTGTTAAACATTCCCATGTTGGTAAATCGAGATTCGTCCGAAAATAAAATGCATGATTTTATATTTGGCTGATGACGCTCAGTTTCTAGATACCAATTGCAAAAATTCAATCTTTGTTGATAATCTCCCTCGTAAAGAAGCTGATGGATTTGATACTTAAAAGATTTGTACTTATGTTTATGCAGAATCCTTTCTAACACTTTCGGGAGATATCCCGATACCACTGGTAATTCACCTTGTAGAACTTGTTGGATCAATCTCGACACAGGCCAGTGTGTTTATCTCTGCCTCCTCATTTACAATAAATGTGTTCTCATGTTCATTATCATTTTCCCTTTTTTAAATGTTCTTTCAACAATGGAAAATATTGTGCACAAGATTGGTCGCGTTCTGGATAACGTCGACCATACAATGCTCTGGCTTCCCTTCGGTTTTTTCTTACCTCTCCAATCAATCATTTGTGCTCGCGCCTAACACAGCCATTTTTAACAACCAGATAACACTTAAACACTTACTAGAAGGTAAATCAAGAATAAAACGCAAAAATTAAATGACAACTGTCGAGAGAAACTTTTAAATAATGCAGCAGTACTGTCAAAATCTAAATGAAAATCGGTAAATAGTTCTTTTGTTTTACACAGCCCTCTTGAATCAAAGTTCTGTTTAAACATCATTTTTATTGTGTAGCCTCTGTGACAGTGCAGGTGAACATTCAGTCGCCGATATCTCATAAACTATTAGGTTTAGACAGGGTAAACCGGAAACAAAAAATATCCAGAAAGGTTAGTAGAATGTAAATTTAAGGTTCAATATAAAGTGTTCCATTAAAAATATCGAAGTAAGTTGAGCCTGAAAATCACTTTTCGTAATACTTCCGGTTCAGCCGGAAATTAAATTTTTATGCTTTATCAAATTTTACTCACCAAAAAACATAAATAACCGTAACAGATTTGTTCCTACATTCATTTGTTTTATGTGAAAATGAAATAATTTATGATTGATATAACATTTTCAACCGCCATTTTTTCGAAAACTGTCAAAGATAGATATAGGCTACATGTTTTGGACCTACAATTTCCTGGGAAATTTAAATTTCGAATAATATACAGGTGTTCCATTAAAAATAACAAATTGGCCTCAACCCACGGATCCTACACTGGCTGTACACGGCGGTCATCAGGCCTAGGCTCCAATATGGATCCGTGGTCTGGTGGCCGAGCGTGGACAGAGCGATGACGTCCCGAAAGCTGGCAAAAGTCCAGAGACTAGCCTGCCTAGGGATCACTGGCGCAATGAGGACGACACCAACAGTTGCTCTGGGGGTTCTGCTAGGCCTGCCAACGCTTCCCTCGTGGATAAAGAGGGAGGCTATGGCGGCCTATCTGAGAATGCGGGATTCTGGGAGCTGGCAGTGTTCAGGCAGAGCTGAAGGTCACGCAGCAATTGCCGGACTGACGGAGAGGGAAATCCCTCTCTCTGTCCTGAAGGTGAGAGAAGCGAAAGATCAGCTAAGGTTGGAAAGGAATTACACTCTCACTCTTCCTAGTAGGGAGGAGTGGAGTGAAGGAAGAATTGATTTCCGCCCGGACTCTCTGGTGTGTTATACATGTACTAGACCGTTGTACGATTACAATAGTCTAGTTTTATTAAAGAAAAGAAATTAAATTACACAATTCCTTAAAACGGGAAAAGGTAGCGAGTTGCTGCCACCACCCTGTGAGGCTGCACAGAGAACAGTATGTAGGGTAACGCGCTTCGGGGACGTCGGTCCGTAGCCCTGTAAGGGGGGTTTGGGATAGAACTCTCAACCGAGAATTATTAATACGCTCAGTGATCAAATACAAAACATTTAATGGCAAAGTTTAAAATAATAAATTATAAATGACAAAATTTGAAAATAAAGAGGTGGAGAGCACCGCAAACACTCTGAGTTAACTAACAAAATGCAATTACCTTAGACGAATAAAAATAAAATGAAATAAAATAAAAGTATTTAGATCTAGCTCACAAAACTGCCATCTCTGATGTGGCACACACTTTTATTTACACCGCGGGAGTCAAACCGGGGGCCTCGGGATTTCAAAATGACACTACAATTACTCGATTACTAAAAATGAACTTATAAATTTGGAAAAACACAAAAAAAACAAAGAGAAGCTTAACCTAACCGTTCCGTTAAGCTCTCGGTACCCAAGTCCCTGACTCTTCACCTCTCCAGCCGTTCGCTTACCCTTTCAGCTTACTCAGCGAATTCTGAGATATCTGGCTGGGAGTCATATACGGGGTGTTACATACAGACGGATCTCGGCTGGCCACTAGATCGTCTTCTGGGGCGGGAATATATTTGGAAGGCAAAGAAGTACAGGAGAGCTTTACTCTAGGCTCGTACACCACGGTCTTCCAGGCAGAGGTTTACGCCATCCTAGCGGTGGCAGGTAGGGCTGAGGTTAGGAATGGGGCGGAACAGATAATATATATCTGCTCCGACAGCCAGGCTGCTCTAAAGGCGGTGTGCTCCCCCAGGACGAGATCAGCTCTCGTCCAGGAGTGTGGGGATGCCCTAGAAGAGCTGGCCAGGCATAAACAAGTGAGACTGGTATGGGTCCCGGGACATATGGGAGTTCCAGGCAACGAGAAGGCCGATGAATTGGCTAGACTCGGAGCCGAGAAACCCTGTCACGGGCCTGAGCCTATGTTAGGTATTTCAAGAAGGCAGGTCACAACGGCCCTCGATGAGTGGGCCCACGAGACACTGAGAACGCACTGGAGGACCAACAGGGCCTGCAGGCAAACCCGAGATTTTGTGACGGGGCCGAACAAATCGAGATCGGCCTGGTTGCTGGGACGGAGTCGTAAAACTCTGAATCTCTTAATCGGTGTTCTGACAGGCCACTGCAGACTTAAGAGGCATCTATCATTGATAGGTATTGAGGAAGACCCTACATGTCCAAGATGCAGGAGTGATGAAGAGACATCTTACCACTTCCTGGGACAATGTGAAGCGTTTGGGCGCCTGAGACACAGTATCTTCGGTTCTGAGGCGCTTCTAAGGGAGGAGATGAGCTCCCTCGCAATGAGTGACATCCTGACCTTCATCAGAAGGTCGGAAAGATTCGATGAGGGAGCAAGAGAAGCACATGGCTAAGGGGACAGCTGGGGGTTGGTAAAAAGGGCCCGTCTGTGGCCTACTTGCCAGGCGTCAGCCTCCCCCACCATTACCATTACCAAAAATAACAAATTTGATACTGTTTCCGGTGAAATCGGAAATGAAAATCACATCCTGAAGCAATCAAACTGTGCACCGTATTCAACCATACAACATCCCACAATTTGAAATCGATATCTTTTTTTACAAGGAAATTATAGGCTGGCTTAGTAATATCGTAGGCACCCGATATATATATATATATATATATATATATATATATATATATATATATATATATATATATATATATATATATATATATAATAATAATAATAACACCACATGAAATTACAACCCCCTTTATCCCTGAAGGTCTGGAATGACCTTGTGCGGGAGAGGGCTACACATTTAGAGACAATGGACACACACCCAATATCCGAGTATACTACGATTAATCTCTCTCACAGAAAAATCCCAGTTTCTCGACCGGGAATCGAACCCGGGACCCCGAGGTTTCGAGGCAAGTACGTTACCTCTAGACCACGATATATATATATATATATATATATATATATATATATATATATATATATATATATATATATATATATATATATATATATATATATATATATATATATATATATATATATATATATATATATGTATATATATATATATATATATATATATATATATATATATTTTTATATATATATATATATATATATATATACCGGGTGACCACGAGAAGACGCTCGTCCCTATATCTTCTTGGTCTTTCAAGATATGAATCTCAAAATTGGGCACGTCAAATAACAACTAAATATGGATTAATTCGACCTATTTATCATTTTCTGTCGCTTCCGGTTTCACCGGAAATGATGCCAACTTTGAATTTTTAAATGGAACACCCTGTATATTTTTACATTTTTGGATTCAGGAGGTCATTTTGCATATAACTGTGGCATATTGAGATAAAAATATTAATGACTGACATTTTTATGAGCAAATTTAATTTCACATCTAGGCGGTCGTGATCCCAAAAAATGTTTTGTTTTGCTTCAATAAATAATTAAAAATACAGTTATGACATTATGTCATATGGCATTTGTGTTATAGGCTCCTAAACATTTCGGAAATCGTTTTTCCAGAATAACTCATTTCTTTTAAATGCCACCATGGTGGCTCATTACGTTATTTCAATAAAGCATTTTATTACCGATAACTTGGCACCTAACACTCCATTATTTATTCATAAAAATAATATATGTGATAAATGATAACAAATGAACGAATTAAGAAACAAACGAATTAAAACTAAGTAATTATTTTATCACATTATCTAAAAAAAATTATAACAATTGTTCAAAATGTTGACCACCGACATCTACACAATGTCTTGCTCTTACCAAAGTTTCTCTCATCACATTGGTGAGATGTTCCTCTGTTATAGAATTTATTGCCCTCCTAACTCGATCTTTCAAATCTTCTCATGTAGTTACTACTGTTGAATATACACGTTCTTTCATTAAAGAACGTGTATATTCAACAGTACCATATTGTGCCACAGTGCCACATTTGGCCGCAAAAATAAAAATCTAACGGCCAGATCAGGTGATCGCGCTGGCCACCTGACTGGTCCATTATATCCTATCCAATGATCCCCGAAACGACCATTTAAATATTCTGCAACTACTCTGGCGTTATGGGGCGGGGCACCATCCTGCTGGAAAGACCCCAACTGGTACTGATTTAAGTGTAAATGTTCCAAAAACTCTTCAATTTCATTTCTCAGACAACTTAAATATCTTTCTCCTGTCAGTGGACCATCAAAAAATATGAGACCTATGATCCTGTTACTCATAATGCCTGCCCAAACGTTAAAACCAAACTGTTCTTGAAAATTGCCTTGCCTCAAAAAGTCTTGGATTTTGTTGCTCCCAGTACCTCAAGTTGTTTCTGTTGAACATACCATGGTTTGTAAAACGGGATTCGTCAGAAAATAATATATTATAATGAAAGTTTGGATATCTAATTTCATTGTCTAAAAGCCACTTACAATACGGAAACCTCCACATGAAATCGTTTTCATATAATGCTTGGTGAAGCTGGTATTTGTAACTCTTAAATTTGTATTTTTTTAAGAATTTTTCTTACAGTTTCTCTTCCTATGTCTAACTCACTTGCAATTTCTCGTATTGAGACACTAGCATTGATTTCCGCTGACGCTAATACATTAATTTCGGTGTCTTCATTGATAATTGGTCTTTGGTGGTCTTGAGCTACTCTCTCCTGTCTCAGGTCCCGTTCTGCTCTAAGAAAATAATGTATGTCAGGATGATTTCTTAGTGGATACAACTCTGCTTATAAATCGCGGGCTGCCCGGCTATTTCTGCCACATTCTCCTGTCATCAGCATATCCACTTTGTCACTTTTTGAATAAATCATGATTTTTTATAACACACCACAATAATATCAGATTCTCATAGAACTAAATCAGATTAATTCATTTGTTTCTTTTGTTACATTTCAAAGGCACCTACTTGATAGAGATCCAGTGTTAAATATTATGAGTTTATTTTCATTTATATCTTGTTGGATACCATTATTATGTATTTTTATGTATTATAATATGAATAAATAGTGGAGTGTTTGGTACCATGTTATCGGTAATAAACTGCTTTATTGAAATAACGTAATGAGCCACCATGGTGCCATTTAAAAGAAATGAGTTATTCTGGAAAAACGATTTCCGAAATGTTTAGGAGCCTATAACACAAATGTCATATGACATAATGTCATAATTGTAATTTTTTGATTATTTATTGAAGCAAAACAAAACATTTTTTTGGGCCACGGCCGCCTAGATGAGAAATTAAATTTGCTCATAAAAATGTCAGTCATTAATATTTTTATCTCAATATGCCACAGTTATATGCAAAATGACCTCCCGAATCCAAAAATGTAAAAATATACAGAGTGTTCTATTTAAAAATCCAAAGTTGGCATCATTTCCGGTGAAACCGAAGCGACAGAAAATGAAAAATCGGCCGAATTAATAATTCATATTTAGCCGTTATTTGACGTGCCCAAATTTGAGATTCATATCTTGAAAGACCAAGAAGATATAGGGGCGAGCGTCATCTCGTGGTCACCCAGTATATATATATATATATATATATATATATATATATATATATATATATATATATATATATATATATATATGTATGAATGATGATTAACGTTTTTCAGCTTTTTTTATAAATGGAAGAAAAACCTATTTGGATACTCTGCGGGTAGAAAATTTGGCAACAAGTGTTTTAGATGGTATAATCGTTTTTGATACATTAACTACAAATTGGACCGGTAATGTCACAGGAAAGAAAATTTTCCAGAACATAATTACTATAGGAAATTTGAGATCTGACGTGCAATCTTTGGAGTTTATAAACGATGTACATATTATGCAACTACTTGACAATGTCATCTATATTGATCAACCACAAGCTATCAAAAAGTTACATTTTAAAAATATAACCGGTAAGTTTTAAATAACGTTTTTTGATTTGCTTCCACAATCACAATTCGCGGTTTGGACATTTATTTTTAGAACATCTTATGTAACATTTTTATTTCAGTTTCTGATTTATACGTGACAAAACTTAACAACCACCATATGAACGAATATATTCTAAACTTTGAAAAAATATATTCTACGAAAAAACTTCACAATTTAGCAGTGAATGGTACCGTTACAATTGAAAATGCAAGAAATGTATCGAAAATTAACGACATTAAATTTGAACACCTACTAAATAACGTAAGTATTTTAGTTTCTATCTCGTAGCCAAATAACAGATTTCCAAAATTTTAGACATCAAAAGTGGATGACTTTGGGGAAATCACTGGAGACATAGAGTTTCTGGGCCACGTCAAAGTTACCAACCTTTTTACTTCACATATGAACAATATGTATTTGCCGAGTTAACTAAAAGATTTCTGCACAGACAAGATATTCAAAACATTACGGCTCCATATAGCTTTATCAACGTCAAAGCAGGTTCGTTTAATTTTTTCTGTAGGTAAGTTAAATCAAGAATATGTCGTAAAGAATAAAATAATCCAAGAGATCTAAAAAAAGCATTTTCTTGCATTTACGGATCACTACAGTAATAAATCATTGCAAACAGCCTCATAAGAAATGCCAGCTATAGCAGACACCTGACAAAGTGAACTTATGGGATTGATAGAGCTGCTGGGGTGCTCTTTTGTCGATCTTCATACCACAGCAATTACTCCCCCTGGATCCCATTTATTTAAACCGCTCTTTAATATATATCTCTGTTCCCGAGATTGAGGTGAAAACTCTTCTATAAATTGACACCCGGTATATATTAAACTAAATGGGACAAGTTTTAGCAGATTTTATGTTGATTCCAAATCCGTTAAGAAATCACGGCTAACTGATGCTTAACAAAACAAAATAGTAGAGCATGGAAAATCAAAAAAGTTATTTTGATTTCATGGGTATACCTAATACCAACCATTATAAAAAATAATAGTAATATTAAGGTTACCAGTTTGACATGTTTAAATAATTTTAATTTTCTGTTAAAATCCTGAATATAATCGATATGGAGAAAATTTTTTAATAACAGCAAATTAACATAATAGAAGAAACGATAGTAAAGAAGTAAGAAGATTTAATAAAACTGTGCAATATGACCTCCATTTAGCTGAATACATTTTTGGCATCTACACCTAACTGTGCCGATTACTCTTCTGAGAGTATTGGCATTTATTGTGCCGAAAACGTCCCTAACTCTGTCTTCCAGAATATCGATAGTTTCCGTGCTTTCAAAATCATACACTTAATTTTTCACAACACTGACGTAGTTTTCCACGAAGCACCAAAAAATTTTCACCGTACCTACAAATAAAAATCTGGAGGGGTTATATCAGGCGAGCGGGGAGGCCACAATACTGATCCTCTAATTGAAATTATGCGTTTACCAAAAACTTTCCTGCAATATCAGTCTATCATTATTAGTATTATATGCAGGATAGCCACCTTGTTGGAACCACAGTTCGTTTATTTCTTGTTCTGTAAAAAACTGTCTTACCTCTGGTAAAACTTGATTTTCTAGAAGTTCACGATAGGCTGTTTCTGTTAAATCGTTGTGAAAAATGATTAGACCAATTAAATGACGATCTAAAAATAATAATTAAGGAAAGGATTATAGGCAGATCATGGGAGTAGAATAGGAAGAGAACAGGTAATACCTATGATGCCGCACCAAACATTGAATCCAAACCTAGTTTGTCTTTGCGTAGTTTCACGCGGATTTTCTGTGGTCCAGTGGTGATACTTGTGCTTGTTAAAAACTCCATAATAAGTCGTTTTATAAATTATTTGTAAAACGACTTTCATCAGTCCAAATAACTCTCTATTAAGAAACAGGTTGTTTTTCGCATTTAATAATAATAATAATAACAATAATAAGCGTGGTGCACTCTGGACAGACAGAGGTAGCTCTACCTGACTGAGGGGTACCAGAGCTAACCACCAGGTACCCCTTTCTACTTCTGGTTCCATACAACTTAAGAAGAAGGGCCCCTCACAATCGACCCCAAGCGGATGGGGGTCAAAGAGAGGTGGGAGGGCCTCACCGGATAGTCTCAACAATGACAACAATGGCTATGAATACGGACGCTTTAAGTGGGCGAGGGAACTTCGGGATGACTTGCTGACCTGCAACGAGAGTAGCGAACCTGAGCGAAGGAGATACATGGCGCAATTGCATGCACTTTGGTGCGAAATGCATCCAGAGCATCGCGCCTTTTTCTCAACAACATCTGAGAGATCAAGTATCCTTTATGCTCAGGACAGGTTATGTAAGGGCATTCTGTCAGCTGGAAGAACTGCCAGCCGCAGTCCCACCGCGACAATTACCAACTGATGGGGAACATTCTTTAGAGTTCACCTATGTAAACTTAAGGACGAGGGTTAGCCTTAACACCAGGGCTAACCTAAAGCCACAAGATCTGGCTAGAATGGACGCGGTCATCTGGCAAATCAACTGTGCCGTGTACAACGCCGTGAAGCAACTCGTCCCCCGTGAGAGGTCAACCAATCACGGGGTCGAGAAAACCAAGCGGCGTGTACAAAAATAAAGGTCAAGACATGGTTGGCCCGACAACACGCTTCTCGGATCCACAGTGTGGTGGAATACAAGACGAGTGGTAGAGTTCTTACTTCAGAATCCGGCGCATACCAGCCGGATTAAGACGTCAACACCATACTCTAAATCTGACTATGATGCTTACCATCAAGCAGCACTGTCTAGGTAGGATGCGAGCGCTCATAGCAATAAAAGAAACGTGGAAGAGGCGGGTGAGGAATATGGAGCAAAAAATTTGTTCCGTATGAATTCTTCTCACCTCTTTCAAGAGCCACAGCGTGTTGTAGATAATCCACTGACTGTAGAAGATGTCGGAACCTTCTGGAAGGGAATCTACGAAACGACGCGTCCATTCAATAGCGACACTCCAGCAATTGCACACTTCGAGGCTCAGTGCCACAGACATCTTGAAGACCCAGAAGAAGTGTGCCCGGCAAGCAGTACGGAGGAAGTCCAACAAGCACTCGTTGGTACCAAGAACTTCTCTGCCCCTGGCCCAGACGACATTAACAACTGGTGGTGGAAAAATTTCCTTCCACTCATCGCCGTCTGGCGCAAGTTTGTCAACTCATGGTTGAATGAGGGGCAGCAGATTCCGGACTGGTTCGTCGAGGGACGTACTGTTCTTATCCCCAAAAAGGGGGATCTTTCCGACCCGAAAAATTATAGGCCGATCACTTGCCTCAACTCCTGCTACAAGATATTTACACATATCTTGTATGCTAGGACACTGAGGTCTGTTGAGCCGGTCTTCCAGCGAACAGCGTGGTGCCAGAAAGGGCTTAGCAGGTTGCAAGGACAGCCTGCTGATAGACCGCTGTATTACACAGGATTCTATGCAATACAAGCAGTATCTATCGATGACCTGGATTGATTACCGCAAGGCATTTGATACAACATCGCATGAGCTATTGTTGCACTTGCTCGAATGTCTTGCACTACCAGCACCACTAGTGAGATGCATAGAACAGCTGTTGCAGCTCTGAAAGACTCGCTTCACCATAACATCAGGTGCACAGCGGGTCACGAAAGAGCAGGTGGCAATTAGGAGAAGAGTTTTCCAGGGTGACTCCCTGAGTCCTCTCCTCTTCTGCATCTCACTGCTACCGTTGTCTGCTGGGCTCCTCCAAACCCGCGGATGTCAATGTGGACCACCCAGCGACCGGAGGCATAAGGTCACCCATCTATTTTATATGGATGACCTTAAACTTAAAGCATAAAGAATGCATGGTGGAAGAATGTAAAAATTGCAAATGGCAAAAGAATGCAAACTATGGACACATGTTTCCGACTAATTGGTCGTCCTCAGCACGGTGTAGCTAAGTTAAATGATGGACATCATTTAAAAAAGAAGAAATTTTTTTAAGTTAGGTCCATCATTTAACTTAGCTACACCGTGCTGAGGACGACCAATTAGTGTCCATGGTTTGCATTATTCTGCCATTTGCAATTTTGTGCATTCTTCCACCATGCATTTTTTATGCGGGCTTACCTGCTAAATTAAATTATTCTATACTGTAATGTATATATTCCCGCGATACAGCTACTTTCTCTGTATATAAATATATATATATATATATATATATATATATATATATATATATATATATATATATATATATATATATATATATATATATATATATATATATATATATATATATATATATATATATATATATATATATATATATATATATATATATATATATATATATATATATATATATATATATATATATATATATATATATATATATATATATATATATATATATATATATATATATATATATATATATATATATATATATATTATCTCATTTTAGAAAACATCATAACCTCAAAGATAGGTAATATTTCCATTGAAAACCTAGTGGACATATCCAGTGACCAACCTCAAACTATATACGCACCAAATGGTGTAAAATTCTCTTCAACCAAGCTATTAAAATCTCTGCAAGCAAATGAAACGTCTCCATGTGACTTGGAGGCAGCTTTAAAAAGTATTAAAGATCCACCTACAAGAGAGTGGTCAAGAATAGAAATACAGAACAACGTTACCTTTATGGATACAGAAAATATTTTATTCAGAGTGTTTGAAAAAGCCGTTACCAAAAACTCTAACAGCATTATTCACAGCCCAGTGAACTTCTCGAATCACATTTTAGCCGAAAAATGTCATTAGTAGGAAACATATCAACGATATAAATATTCAAGAAATTATAGAGGACGCCGTTTTAATGGATTCAAAAGTCGAACAGGTATTTATATGTATTAAACAACATTTTGGAGTAACCCAACATACACTTAGCTGTATTTAGGCTCATAATTATAAATTACTTAATAAGCAAAAAACTTTATCATTTTACAATTTCATATCCCACACAGTACAATAAATATTGTTAATTATTTACCGTCTCACGAGATGTGATTTTTCCTTAAAATTATGCTATCCATATAATAATAATAATCGACTTTATTAAATTATATATATATATATATATATATATATATATATATATATATATATATATATATATATATATATATATATATATATATATATATATATATCATATACATTCCGCTATCACTATTGCCTCCTTTCATATTGCTACATTAATGCATCCACCAGGAGCAAGATATGTCAAGTATTAATTGAAATATATTAATTATGACGTTTCTTCCATCTCATAGCTAGTTTCAGGATATTCATATCTCAATTTTTATAATATCCATTTCTCTTTCACCTACATACCTTATTGCTTCCTTTCATGCACTGCATTATTACTTCCGATTTGTATATTTTTTTCATTGAGCGTACTTTAGTGCGTCCTGTATATACATTATTGCGTCCGACAGTGTTGTCAGATTGAAAGTATTGACACGTTTCAGAACAGGCGAGAAATATTCTGCCTTATTGATTGGCAATTTTAATTTGCAAGCTAATAAAAGTAAATTCACATACACAGACTCTCAATCTTGTCTACTTAATTTTCTGTTTCAAAAAATTGAAGATCAATCCCTCGTACTGGTCAAAACCAGCGAACACATATTTTTAGAACTACATCTTCTGAAAAAAGATTGCTGATCAATATCTTCTACTGATGTGGTCAACTAGGAAGTTTTTAGAATGTCTAAGTAAACTCCTTTTTGTTTTGCTGTCTGCTATTAAAACCGATTTATTCTATTTGTGAAACTACCCATTCACCCCAGAAAATATTTTTTAGAAATTAGAGGTGGGTCCATTTAGATAGTGAAACTGAAAGGTGGGATTTTTTACTTAGGTATCAGATAAATTTTCAAGTTGACCATATCAATAGGTAAGGTTGACTGACAGGCTTTTTTAGAAGGGGGTAGGTTTACAAAATATTGGGTTACATCGGTATTGAAATGACACAATCAGTGGTTTGTGTATTATGTTCACAAATTTTCAAACTATAATGGGTTTAACATAAGGGGTTGACCCGCAAATTATTCAGGCGCATCCCCTGAAATTTACACTCATACGAATCTACACACAGAAAGTAAAATAATGTTTCAAAATAAAAACTGGAGATCATAAATAAATCTTTATTAAAACACACAATTGTTTAAACTTAAGAGAACATTGTTCTTAGGAGAGAGAGAAAAAGAGAGGTCTGATATGGAAATATTTGTTATTTTTTGGTCATAACTTTTTTCATAATACAGATAGTCATGTCCATGGCCTCGCCATGCACCTATACAGTAATCTTATGAACACCCAGTAGATTATGTTTTACTAAATGGTACAAACTAATTAAAATAATTAAACACTTGTTTATTTAAAATAAAGAATGTTTAGATACAGTTAACTAGAACAGAACAAGTCAGCTAAAAAGCAGGGATCCACGCTTTGTAACGGTATGTGGAATTTCTAAATTTGCAAAATAATTTACTAAGGCGAAAGTATCATACAAGGCAGTAGTAAATTAAGGGTTGATTACGGAAGGTGCGTGGTACGACTCCGCTCCGGAGGAGGTAACTCCCAAAGTGTAGTGTGAATAATGTAAGTAATCTTCCTTTTATGTATTTTTCTGTTATTAAAACTTATTCTCGATTGTCTGATTGTCCTATTGTTCTACCGTGTGATTGTTTGATTATGTTATTCTATTTAACTTTTAATAATAAATGTTGTTTTTTATGTTGTTTAGTCAATCTTTTATATACCATCTGACTACCCCCTGGTGGCCCGTATACACAACATACCCCCTATGTTACGTATACGGGCCCGTTAGGCCCGTATACACACTAGGGGTAGTCAGATGCTAAATAAAAGATTGATTAAACAACATAAAAAACAACATTTAACATTTATTAAAAAGTTAAATAGAATAACATAATCAAGCAATCGCACGGTAGAACAATAGGACAATCATACAATCGAGAATAAGTTTTAATAACAGAAAAAACATAAAAAGGAAGATTACTTACATTATTCACACTACACTTTAGGAGTTACCTCCCCCGCAGCCAGCCCAATGGGGAGGAAGTCGTACCACGCACCTTCTCTAATCAACCCTCAATTTACTACTGCCTTGGCCTTGTATCATCTTTACTTACGCCTCAGTAGATTATTTTGCAAATTTAGCATTACAAAACGTGAACTCCTGCTTTTTAGCTGACTTGCATTCTGTTCTGTTCTAGTTAACTGTATCTAAACATTCTTTATTTTAAATAAACAAGTGTTTAATTATTTTGTAACCATTTAGCAAAACAATCTACTGGGTGTTCATAAGCATTGGAGTCGCTGATCACGAACCTGGAGGCAGATTTGCAAAATTCAAGATGGCCGATCCAATATGGCGCTAAAATACAACATGGCGGAGAATATTTTCTCAGTTTTACGCTAATATTGATAAAAAAATTCATACATGGGTTTTTAGTGTTGCTGATTACGAATCTAAAGTCAGATTTGCAAAGTTTAAGATGGCGGATCCAATATGGCGGACGATATTTTCGAAAATCGACCGATTTATGTGAAATTTAGTATATGGGGGTTTTTGGAGTCTCTGATCACGAATCTGGAGGCAGATTTGGAAAATTCAAGATGGCCGATCCAATATGGCAGATGAGTACATCTACAATTTGAATTGTTAAATTCTATATACTCAAAAACCGTAACCGTAACCTAAGGAACTCGTTTTTTTTTTCGAGTTCAAGTGTTTAGAGTAACTGATCTGACATCTACAGTTTTGGGGTGATAGAACTCACTTTCCTCCACGCTCTTAGGATAAGAGTTATCCGCCTGAAACTTGCCTTCCCTTAACTTTTGGTTTTAAGGGGTTACTTGCCTATGGTTTGGGAGTGAAGGAATTGGCTTTTCCTCCGGGCTTTTGGCTTTAGAGTTACCTGTCTACAGTTTGGGGATCATCATGGAAATTTGCTTTCCCTCGGGCTTTTGGCTTTAGGGTTACCTGTCTGTGGTTTGGGAATGAAGGAATTTGTTCTCCCCCTGGACCGTAGGTCAAGGGTTACCTGTCTACGGATAAGGATTCGTTTTCAGCGACTTCGAAAATCCCCGTATACCAAATTTGGCGAGAATCGGTTGATTTTCGAAAATCTCGTCCGCCATATATGATCCGCCATCTTGAATTTTTTAAATCTAACCTCAGATTCGTGATCAGCGATCTCGAAATCCCCTTTATACCAAATTTGGCGTAAATCGGTTGATTTTCGAAAATCTCGTCCGCCGCGTTGGATCCGCCATCTTGAATTTTAGAAATCCGGCCACAGATTCCTGATTAGCGACCTCGAAAACACCCGTATACCAAATTTGGCGTGAATCAGTTGATTTTCCAAAACTTCGTCGACGACGAATCAAATATGACGGACGTGTCATCTTAAAATGGCCATAACTTTTGAAAGAAACATCGTACGGCACCGTTCGAGAGCTCATTTTGAAGGGAAAGAGTAGTACTACATGACGGAATAGGTAGAAAAAATTACAAACATTTTGTGCAGCCTGTATCTAACCTCAAAAATAGGTAAATAGCCAATTTTCGTGTACATAACCTCAAATATCCCAAAATCCTGACATGATGTGCCAATTCTGAGCTCGGATTCGGATTTTACACAAAAATTTCTTCGGAAATGACCCTCAGCTGCCCAACAACAATCACAACCCCATTTTATGGGGTAAATTTTCAGGTAAATTGTATTAGGGATTTAAAAAAAAGGATTACCACCCTCTCAAGGGGCATCCTTTAAAACCCCTTTGTGCCAAATTTTGTTAAAGTATCTCTAGTAGTTTTAGAGGGTGGCCAAAAAGGATTTTTAAATTTACAACTTTTTGAACTAAATTTTCTAAATTTTTTCAAATGGAACACACTATATATATATATATATATATATATATATATATATATATATATATATATATATATATGATGTAGGATTGAAAAATGAACATTTTTTGTACGTACATTCCTATGGCTATTGTAACCATTTTCAATTTATTCAACAATAACTACAAAATTCAGCAATAAAAATTAAAAATGAGGGTTTTTTTCAAATAATTCAAGAGAAGGTATTATAATAAGCGTGTTACATGATGCCATAAAAACATCACACTAACAACAATCCTAAATTTGAAGGAAAGGATAATAAATGCTTTCTTTTAGAAGTATCACTCCGACAATTTTATGAACAGTAGAAACCTCATTCCAATGACGCATAGAAATGTGTGTCAATTAAAATGGGCAACATGTGGAGCATTTTTTATATCTTCTCTTGAATCACAAAAAAAAAATTAATTTTTATCGCTGAATTATGCTGTTATTGTCCAATAAATCGAAAATGGTTACAAATAGCCATAGGGATGTGCGTACAAAAAATGTTCGCTTTTCAATTCTACATCACGTCGTCCAAAAAATATAAAGGGTGATCTATTTGAAAATTCAGATCAAATAGTAGTAAATTTAAAAATTATTTTTGGCTACCCTGTATACTTTTAGGAAGTGAAAATGGCTGAGTGTCATCACACAGATGTCTCATAACTGGTACTAACATATTTTTTCTTAAAATCGATAATTGTGACTAGTGATTTTTTAATATACACGTATAAATGGCATAATTTCAACAAAAAAAAATCATTACATCCAAGTGGTTGGGAGAGAGTCAATAATAATACAAGGAGTAGGAGGCCACAAAGAGGTTTCAAAAAATGTTTCTGATATACATTCCATTTAAAAAAAAAGTTAGTTTACCCTGTAGAATCGTCTTGGCTCACCCTGTATTGTCAAAAATAATTTCCGGTTATAGACTTTTTTATCTAGTTTATTTATATTTTTAAATCAAGTTTCTCGCTATCATAGAATTCGACATATCGAAGTCGGACGAACTTTTGCCCCACCCTGTATATACATAACATTATTAAATACAGTAACTAAGTTTTAAAATGTATAAAGTTCTTTTTGTTCGTTCATTCATTTATAGTTACAAGACATAAGCCAAAACTCAGTTATGACGGACTGCCTGGTGAACCTCCAAAACTTAATGGCTCTGTTTTTGCTTTGATTTTTAGGTTATCACTGGTCATAAAATGTTTCCCACATTAGAAGTTTTGCAAGCGAAAGTTTTGAACAACACAGATTCACCTGTAGTTAACAATATAGATATACCTGTGCTAGTTAAAATTATGGTTAAAAAAACTAATGATCGAGAGGTGATTGCTAGAGGAAAAAAAACATTCTTTGGTGGATTGGAGTGTAAGAGGTTTTACGTAAGTATTAGTTTCGAGTATACAGGGTTTTTCTCAGATAATACTATAAATTAAAATAATTAAGAAAACGTACTTTAATGCATTACCCGCCAACGTCCTATTTTTGGGACGGCTAGTTTTGAGCCTTCATTTTATAAATTGAAAACGCCTATAACATGTCCCAGTTCAAATAAATAAACAAGCTGACATACGTGTAAGACAGAACCCCACCACCTACATACATTGCAATTGAATAAATGTGTCAGTTTGCGACCTCGACGATCAGCAGTTGGCAATTGCATTTCGATAGTCAGGCGTTTGATTGCTATTGTGAAAATAATGTTTCGACGGGTTCCTTCGCGAAATACCGTGGACAGGTGGATACAAAACAACGAAAATCCAACGTTTTAAAACTTTCAGTATTTTAAATATACTCCAGTTACGTCTGTAGACGTGGAACAGTCGTTTTCCGACTACAAATTGTATTTTTAATGACAGGCGCCGGAGTTTGACTCCAGATCATTTTAGATTATTAATAATTACTTTTATTCTAGTGCCAAAAAAATAATTGCATAGTAGTGCAATAGTGTTTTTTTTGCTAGATATTCAGCGTTCATGTAATTTTGGACATTAAAAAAATCACCCATCAAAAGTATAAGGTAAGATTTTGTCTATTTTGTATTGTATAGATAGATAGATATCGTTTATTTAACCACATTATATACAGGTTTGTACATTTGTAGCAAGTCAGAGCACAAAATCTTATAGTTAAAAAAATTTTTTTTTAAAGATCATTCATGGTTGATATATATAAATATAAATATACAAAGCACAAATACAAATACATAAGCTATAATGTACATAGTATATCCGTATAAATAAAAATACATATATGACAAATAAGTGTATATACAAACATGCATACATACATACACATATGCACACATACATGCAACATATACACACATACATATACATACATACACACATACATACACGCATATACATATACACACATATATATATACACATATATACACATACATACACATACACACGCATACATATACAAACACACATATACACATACATACACCTATGAACACACATAAAACAAAATTAAACTAATTAACAAATTTAAACTAAATATCGGGTAGTTCTGCTCCACATCAATGTAACAAATACAATGCGATTTTAAATGGATAATCTTTTATCATCTATTATTTATCAATTTCTTGTTTATTAGAGTGATGCCCGTAAGTAATCTTCAATTGAATAAAAACAATGTTTTAATACTTCTAACATTGTTTTTAAAACGATTTAAATTTAGTGACTTTACTTCAGGGGGTAGTTTATTATACAAATTAAAATTTAATGAATTACTTTCAGACTTTTTCAGCCTAAAACGAGGGATCCTTAGTAAATTTGCAGATCTTGTACTATAATTTGATTTAAACTATCGAGAAGATTTGAACACTCTCTATTTGAAGCAATTAAAGTTGTATCATCGGCAAAAAGGACACATTTATACGGCTGGAGAAAATAGTAAATATCGTTTATAAATAATATAAATAGAACTGGTCCCAACACAGATCCTTGGGGCACGCCATGTTTAACATCGCTGAAATCTGAATTTAAGTTGTTGATACTGACATATTTCTTCCTATTTCTAAGATAAGATGTGAAAAGAAGTAGAGGCAAACCTCTTATACCATAATACGATAATTTTCTTAGCAGCAGGTCATGAAGAACACAGTCAAAAGCTTTAGAGAGATCACACAAAGCGATTCCTGTATGTTCTTCCTCCTCAAAATTTCGAATTATGTCACCCACAACTCGCTGTATAGCTTGAGTTGTAGAAAATTTGGAACGAAAGCCAAATTGGCCAGGTGAAATTATTGAATTATGTTCAAGGTGCTGAGACAGTGCCCATTTTAAGAGAATTTCAACTAATTTCCCAAAATATATCATTTTTGCACATGAAAATATTGATAAGTTCTCACACGAGCTTGAATCAGCCCCGATATTCGCGAAATGACTACCTGAGATGCGATTTCAGACAGCCGGGGTAAACGTAAACCGGGCAGGACCAAGTCGATAAACTATAGTGGATGAGCGCACCTACACGCGTCACCATTTTTCGAAAGAGATATAAACCTGTGTATTCTGTACATCTGCAATGTGTGCACACATTGGTCTTGGTAGTGGAAATAGGCCAAAGTTTAATAAATGATTGGAAAATAATAAGTTACCTCAATTTTTGATCTTTATACAATTTCGTGCAGGTATAAATCAACATAGTTCCATTAGATTTAAATTCAAAGTTACAGATTTAAAAATTTAAAACGTCTGGTTTCTGTAAACTGACGAACAAGTGAGAACGGGTGAACAGTATGAGCGGGTGAACAGTCTGATATGTGCATTAGTCAAGCGTGCGCTACACGTACCCTTGGCGCTGTGCAAGGCATCCTCCTCTGTCGCAACAAAAATTTTTTGTATTATTGGCCGCCGCGCCGTTACGATGCGTCGGATCGAATTCGGTCATTAGACTTTTCTGCGCCATTCGCGACGTAGAGCGCCAACCCCCCGCGATTTTGACGAAAAGGCGCGTACCGAAACACCCCCTTCCCGACCCCCAACCCCCCACCAATTTTTTCACGGAAACCTCCCCTCGAATAATCCCCCGCCCACGGGAGCGCTGTCCTTAATCTGCCGACGAAGTATTTTTTTTGGGTCGATCGAATATTTTCGGCGCGTGAAGGCCGCCACGCCGTTACGACGCGTCGGATCGAATTCGGTCATAAGACTTTTTCGCGTCGTTCGCGACGTAGAACGACATGCTGCCTGCGATTTTGCCGAAAAGGCGTTTTCCAAAATTACCCCCCTCCCCGACCCCCCACCCCCCTCGAATTTTTTCCGAAAACCTCCCGTCGAACGACGGCCCCCCACGAAAGCGCGTTCCTTAATCTGCATATTTACTATATTTCCCATCAGTGAAAAAAAACGGGAAAAAGCGATCGACTTGATCCGCCTACAGGCCAAACGAAGCGTCCTACGCGTACCGCACCCCTATACTTTTTTGTAGGCCTCGCCATTATCCTTCCTATAGGGGGGTAGCGAACCCCCTCGTCTGAAATCGGGGGTAAGTAGCTCCCCCTCCACGCACCCCAATGGTGGGGGGTGGGTCGAGATGGCAGTTTTTTCATCTCGTGTCGCCCCCATGGCCCCGACGGGGTCAAAACGGAGCTCGAAAAGTCGCTGCACGAGACTCCTGTTACTCATTGGGCGGCAAAGGGGGGGGGGGGGGCCGGGGCTTATATCTCGGCGACGGGAAGAGCTATCGAAGCGATCTCGACGGCGTTGTACTCGTCTAGTCGTCCCATACGGTACTCGAGGCGAGCACTTTTTCGAAAAAACGAATATTTCAAAATTCACTCCCCACCTGCGCGAAAACGCGCGGACAAACCGTGTAACTCTATGAGGGCAAAATGTGCGCAAATGCACTCCTTTTACGTAAAATATTCGTCGCGCGTCCCAGAGCACTTTAGACCCGACTCCCGTTCCTCGTTAGCGGGATATATATACAGGATCTATAGGATACACCTTTAAAATATTTAGAATATTGTCTGAGCTGATTTAATTAATTTTGTTTTATTTTCAGAGTAAAAAGGTGTCAAATATTCATCCAGATAACCTAGTTAATTTGCAAAACCCAAGAATAATACCTAGTGCCATATTTGAATTTCTAGAAATAGAAAAAAATTTAGATATAAATCACGTGAACCGTATTAATTTCAATCGCATTTTACAAAACAGATTATTAACTAAAGGACCGGTTGAACAACGGCTCACAGGAATTTATTATTTTGAAAATATTGAAATAGAAAGTAGGTAATAAAAAATATTATAAAATCAATATATACTTATGAATTATATCTTTTTAGACATAAAAACACCCTCTATTAATGATATTAAAATAGATAATGTTATATTTGACATGGACCAACAAAATATTTCAAGTCCAAAGTATTTTATGCAAAAACTGGAAATTTTTGGAAACGTCACAAGTGACTATATTAATGGTATCAACATAACAGGCGCATACGGAAACTCAGTAATAAAAGGACAGGAAGCCAATATCGACGGAAGTATAGTAAGGGTTTCTTTTAAAACACTATTTAAAAATTCAAAACAAAAGTAAGGTCTAAATAAATTTGAGGCGATGTATTTTATTTGTGGAAATGTCAAAAGGGACGCACTTTTAAACGCACTAAAAGTCCTCCATTGACTGACGGGCGCAACAGTCCCAAAATTGGAAAACCATTTTAAAATTATTTTTTATGGTTTTTCGATTGTACAGGATTAATGATTATATTTTGACCCCCGTATATTTTTGAAAATATGAAAATTTGTGTAGATACAAAAGTTGTAGTATATTAGATGGGATGTCAGAGTTTGGATTTGATAAAACGATTGAAAATCGTATATAGGTGTTTTTCAACTTCCCACTAAGAAAATTGAAAATTTTCAGAAATCGGGAAGTTATAGGTTTCACCCCGATTTTCGAAAATCGAGTTTTTGTCAGATCTCGACGTTTTGAGGTCCTAAGAAGCTATTCTGACTATTCCCACGATGGTGTCTGTATGGTTGTATGTATGTATGTGTGTGTGTATGTGTGTACGGTGTATGTAAACCTCTCATAACTTTTGAACGGCTTAACCGATCGAAACGAGATTTGCGGCATTCTAAAGGGGTTGACTCAACTTAGATTTCCTGACAATTAGAACCAATTCGGCCCCGTAAATTTTGAGAAATCTCAAAAATAAAATTTGCAAAAAATTTGTTTTTCTGGAATATCTTTTAGACTACTGAACCGATCAATTCCAAAATCTAATCAGCTCTTCTTATAAAACAACGTCGATCGTCGTAAACCGCATCAAAATCGGTTGATTCGTTCGAGAGATATCGATTACGAAAAATTCGGAAAAAAGTGTATTTTTTTTTTAAATAATATTCAAAATTCCTGACGGGTCGATTTTTTGTACTAAGATAACTTTTTATACTTAAAAAACTGCGTTGAATGCCGTAAACCGCATCAAAATCGGTTGATTCGTTCAAGAGATATCGATTACGAAAAATTCGAAAAAAAGTGTTTTTTTTGAAATAACATTCAAAATTTTTGTCGGATCGATTTTTGGTACCAACATAACTTTTTGTACTTGAAAAACTGCGTTGAATTCTGCAAACTGCATTTCGATTGGTTAATTTGTTCAAGATATCGCAGTTCAAAAATTACAAAAATTAATATAACGAGATTTTTCACCTAATCGTAGAGCTCAAAAATGTATGTGTATAATATTTTGAGCTCGGAGAGCTCAAAAATTAACTAATGCGTATATTTTTGAGCGCTTTAAGCTCGAAAATAGCGGGAAGTTTCAGGGATGGGTTGCAGGGTCAACCGATTTTAAGATTTTTTTTTAGTGGAACATCCTGTATATGTATATATCATTCTTGAATAAAGTGTATTATTATCTTTTTTTCGGTTGCCCGACGCTGGACAATCCTCCCGTGGCCTCCGACGCCTCACGGGAGTCGCGCCAGCACATTAACCTCAGCCACTCCCCACATCCCGCAGGGTTAGTGACTGTAGGCTCCGGAATCGTGTGCCCTAAGCAGACGGAGATAACCAAGAATGACCACCTTCTGCATTTGGCCTGCCAGCCACTCAGCTGATTTTTGGCAGGCCGGTATGATCTTCAGTTCCGAGAGCAGCGTAGGCTTTATCCTTCCGAGTACACCGATAATAAGGACGACCATTTTGACCGAGTAGCCTGGGTACAGCACTTGGAGCTCGTACCGGAGATCGCGATATTTGGTCCGTTTCTCCTCCTCCTTCAAGGTGATGTTTTTCTCTGCAGGTGCCGAGAACTCGATGACATACATCACCTTGAGTTTTAGGTCGAGGAGGACTATATCAGGCTTGTTGGCTTGGATTAGCCTGACAGTCGGGAACGAGTAGTTCCAGTAAATCCGGCATTTCTCGTTCTCGACAACTGACTCAATATCTCCGGGGACGTAAGGCAGCACTGGTGTCTGGTCTACCCCGTACGAGTGCCTTAGATGGTAGTATAGCACTCGTAAAGCCGCGTTATGTCGGTGGATGTAGGCCGAAATCGCATATATGGGGCATGCAGCGATTCCGGCGCCTGATGGCAGGTCCTGCAGTTGATATCAGGAACCTCTACACGCCACACGCGGCTACGGTAGACCAAGGTGTTGATAACACCATCTTGGCAGGCCATAATGAATCCCTTGGTCTCCGACTTAAGCCCTGCTGACCTTAGAAAGGCGAAGGTCAGCCTGGTCGATAAACCCAGTGTTTCTATGTTCTTATAGAAGACACCATGCTGGGGTTTATCGACATGCTGCCGAAACAGATTTTCCTGTTCGGCAGCTCTAATTCGGGCTTTCAGACGATTTGGCTGAAGTTCGGTGACTGACTCAACATCAGCACCTCGCCGGCCTCCTCGCCTGATGTCAAATGCGAGACCGAGTTCATCTGCGGCCCTTTTTGCTGCCTTGAACAATCCTGCTCCCACTCCTACAGTTTCATGATGTTTTACGAACCGCAAGAGGGGATCTGAGCTCCTGAGTATGTTACATGCCATACTCAGTACTACTCTGCCATGCGTACACTCCAGGCTCAAGAGTCCTCGGCCCCCCCGTTGACGTGGGAGGTACACACGAGGAACGGACGATCTAGGATGAATACTTCTGTGAATATTCATCATCTTGCGGGTATCTCTGTCTAATTGAATTATTATTATTATTATTACATATCTAGTTAGACACTTTTTCTGATTTTAGCTATACAGAGTGTTCGGTTTTGTCTTCCCCAACATACAGATCTTGCTTATCTTGCGAGTGACATCGGTCAAATTAGAGAAAAATTGCGTGATTTTCTTATTAAGACCCTAAGACTAACAGGACTTAATTATCCGACTTAGTTTTTCAGATATCTGACAAAAAAAACTGAAAAATTCGTATTTGGTTTTCCTCCCATATGCTGCTTATTTGATTAATTCGGGGATTAAATAAAATTTTAAGTATATGTTATATCATTGTAATCAGAAAAAAATGCTGTTTTCTGAAACGAAAATTCAATATTGCTGGCATAAGAAAAAATTAAGGTGATGATGATTCTGAGTGAACGAAACGTTGTAATACTTTTATTTTATAAAAAAGGTTTATCTAAGAATGTTTGTACAGAATGAAGATTGAATGTCAAATAAGGAAACTTATGGGAAAAAAATACGAATTTTAAAATTTTTTACATATATCTAAGGAACAAAATCAGATAATTAAGTTCTGTTGACTCCAAGCAAGAATATACGCAACTTTCCTCTAATTTAACCGATGTTGTAACTTGCAAGATAAGCGAAATCTCTATGTTAAGAAAGTTAAAGCCGAACACTATATAGCATCAAATTATGGGAGAAATTAATACCCTCAATAGAAAAAATGAGAATTTCTTTGTAGGTGCCATTGATTCAGATTATGTACTGCACATAACGGCAGCCATTTCGAACAATTTCTGTAATACATTTTTCCAATTTTTGTTGACTGATTTGTTAAAGAAATATCTCAGAAAGTATTAAAAATAAAATGATCCAACTACATGTAGCTGAAATCAGGAAAAATCTCTACCCAGATATGTATACTGTATACGACGTTCAATTGTTTTATAAATCCAAATTCTGACGGCGCCGTTGTATCCAAAATATTACAACTATTGGATCTACAAACATTTATGTATTTTCAAAAATATACGAGATAAAGGGATGTTCAAATATAAACAATAACCACTCTCTCTTTTTTTGTAATTATTTTTTTTGTACTTTCTAAGTTTAGCAGAAAATCATTTCACCGATTACTAGACGTTGCATTTTTGTGCCATAATACATTTACATTTTTTAACCACTACTTATGGTTATATTTATTTATAAATATATTCATATTTTAGACACTTTTGCGACCCTCGATAGCTAAAGGTCATATTAATGCAGATTATATAAACGGATATGCAGTTGAAAATATCAAAGAAATTGTGCTCAAAGGTACTACCAAAGTGGAGGCTCAAAAGATACATGATATGAAAAATGATATTACTGACATAATCAAAAGGAATCTTCACCATATCCAAGGTAAGAATACCACATCAAGCGTAAAGCTACTTATTCAAAAGATTAATTTTAACTAATGATACCTGATGAATTTTTTAAATAATTGCATATATCAACTTTTTAAACAATCAAAGTTGAGGTTCAAAATATACATGGCCTAAAGAATTAACATTATTGACATAGTCAAAAGAAATCTTCACCACATCCAAGGTAAGAATACCACATCAAGCGTAAAGCTACTTATTCAAAAGATTAATTTCAACTAATGATACCTGATGAATTTTTTATATAATTGCATGTATCAACTTTTTAAACAATCAAAGTTGAAGTTCAAAATATACATGGCCCAAAGAATTAACATTATTGACAAAGTCAAAAGAAATCTTCACCACATCCAAGGTAAGAATACCACATCAAGCGTAAAGCTATTATTCAAAAGATTAATTTTAACTAATGTACCTGATGAATTTGTTAAATAATTCATCATTCAATACGTGGCGCCAAAGAATTAACATTATTACAAAGTAATCTTACCACTCCAGGTAAGAATAACACATCAAGCGGCACTTATTCAAAAGATTAGTTTCAACTAATGATACCTGATGAATTTTTTATATAATTGCATGTATCAACTTTTTAATCAATCAAAGTTGATGTTCAAAATATACATGGCCTAAAGAATTAACATTATTGACACAGTCAAAAGAAATCTTCACCACATCCAAGGTAAGAATACCACATCAAGCGTAAAGTTATTTATTCAAAAGATTAATTTTAACTAATGATACCTGATGAATTTTTTAAATAATTGCATATATCAACTTTTTAAACAATCAAAGTTGAGGTTCAAAATATACATGGCCCAAAGAATTAACATTATTGACATAGTCAAAAGAAATCCTTACCACATCCAAGGTAAGAATAACACATCAAGCGTAAAGCTATTTATTTAAAAGATTAATTTTATAAGCGCCCCGGAGTCACCAGGCAACCCACCATACACCTAACCGAATTTTTGCCCATAAATCTTGTAAATATAAATGTATGTAAAAATGACAGAACATCCTACATTTTACAACTTCAATGCCATGTGGACAGATTATTTCAAAATCAAAATTACATTTCATAAGAACGTAATTTGAATATCCTCATTTCCAGCCAAATACAAAATTACGTTCTTATGAAATGTAATTTTGATTTTAAAATAATCTATCCACATGGCAATGAAGTTGTAAAATGTGGGATGTTCTGTGGTTTTTACATAATTTTATATTTACAAGATTTATGGGCAAAAATTCGGTTGGATGTATGGTGGGTTGCCTGGTAACTCTGGAGTGTTCGTAACTAATAATATCTCAAAGAATTTTTGGAATAATTGCATGTATGAATTTTTTAAACTGTTTCCCCATTTTTGAAGAAAAAAATTGTGATACAGAATAAAATGCTTTTTATTGGGCGTTAAAGTAAATTAAAATGTATGAAGAGAATATTGGTAGTTTGCATATTGCGATGTGACTAACTTTACCAATAGTAGTAGACATGTTTCGTTCTCTTATGAACTCATCGGTACTAAAGTTCCTCAATAAAGAGTCTGGCCATAGGTATATCATCTTTCTGATTGGCTCGGACGGTCACATGATACGCGACGTCCATATTTGGTGAATTCTCGGTTTGTTTACATTTAGTTTCTGCGTATTTTAATTTGCACTGGATGGTTGTTGCTTATTTTGATTAAGTAGTTTTTAGGTATGGGATATTGTTAACATTAACAATTACTGTTTAAAGTCGTTCAGTGTAGATATTAATTGATACCAGTAGACTCGCATAGTTTTAGTTTTATAATATTAGTTAGTGTGCAGTAAAAAATACCAGGCTGTAGTGTATTGTACCAAGAATAACAAAAAAAAGGTTTTAAAATGAAAGTTTTCCCACGGGATCCTCAGAGAAGAAAGGAATAGGCCGTCAAAGTTCGAAGGGAAAATTGGAATCCTAAAAATACTTCATATTTATGTGAGGTTAGTAACTGCACATTTAAATATTGCTTTTTTTTGCGTTTAATTATTTCTTAATTTACAATATGCAAAATTATCTAACATTTTATTTTTGAATGAATTCTCAAAAACTTAGGATAGGCCTAGGCTCCCAATTAGATAAACTTTATAAAACTTTTTTGTTTGCACTACAAAAATATAAAACCACGTGGTTCCAAATAAGTTAGTTTAAAATAAATCTACACGGAAAAATTATACTTACATTTAAGTTAAAAAAGTGACTAAAATGAAAAGATTAAAAAACTTTTTTTTTACGGTTTCAGGAAAATATAAGGACTCTTTTGCAAATGTTATGATTTTTCTCAAATTGTTTATAACAATTGCTTATTTAAAAGAAATTGTAATTTGTAATAGAAAAAAATCCAAAAAAGTATATTATATTACTCTTTGTTACCAAGTTTTCAAACAGGTTGACAGAGTTTTTGATAAATGAACATTGTTAAAAAATTTTCAAGCAAGGGATTAATAAAAATGGTACTTTTGTTACGTTATGAATTTTTTACGGCGAAACTATAGATTTTACAATAAAATATCAAGGGATTAGGTTTATCAGTTATTAAAAGACCCTAATTTTGCACAAATTTTTTGATTTACGATAAATAATATCCACGATATCTTAACTTTAATTCTATTGAAATCCCGATGAAACAGAGAACTTTTTTTCGCGGAGCTCTCAAAATTGGAATTTTGGTTCGAAAAATGTTTTTCCCATGCCGAAAACTTCGCCACAGTGCGTAAAACATCCTGAATTTTTTGGATTCGTTTCAATAGTGACAAAATATACAAATATGTTCCGTGGGACAGTGGCGTACTAATACGAGAAACAATAAACTGTTACAATTTATAACAACGACAACGACAACGCACTGTTTTCTAATTTTTGTATGCTTTCATGTAATGGTTTATAGTTCTTCGCAATATTTTTTAAAGCTGTTTCAAAGGAAATATCTTCGATTTTGTCTGGCTTTCCTTAATAGCTGCAGCCTCATCTGGATTAAATTGTAGTATCACAGCTTTTATTTGTTGGAAATATTCAGCATAATAAACAGCTGCCTGCAACCATGTTCCCCAACGTGTAAGAATCGGCTGTGGTGGTTCAGGAATACCAGGACACTTGCTATGAAGTGCACGGAGACGTTTAGAGATTTAAGAAACACTTTTTTTGTACTTGCTATTAATGCATCCATCTCTGGAAAACCTTTTGGAATAGTTTCTGCCACAAGATGTAAAGCATGTACTTTACACGTAACATATATAAACGTACAACCTTGTCCCTGCAAAGAACGCACTACCGAATGCATTGTCACGGCGCCATCAGTCACAAACATCAACACTTGACTTTTTGATGGTTCAAATTTTTCTAACGTCTCCAGCACCACCCTGGTAATTGTTTCGCTAGTACACTGACTTGGTCTTTTTGCTAGCTAGTAACAGTGGAACTGTCGGTTTAAGAGGGTCCAGTACTCCTACTATAACATTTAAAATAGATTTTTTTTTTACAATCTGTTGTCTCATCAACAGATAACCACAACCATGTGTTTTTTAATTCACATTTCATCTTATTTACCATGTCTACATGTACAGTTGGTAGATAGTTACATAACGTTGTGCGACTGGATAACTTCACCTGGGCATTGTATTTATTCCAGACCTCTCGAAATGGTTGTTTATCGAGTATGTGCAGCGGAACATCACAGGCAATCAGCATTAATAGTAAATCAAACATAAACAGTGTTGTCGAAGGCACGCCTTTTTTTTATTGTTATGGTGTACACTATTTACGTGAAGTCCTCAATCACGCTTATCCCAGCATATCAAATCTTTCTCGCACACTATATAAATTATTTTAGCACCATCATAGAATAAATCCGGGAATTCACCTATGAATTTATTCACTTTGTCAGCAAATGGCAGTTTTCTACCCCTGCGTACGTCTGCCATGCTTTATTATTAAATTAATATCAACAATACAGTACAACAAATAAAATAAAAACACAAAAACAATATGCAATACGCCCAAGTGACTTACGGACACAACTCGAAAGCTAATAATAGAGTGGACTGGAGAAAGAGTTTCGCCGTCAAGGTAAATGCCGGCGACAGTAAGTACATCTGTACTCTACGACCATGATACACAGAAACGATTTGCAGCTTTAATAATAATATATGACTGAATAGAGTCTAGAAAGAGGCTTCAAAAAATTTACTGATATACATAGCATTCCATTTAAAAGGCATTTGATCTTGATCCTGTAATTTCGTCTTGGCTCGCCCTGTATAATCGAAAATAATTTCCGGTTATAGACTTTTTTTATCCAGTTTACGTATATTTTTTTCTTTTTTTTGTTTTTGTTTCTAGCTATCGAAGAACTCGAGATATCGAAGTCAGACGCACTATTGCCCCAACCTGTAGATATATCTAATATATTTATTTGCTTTACTTTTGTTTGATTGCCTTGACTGAAAGAATTAGTCGAATGTTTTAAACTCTATTCCGAATTCTGTTATAATGTGCAGGTATTGTTGCTCGAGTTACAAATTATATGACATATTATTCTTATTTCCAGTTATGGCAAATGATTACATGTACATTGAAAAATCAAACACACTACAAATATCAGTAGCAAACACTATAAACGCTAATGTCATCACATCGAAAGGCTATGTGTTAATTCATGTAACAGGGGAAGAATCTGGAGAATATTGTGGCTTACCGAATACCTGCAAATGCCCTGTACAATACGCCATAGAAATTTCTCCGGAGTATTCTGTAGCTACATTCCCGAATAAGAGTCCTCAAAGAACATTTAGTTACAGTGGTGACAACATGATCATTCATTTCTTAACTAATAGCGTTAGTACCGACTCTAACTGCAGGTTTGTACAATAATTTTTACAATAATAACAATGACAAAATAAGTGTAATTAAAATTATTATTTAAGAGTTTTTAGTAAAGTTTGTTGGTAGAAAATCAATAACTAATGTATTAAATAAAATACCCAAAATTTATGGTACACTTTAGTGTTTTTTTAACGTTACACTAGGAAAAAATTCTTTTGTAAATCTGCACCTGAGACCAGAGAATATTAATTATTAAGTCACAATTTATAAATTTTACAGGAAAGAGGAAACAAATTTTTATTCACCAATTTGTACTTGTTTCTGATTTCAGTATTATCTTATTTATTATGTACGGTTTTTAAACCGAAAAATGGACTTTCTTACATGTATACATCTGTTAACCAACTTTAAGATATTTACAGTTTTTCGAATTTTTTTATATGAAAAAAATAAAAAATTGTAACGATTTTATGGAATTTATATACAATATTTACGGACGTACTGTACACAGGTATTTTTTTTTAATCGGTTATTAAATTGAGGAAGTTACGGTCTTTTGAAATCTAACCATTTCAATTATACCTACTTTATTTTAACTTCGTACTTTCTGTTAACTCATTTAGATGATTAGGATATTAGGTAGGTATTTATGATTTATTAGTGGCAAAACTAAAACCACTATTATATTCTAAACGTAAGCAGGTAAATCTTGGCACGCGCCTAAATATGTCTAGAGGAAACAAGTTGTAATTAGTATCAGTAAACACTTTTAAAGATATTCAACTTTTAGGTATATATGAGCTAAGCAGGTTATTAAAATTAATCCCTTGAATTGTTGTATTGGCATTATTGACGAGAATAACACTAATAATGTATTTATTAGAGTGGTCCTTAGCTATAGATGTGATAATTTTTTTTGTTAAATTCGATCGTCCCATCCTCCTATTTTGTAATGACATAAGAGACAAAATTTTACACAAAATGTTGTGTAGCTAGTTCAACCCCTTCCCATGCTTGGAAAGAGGAGAATTTTGACAAAATCCTTGATTTTTGTACATTTAATTCGCAAAATATAGAATAAAACAAAAAAATGTATATATAATTTATTCTTTCATCAATGATCAGGGGAAAAAATTAAAAAAATGTACATTTACCCAAATTTTACATTCAATATTTTAAATAAACAAAAAATGTGCTTCTAAATGTTTCAAAATTGTATTTTCACTCTACACGTGTTTCGGCTTTTTAGGCCCTTTTCAAGAGTACAGATGAGAGGTACCTCTCATCTGTACTCTTGAAAAGGGCCTAAAAAGCCGAAACACGTGTAGAGTGAAAATACAATTTTGAAACATTTAAAAGCAAATTTTCTTTGTTTATTTAAAACATTTAATAATGTTTCACAAGGAGCCAACCGCAGAATCAGTACAATTTTACATTCAAGTATATAACTTTTGCTTGTTTTTCTAAAATATCTTATTAATTGTTTAATTTAGCTCAAAAATGGGTCTTAGCTAAGTTTTGGGGCTTGAAATGATCTACAAAAAAGATCTTATACAATTTTACGAAAAATTATTTATTATTGGAGAAATATTAGAATGTTATGATATCCACAAAACTAATTGATCACTGTCGAAACTAGAAGGTCTAAAATGAGTAGAATTTACCTGATTGGTTAAACAACAGCTGATAAGGAAGAGGCAAATATTGCAACAGTACATAGCGGAAGGTAAAGGGGATATAGGATAGTAGTTAGTACTTTTAAATATTGTTTAATAGTTTCATATTTCGCAAATCTTAATATTTAGCCAAAATAAATAATGTCTCGTAAAATTCTGTACGACGTTTTTTGTAGATCATTTCAAGCCCTAAAGTTTAGCCAAGATGCATTTTTCTGCTAAATCAGACGATTAATAAGATATTTTGGAAAGACGAGCGAAAGTTACTTGAATGTAAAATTTGAGTATATGTACATTTTTGAAATGTTGCCCTAATCGGTGCATCATCTCACGATAACTTTAGATCATTTTTATAGACGATTAATCAAGGAATATATTACATGGTATAATTTTTTTGTTTTATGCGATATTTTGCGAGATAAATGTCAAAAACCTTAAATATCATAGATTTTGTAAAAAATTACCTTTTTTACAGGCACGGGAAGGGGTTGACCTATAGCCACGCAAAATTGTGTGTAAAGTTTTCTATCTTACACCATAACAAAATGTGGGGGTGGAAGGATAGAATTCCAAAAAATTAGGACCGCACCCTAATATTTATGTAATTTTCTTAATAGTGGGATTTGCCAGGGCAAACATTGAAAATGGTTTTAGGGCTTGGTTAACGACTATAAACATACATTTTTAGTTGTTAATTTTTGTTTTGATTAAAATTTGGAATCCTGAGAATGACAATATTACTTTCATTGTTACATCACAAATTTTAATTATAACAAAAATTAATAACTAAAATTTTATATAAAGCCGTAAAAATTGTAGCAAAGTCCTAACACTATTTTAAACATCCTACCTACCATGTTTGGTTTTTTAAATGTTTATAATAAACCAAAAATAACCGCCTACTATTAAATGAAAAATTCCAATCTTAAAAACAATTATGAAATTTATTAATCTAGTGGCATAAATGTGCATCAAATTGCTATAATTTGATATACAGTGTGGGGCAATAGTGCGTCCGACTTCGATATTCGAATTCTATGATAGCTAGGAACTTAATTTAATAGCATAAATAAACTAGGCAAAAAAAGTTGGCTGAGTATCATCACACAGATGTCTCATAACTGGTACTAACATCTTTTTTCTTAAAATCGATAGTTGTGATTGTAGTGATATTTTTAATATACACGTGTAAATGGTATTAAATTTCTACAACAAACATCATTACATCCAAGTGGTTGGAAGAAAGTCAATAATAATACAGGAGTGAAAGGAGGCCACAAAGAGGTTTCAAAAAATGTTCTGGTATGAATGGCATTTCATTTAAAAAAGTGTTACTTGACCCTGAAGAATCGTCTTGGCTCACCCTGTATATTCAAAAATAATTTCCGGTTATAGACTTTTTTGTCTAGTTAACTTACGTTTTTAAAACAAGTTTCTAACTATCATAGAACTCGAGATATCGAAATTACTGTATATTATAATTTATTTTTTTATTTATTTAGATCTGAAAAAGCTCGAGTTATTAACGAAGTGTCCATGTTGACTTGGAACACTCTATCTACTTCAAACACAACTGGAAGATTTTACCAATATGATCAATTTATCAATGGCTATATTAGTGGAGCTGAATTTTTTTCACTAAATGGACAAACATATGCTATTATAGGGAGATATTACGATCCCGTAAAAAATACACACGATTTGGATTGCATTGTTATCAAATTCAATAAAGACAAGGTAATTTGAAATAAATTCGCTTACCTATCCTTAAATAATTAATAGACCAAAACACTACGCCCTTCTTGAAACATTTTTTTCCTGATAAATATAATTATAATCTAATAATTATACACACAATTCATTGAAACAACAAAAATTCTCAAATTGTCATCACACTCTAGAATTAACAAACACGTTAGGCCTTTTTCACAGCCTCCTATGATCAGTGTATTAATAATTATTTATTAAATTATAGAAACCAAAGATATGATATTTATTTAGAAGTTACACTAACTAGGTATATTTTGCAGAAAATCAAAATAATTGAAAATTGTTATTAATTAATAATAATTTCGACCAATAATTCAATGCGTATAATAATTTTAGAAGGTAAAACTGGTAATAGTAATAAAAAAATATTATTTCTGTATCATTAATATAAACAGTACACAAATATAAATACACAATTATATAAAAAAGGTTATACCTACACTACTATAATAATTATTACATTAACATTACTCAAAGGGTAACCCAATAATGAGCCATAAGTACCTTATTGTTGTTAATTGCTACCTGGGCTAACCCAATGAAATTTTTCTATGGCTAGACTATAAAATCGTTTTGTTATTATATAAGTAAACTATAAATATTATGGTATGACTTTTATTATATTTGTATCAATTTTATGTTAAATTAAATTACTTTTACGTTGAACAAATGCGAGAATTTTTGATATACCTACCTATCCATATTTTATTTCAAAACATGCAACATTTTGATACATTAACATAAATAATTAAATAAATATTAGTACCTAATAAAAAATAAGTAAGAAACAGTCAATATTACTTTTTTAGAGTAAAGCCGAAGAAATTCAGAAAATCCCCACAAAGGGGGCATGGTCCATATATTTGTTTCATGCTGCACAGGGAGTTACATTAATTATAGGAAATGTAAGAAATACTCATTTGCACCATGAAGATGAAGAAACAGAGATATACACATTTGTTGAAATTAAGCAACAGGTATTACAATAATTAATAATTAAAAGAACTTATAAAATATGTAGGTATGGTTCTGTGTTCATCTGTCGATTAGATCAAAATATATATGCGTTCAGAAATTTTACTTTTTAAGTCATATAAAAAATGTTAAGCAGATAATTTTTTTTTTTTATTAAATTTTTGTTTTAGTTCGAGCTTTTAAGAATTGTACCTTCCTATGGCTCTTCGATGGCCACTGGTGTGGTCCTGGGTGTTGATAGTTTAATAGTACTTGCTAATAAAAATGCACCTCTTCAAGTACTCAAATATAATCATTATTTTAACAATTACTACTTTTATCAAAGTTTAGAGTTAGAGGCACCCGTACTGGGAATATCTGTTTTCTACACTGGAGGTAAGGAAAATACAGGAGAAAAATATATCAAGTTTGTCGTATGTTGACGACATACACTATTGGACTCGATTTCATGCAAAACCTGCGTAGCAGAGAGTGATGGAATAATAGAGAACTGGTAGACGACAACCACAGTTGCTCTGCGCGGCTGGTTGACCAAGGCAACGAGAATGAATGTTATTTATTGCGGCGTCTTCGCTCCGCCAACGAAAGCAGTACTCTCTCCTGCATATTTAAACTCTAATTCTCTTACTTAAGGTTTTGCATGAAGTCGAGTCCAATAATTGTATATAAAATAAATATCAACTGCAGTTTGCAGAAATGAACGGTGAATATTTTTAGGATTTGGAATTAGCGATGCCTACTTATGTATAGTAACCGGAAATGAAAATTACTTCATCTACTCGTTTCAATTTATAGAGGGCTGGAAGTTGGAATCAAGTGGTGAACTGGAAGGCTTAAGAAACCTAATTCCTTTTGAAATAAACAAACAACCATATCTTTTCGCACCCTCCACGAAAGTTAGTTCTCTTTTGACGGTTGTTAAACATGGATCTGTTTAAATGTGTTATTAGTTTATAAATAAATATTTTTTTAGTTTTATTATGTTTTATTTTGACCCATAGGTAGTTACTTATACCATACCTATAGTATTGATATTGTAAAATAAAGATGGTGCTTACAACTATAGATACTGAAAAATAGGTATTTTATATGGATTGATCTAAAGAAATCTTTTATAACATGCCCAATGTATGTTTGTAAAGCTTGTTTAGACCGTTTCACACAATATATGTAGGTAAATTTCAGTATAGAAATACATAGGTAAGTATAATATTATATAACAGAAATAGAATAAAAAAATAACATTCTGCACATTCGTGTCATACGGACTTTTGGTCCCTCTCGCTATGTAAATTGTTTATTGATGTTAACTATTAAACATATTTATAACTATTGCAATTAAGTCAGGAAATAATATAAAGGAACATTTACTTTAAAACCCAAATTATTAATATTAGTACCAATACATCAATTAGTGAAACAAATTTATGCTCTATGGTTATGCAAATTATATTTATAGGTACACCTTGCATTTTTAATGAGAATCCCAAAATTGACCACACGACAAACATGTTTTCTAATCTCTTTCCCCTTCCGCCCAACTGCCTGTTGATTTACTTCTTGGTTAAATTTCCGAACACCTCCGAATTATCATCTCATCGTGTGATTGGTGGAATATTCATCTTACAGTTTAAATCTTCCAATCAACTTTCAACTACATTTGCTCTACGCAACTTCGTAGCTAATGCTACGTTACGGGGACGGGATTTATTTGGAATATTTGGAATCATTTCGTGTACGGCGGTCGGCGTAATATCGCCATGTAAAGAGTGTAACTAAATTGTTTTAATTTATTTATTAAGTTTTGTTTTTTCTTTGTTTTCGTTATAAAATGGCTAATCGTAAACGTGGTACCTTTTCTCTCCCAGAAGAATTGAGAACTAGTGAACGTTTATCAACAAAAAAAGTAAGTTAAACTTGTTGATACATGCTTGTATAATCTATTGTTATGGGAGCCATTGTTCTAATATATTTTTAAAATAATTCATTAACGGTACGTTGTCATGCAATTTAATGTGTGGATTATTATTTTGCAGGAACTCGCACAACGAAAAAGTCTACCTCTATGCCCCCCTGTCCCTAATAAAATAAGGAAAAGCATTTTGACTTCCAGTGGTGTTTATGAAAAACCAAAAGCGGTGTGTTTTAACCAATCTGGTAAGTTATTATAGATATCTTTATGTCATTGCATATTTTTTCTTTATTATCACATCAGTATTATGTACATAACCTCTAAGTAGGTCATTGTTATTATAATTTTTCTTTTGTTGTAGTCCAATTGAGCCCATTATACAATCCTTCTTTGAATACATCATATTTGGACCAAGTTTTCAGTAAGCATGGCCTTGTTGGAGAGGGCAGCTTTGGTAGAGTTTACCGTGTCCGTAATCACGAGGATAATAAGCTCTATGCTATTAAAAGATTGAAGTCTGTAATTAGTTTTAAGGATCGCTATGCAGAGGTGCGAAACAATGAAAAAGTTGGAGTACATACCAACTGTGTTCAGTTTTTTATGGCTTGGGAAGAAGGCTTTGAGGTATATATGATGCTGGAATTTTGTGATATGAGTCTAGCCGACTACTCTGTTTTGGACAACGATATTCACGAAGATTTATTGTGGAACGTTCTTTATGATATATGCAAAGCTTTGAATTTTTTGCACAAGAGAGATCTGTTGCATTTGGATGTTAAACCTGGAAACATCATGATGAAAAATGGAATTTTTAAATTGGCAGATTTTGGAATATTGGTCGACCTAAAATTAGTAAGTATATTTTTAAAAAATACATGATACTTATTTCATAACAAGGATTGGTTAGTACATGTTTCATATTTTTATCCAATTTTGGGTTGTACATTTTTTGTAAATTAAAAAAGAAGCCTACTTTGGTTGTTTTCCAAAAATATGTCTTATTCTTTATTTTAAACATGGGATTGAACAAAACATATTTTTAATTAATCTACCCGTGACTCTCCATACGTTCAAGGGTACCAAAAAGTTTCGGCTTATCTATTTTTTTAGGCCCCTATGGTTTGCAAGTCCACTTTATCTGATGGGGACTCTAAATATTTAGCATTAGAAGTACTTGAAGGTATATATCAGCCAAGTTGTGATATATTTGGATTGGGGATTAGTCTTTTGGAACTTGCAGCGGATTTAGAGTTACCAAGCTATGGTCCATTGTGGCAACAATTGCGGCATGACGTTTTACCACAAACCTTTTATGACAGTAAGCATCTATATTAAAGTGATGTTAGCTGATAAATTTTCCTAATGATAATTTTCTTTATTATTTACATGTTCTCATAACAATTACATTAAAAACACTCGGTGTTTCAAATAAGAAATGTAGTGTACAAAAAATATGGCTGAAATATTGTTTTTTAATGTTATGGAAATTTTTCCATAATTTTTTTAAAATTTTGTATTAAAAAATTGCCCTAGTTTATTTCCGCCTATTTTCTTATTTGATTATTTTTATCCAATGAGACAATGGATGAAGGAATTTTTCTGTGTTCCACATCTCCAAGACTCACACCAGAGGTCTGGTATTCACCAGTGATTGAAAAATGTTTTGTAGGAGTGTCATTGGGTTTCAAAGTGATTATCGAAAGAATGTTGAATCCAGAATATGATGCAAGGCCTTCGGCTGAAAAGATTTTGAAATACAATCCTATGAAGGCTATCGCAAAAAGGGATAAAAAAGCTCCTCGTATAGATTACACGGTAAGCTTTAAATGAATTATTTATCACTAGAGTTGGCAAAGATGCGCCGCAGGACATAGGCATATGCATCATAATAAGTGTAATAAAAGAAATTAACTAGTAATAAAAGCAATAAACTGTTACAATCTATAACAATGTATGCACAACTTGCCCTCTTAACTAGCTGGGTTGTCACAAACTGGAAACGAACTGTAAAAACTTTGCAGCATCATGTATGTTTCTATGGTTGTCTTCGAGAGTAATGTTCAATGTGGTGATCAAA
Source organism: Rhamnusium bicolor (assembly GCA_029963845.1). Taxonomy (NCBI): domain Eukaryota; kingdom Metazoa; phylum Arthropoda; class Insecta; order Coleoptera; family Cerambycidae; genus Rhamnusium; species Rhamnusium bicolor. The sequence goes on along the minus strand of JANEYF010004805.1, from coordinate 1,297,169 downwards.
TATGCTTATATTTTCAGAAAGACCAATCAGCATCTATTGATGTAATACAAGCATACTCGAAATAGTCTTTGAACTCACTTAACGTATCTGCACATGCACCATCAGTACCACCACAAATTTGTCTTAATCTGGTAAAACACGTGCAAACTTTTCTCCAACGGGCTCATATAGAGTGTAGCAGTCACTTTACTTCGTCCACTATTTGTAGTGACTCCGCTAACAACAACACACTGTTCCCAATGGGAACACATTGTTGTTTAAACGTTTATATAACGTTAATTAACGTTACGCAAACGTTAAATAACGTTATATAAACATTTAAACAACGTGTTCCCATTGGGTTTTGTAAGTTTTGTATGGCGGCATGTAATCCTTTATAGTTCTTGTGAATAGTTTTCAAAGCTGTTTCGACAGAAACATCTTGAATTTTGTCTGGCTTTCCTTAATAGCTGCAGCCTTGTCTGGATTGAATTGTAATATCACAGCTTTTATTTGTTGTAAATATTCAGCATAATAAAAAGCTGCCTTCAACCATGTTCCCCAACGTGTAAGAATCGGGTGTGGTGGTTCGGGAATACCGGGACATTGCTATGAAATGCGCGAAAACGTTTAGAAGATTTAAGAAACAATTGTTTTATACCTGCTACTAATGCATATACCTCTGGAAAATCTTGTCGATTAGTTTCTGCCACAAGGTGTAAAGCATGAACTTTACATGTAACATGTACTAACCTACAACCGTGTTCTTGAAGAGAACGGCCTACCAAACGCATTGTTGTGTCACCATCGGTCACAAACATCAACACTTGAGTTTTTGACAGGTCAAATTTTTCTAATGTCTCCAGCACCACCCGCGTAATTGTTTGGCCAGTATACTCAGTTAATCTTTTGCTAGTTAGTAACAGTGGAAATATCGGTTTAAGAGGGTCCAGTACATGTACTGTAACATTTAAAATAGAATTTTTTTTTTACAATTAGTCGCCTCGTCTACACATAACTACAGCCGTGTATTTTTTAGTACACATTTGATCTTATTTACAATGTCTTCGCTTACAGTTGGTACATATTTACTCAACGTTGTGCGACTTGGTAACGTCACCTTGGGATTGTATTCCAGAACTCCTGATATGGTTGTATATCGAGTATGTGCAGCGGAACATCACAGGCAATCAGCATTAAGAGTAAATCGAACAAAACTGTGTTGTCGAAGGCACGGCATTTTTTTTAGTTTTATGTTACACAGAATTTATGTGCCGTTTATAATCACGTTTGTCCCAGTACATCGGGCCTGTCTCGCACACCTTACAAATTATTACAGCACCATTGTAGAATAAATCCGGGTATTCACTGATAAATTTATTCACTTTATCAGCGTATGGCCGTTTTTTACCTTTGGGCAGGTCTGATATACTTTATTATTAAATTAAAATCAAGAATAAAATAAGACAAATAAAATTATCGACAATACAGTGGAGAGGAATAAATTATGTTGTACACACCACGAGGCATAACAATAGACTAAAATCAAATGTTAGTCTTTGCTAAAATAGTAAACAAATCTCGCATACATATTTGGGTATTTCTCTACCTGGCACAGCTATTGCCTTGCGGACCGATTTGCCAACTCTATTTATTATTTATGGATGTGTATGGAACGTAAGATATTTTTGTAGGTTTCTTATGTAAATAATGATGATAATTTACCACCACATTCTCTACCAATTATGATAAACAACTATAATAATATTATAGATACACCTCGATGTGTTCCTGAAGAAGATAATTTGGAAGGTGGTAGCTGCAGGTATGTTTTTGAGTGTAAAAGCTGAATGTGTTTGGGGTGTCCCAGGATCGACTACTGTGCGAAAGACAATTTTTTTCTTGAATGAAATAATTTAAAATGTAGCGGTAATCCGCCATTTTTTGTTTTTTTTTTTTTTTCATAGTGAATGTGATTTTCAGGAATGAAAGAAAGTTTATATTAAAAATTGTTCAAAAAATACATAGACAAAACTTACAAGTCTGTGAAGCTGTCTCCAAAGTAAACGCATGTTTCGATCCTCCGAAATTCCCCATAAATGTTGTATATTCCATCATTTGGTAATATCACTTATATACCATCCCTAATTTTCTATTTTAACATCCAATTTATTAAAAATGTACTACTTTTTCTTTTAACATTCCTCGTCACCTCCATTTGGAGCTAAATCTGGTGATTGCAACAGCAGCATCATCATCGTAATTTCTGTGGATCTTTTTAATATTTACTTATTGCATATCGATATGAAAAGTCACCAGAAGTTCTGTTCTTAAGTCAGATTAGTAGCCCATACATTACAGTCTTACACACATACTTTGGATGACAGGTCTGGTCCGTCAGGTTTGGTCTCTGACAGACCAGTACTTTCATTGCCCACTAACATGAAATAAAGTTTTGCGGTCTAAGTTGTTTATTAAGTCCGTGGAAGTCCAATACTTTGTGTTAATGGTATAAAACTGTTGAACAATCCCATTTCTTTGCCTGGCCCGTGGACTTTCGTCGAGTCGAAAGTCTTATTAAATGATACATGGTAACTAATGTTGTATGTATGTATAAACTACATTATGCATAATTTATATTTACTATGAACAGTGCAAAAAGAAAGGCTATACTCTGTTTAACAAGTTTTTAATATAATACCACAGCGTTACCATCTCATCATGTGCATTACTTTTTAAATTTCTGTTAACATACTCTTTGGATTTTATTTTCCAAAGACACGGAAAACTTTCATACAACTTAATAAAATCAGTTAAGAAGTCTTTAGATAAAAATCTCATGTCTTTATCCGCCATAATATTTAATCGTTAAATAATCGTTATATACTGTACTAATAATAATAAATTTTCTCTTAAGAAAACTGCCAGACAATTTTATCATCCAACCAAACACGTGCATAACACTGTTAAATTATGGACAGCGATGGATGAAAACGGTCACCGGCTTTGCCTGTTAGACTGATGAGGGAAGGGATGTACCCGTTATAACCCACAGATTAGCAATATTACTGAAGGGCAAAGTCTGGCGCAGTCCAAGGAGGTCGATTAAGACTAATGTATGGGCAGCTATTGACAAACATTTTTATATGCAAATTCTAAATGTCAACCAGTTTTTATTATGGCCAAGGAAGTTTCACAGTCAATCCTCCTGTTTATGAAACAATTTTTTTTGTGATAACATTCGTTAAAACCCACTTTTTTCAACAATTTAACTCATCACTTGCAAAACATGAAAAAAAAACTTATTCCAATGAAATTATGAGGAACCGGAAATCTGACACCAAGTTTGTATTCAAAAGCAAATTTTCCAGTCCTGTGGTGAGCAATTAACAATAAATTTCGTCTTTAAATAAATTTTTCTAAGCTGTTTCATTTCCAAAGTTGGTACTAAAATAGTGTCACGAAAAAAACGTGAAAGGTCATGCAATTGGTGATAACTAGCTATTATTCAGATGAGATAAATGTAACATTATTGACCTAGGACATGTAGATTTTTATAATATTTAAGGTCTGTGGATCAGGTTATGCTTATACCCGGTGTTACTAATTATAAAAAATATCTTATCAGATTCCATTTCGGTCACACTCGTTCACTGTTATACTTGTCCGAATATTATGGTTGGTGTCTCATCCATCATGCCTTACAGTCTTGGTAAGTTACTAATTGAGGTGTATTTGCAAAATAAATTAGCAATATATCATCCCAAAAAATGTTGGAAATTTATTCTGACACTTGACAACATATTAAGGTAATTAAACTAAATAAAACTAACAGATCTTAAAAAAATGTAGTTACATACAATCGGAGAAAAATTAAATTGCTGGAATCAAGTGTACAATGTAACTGATCAGTTGTTAGTATGTAAAAGCGCGGGTTTATTGCCAGCTATTTCCGTTAGCATCAGTTGACCTTGAATATACATTTTATTAAAAAGATATGGCTACGCTCAGAGCTGTCATAATATACTCTTAGAAAGTACTTGAAGGGACGAAAACTTGTAGTGAAATGCAATAATGTCCAGTCACAAACCTATGATATAAACCTAGGAGTTCCGCAAGGTTCGACAATGGGACCACTACTGTTATGTTATATACAAATGACTTGCCAGTCCATATAAGAAATGGTCTCACTATGATGTATGTGGATGACACAACTGTAACTGTCTCTGAGATGTCACTTGATGAACTTCATTATAAAATAGACACTGTTTTTGATGATATGAAGGCATGGTGTGATCGTAATAAACTTATGCTAAATGCTACTAAAACTGTGTATGTAAACTTTAATATAAGAAGACCTATAACATTAGGAAACTTTTAAGTTTTCTGAAGTTACTAAATTCCTTGAATAAAGCATATTATGCACTTTTACAAATGAAGGATACTTTAAATGAAGATAGCAGTTTCACATATCTTAATATATTAGCATGTGGTAAAAACCTAAACAGAGTTTTTATTATACAAAATAGAATAATTTGGTTATATAAATCTTTTTCTCAAAGTGACCACCACAAGTAATTCCTACCGCGAAACAAAAAATTGTATGAAGCATGCTAGTGTAAACAGTTAAAACAATGCCGAAAGCACAAATTCTCTGCCGAAGGGTGGCGATATTTCTTTGTGATTTTTAGTAGCAAATATAGTTGTGGCATTTCTATGTGTTGAACTATAATATCAACTAACCGAACTAAAAACGAGGATAAATCGTCTGCTGGCAGTTCTATAGCCGTTCTATTTCCGAAAAAATGTACAGCGGTTGCCATCAGTGAGACGTTCCTCTGCCGATACAATACTTCCATTCACGTGACGTGATGTGAAAGTAATATTTGATATAGATGGTTTAATGATTTAATTTACCCAGTGATATTTGACGTAGTTATAGTATATGCTATCTACCTACCTTTTTAATTTTGTAAATCATGAAACACTGAATGTACTGTGCTACTAATTGTACGCTATACACAAGATAAAATTTAGAAATGCCTTTTTAAAAGCACCTTACCTGGAGGCGTTGCAGTATCAAACTAAATTAAATAAACCTTAAGTAATTGTAATAAGTCTGAAGCGTTTCTTGTATGGTCTTGTTTATGCGAGTTATGACCAACAAAATATAATTAAAGGGGAATTTTACTACAAGTAATTGTTTCAGAGTGCAAGTATCATACAAATATTTACTTGAAGTAGCCTAAATACATCAAGTACAATTTATTACTTGAATTATGAGTAATACCTCAAGTATTGTTAAGAATACGTAAAGTAACTTACTTGACAAAATCGAGTAAAAATTCAAGTTTTTTTTATGGGAATAATTGAAATACAAGTACAAATATCTACTCAGATAAGTACTTAAATATCAACTGGGGAGCGGACAGAGAAATCCTGCTGCGACTATACAAATCCTTAGTCCAGTCCAAACTGGACTATGGAAGCTTAGTATACTCATCCGCTCGCGAGTCAGTATTGAGAACCCTCAACCTTGTCCATAATGCCGGCATAAGATTATCAATAGGAGCTTATCGAACTAGTCCAGTGGCTAGCCTACAGTGCGATTCAAACATACCACCATTAAAATTATGACGAAGATGGATGCTGTTAAATTACGCTATAACAATATGGGATAAGCCCACACATATAAACTATAACCTCATTATCAATAATAACCTCCATGACAAGTACTCAAGAAGACCTTCAGCAACACGACCAGCTACTATAAGAATCCAAGAACAATTAGAAGAAGAAAATATATTAACATCCGAAGTATATCCAACAGGCTTCGCTGAGACTCCCCCATGGCTCATTCAGAAAGCAATATTTAGGCTAGAACTAACTAATTTCAAGAAAAACGAAACATGTAGACAAACTTATATAAACAGCTTACATAACATCTATGCAGAATATAATTATCCACCATGTATTTGTACCGACGGATCAAAAACTACGAATGGGGTGGGAGCTGCTTTCTCAGCAGCAGAAACAACCTGTTCACAGACACTACCATCGTCAGCTTCCATATATACAGCCGAACTATACGCAATTTGGCAAGCATTACGATACTGCGAACAATCACAAGGGGAACAATTTATTATCTGTTCAGATTCATTAAGCTCAATTCAGAGCCTCACAGACTTATTCACTAATGACCCATTAAGCCAAAGGATAACTGATTTAATCCAATGGCTTAATTCGATTAAAAAATGGGTAATATTTATATGGTGTCCAAGTCACATTGGAATAAACGGAAATAAACTAGCCGACCAAGCAGCCTCCACTCAAAATTAAATCGATCAAGTACCCATACAACCAAACGACTTGAAACTGGCAATCGAAACGCTAACGGAAGACATATGGCAACGAGAATGGAACAACAAAAACGCAAAGCTTAAAAATGTGAAAGTTCAGTACAAAAGTGGAAAACAACCAAACAGTTAAATAGAAAAGAAAATGTAGTAATAACTCGATTACGAATCGGACATACCAACCTAACTTCACACTATATGCTATTAGGGGAACCGCCGCCCATATGTAATACTTGCAGAGTACAGCTGACAGTAAAGCATATTCTAGAGGAATGTAGAAATTACACAGAAGTATTTTGGCGATATAATTTAGAGAGAGATATAACCAAATTATTGTAACAGAACAACGCGATACACAAACAACTAATAAGGCTACTCAAAGAAATACACATCTTCAAAGATAGAAACTACTTCAACAATAACACATACTCCAAAATAAACATCCATGTACTAATAAAGTTGGCATATCGAATTACATAACGGACGTTTGTATTACAGATATAAGAAGTTTTCGCTTTTATCTTAATCTTAACACGTTAACGGCCACAAAGAATTTGGGAAAATTTCTTACAGGGCCATTTTGTGTTTCGGACTGTTAAAGGTAATGTAGATTGGTAATCATAAAACTGCTCAAATATTCACCATTTATTAGTTTTTGGTCGAAAAACAGTGGCGTTCATGGGTGACCGCCACGGCCCTGAGGGAAGCCCTGAGGAAAAGAGACACACACACTTTTGGAAAAAAAGAAGGAAGAGCCGTGAAGACGAGAAAATATTGCCGAGGATGTTATCAGAAAAAAACAAGAAGAGAGAACAGACAAAAACAAAGTGAAAAAAGTAACAACTTATTACAAGGACTGTGAAGGTCAACCCCAGTTTTGTTTGAATTGTTTTACTTCATATCACAAATAATAAGTTTTCTATCGCGTTTTTTTATAAAACACATACGTGATATACTTATATAATAAAGATTTATTAACCTAAGAAATTATAATTATTTTTATTTAATTTTACGTAATTAAAAATGTATGAAAGCGAAAAATTTAAAACTGGCATTGCTGATACATCCGTCACGGCCATAGCGGTCACGTCTATATGTTAGATTGTGTGAATAAGCGGCCATGCAGCCTACAGAGCTTGTACATGAAATCGGTCATGGGTGACCGTCAGGGCCCAGCGGGAAAGTCAGACATCGGTCACTGGTGACCGCTATGGCCGTTAACGTGTTAATTAATGCTACTAAATGACCTTAGAAGTCGACGTCGCAAAAAAAAAAAAGTAGTTAAAGTTACTTCAAGTACCAATAAATACTTGAAATATAATTTCAAGTATTTTTAAGTATTGACAGCTCTGGTTGCGTTTTATGAACATGTTATTTATATTTTGAAAACATACGAGAGAAACTAGTAAATATCCAATAATATAAAATACGTAATTTTAAAATGGGAAAATCACTAGCAAGTTATTAGCATCTAACTTTTTTCTCTATAAATTCAATAGTATATGTATAATTTTTTTTAATCGTATTATTATGGCTTCTTGGATATTTGCCGGTTTAATCCACATAAAAATGTAAATAATATAGTCATGTACAGTACAGCTATATTCTCTTAATGGAATATTTATACATTTGACCCTAGACCGAAGCTCTTTGCTTGTGAAGAGCGGACCAATTAGATCATACGCTTGGTTCAAAACATTTCCGTTTTCTCTGATTGTATGTATGTACACCAGTCTAAAACTATACAGAAAATCTAAACTTTTAACCATATTTTGTCTAAAAATTTACCCAGGACTAGTAATATTTACTTGGTTGTTATTATTCCAGAGATGAGGAAAATGCCAATCGTTTGTCTGGGCGTAAATCACTATTCCATCTGTTAGAGGAACGTGATTCTCCTGAAGGTGGTAAACACACAATGACCTTATCTGAAATGAATAAGTTATTTGAAGCCTCATTTGCTACAAAATCAGAAAGCTCTTTCGATACGGACAGCAGTATGTTAGCAGTTGATATGAGTGACTCGAATCTTACTGGGGAAATTTTCCAAATGGATTTGGAAATCGAAGACAAGGAAGGTAACTTAAGTGGTGGAAGTGTTGATACCATGTCAGAGGAAGACGATATAATTACTTCGACTCCTAATTTAAGGGGCAAGTTAAGTCGTAGATTGCCTAAGACTAAATTAACCTTTGATTAACTTCAAGGATTGTTTAAAAGTCTTTCGTCTTGATCTCGGATCATTGTGATAATTAAATGTGTACTTATCACTTGATCACTATACTATGACAAGAAAGACTGTTTTTTATATATTATATTCTTTGTTTTGTTTTTTTTTATTTATTTTCTTGATGTGTTCTCAAATCTAATGTTGTTAAATACTGATATGTTCGATATCAAAAATTTATTAGTGTTTTCAAAAGTTTTGTTTGTTTCTTGTTCTGTAACTAGTATAGCAGTTTGATGCAGAATGGTCTTTCATGCCAAGTGGGAAATCAGCTTTCTGGCATTATTACTATTATTTATTAAGTATTAATATTTTTTTAATATTTATTTTTAAATTTTTTTTAAGCATTTATTATTTTCGTTTATTTTGTAACTTGTACAGGGTGAGTCAAATCTCTGGCTATATTAATTTAAATCATTCGTGAGTCATGACTCATGACTTCCCTTATATATATTTTTTAATGGGATCATTCCGTATTCAAGTAAATCGATTTCGTTGATTTCGGAAATTTCGAAATAATTGAAATGTGTGGAAGGATAGCAAAAGAACCATCTGTAATCCCTGTTTCTTATATCCCCAGAAAGCATGATAGTTGTCTTAAAATTCAAATGTCACCGAACAATATATTGCCATCAAGGTTACAAACTTCCTGATTTGAAGTACAAGGCATACTATTTTTTACAGAAATTTGAATAATTCCTAAATTGTAGAGGGGTTCTTATTAAAAATATGCCAAAAACGTGGCATTTTTTATATTTATTTTTCTAGTTTAATGAAACGGAACAAAACTACCATGTGGTCGAGGATCTTCTAATTTTTGCAAAAACTCAATCTTGAATTTTGTTTGTGGAAGTCATTAAAATCCATCGAAAATATTTCATAAAAAACTTGCAAACAGATTCTAAGTATTTCTTTTCCTTTCTAACTGTTCAAAATAGTTTTGGGATAGATGCATGTTTGTCATTTTTGGTGCCTGCTAAACTTAGATTCTGCCGCTCTGTATTCAGCTGTGTTCAATTTTCCTTTGATTTTGCACAACTTTAAAACCACTTTCCTCACCTCCACTACTTTGAATTCATTCGTCACGTTTGAATTGTAACGGGTGATTATATAGTAAGGGATATATTTCAAGTTATTATATATTTTTAACAAATCAAATTAATAACAAAAAGTAAATGGAATCTAGTTGCTTACATAATGGGATTTCTGACGTCAAACACTAGTTACCGTAAATACTCGATATGACCTCCATTTTGTTGTTGTAAAATTACCAACCGTTCCTCCAAATTGTATACAGCACTATTCAACATTTCTGGTTGAATTGCACGAATTTGCTCTCTAATACTATCCTTTAATTCCTCCAGCGTTGTTGGCCGTGTTCTAAACACCAAATTTTTTAAATAACCCCACAGTCAGTAATCCGCTGGGTTAATATCAGGTGATCTTGGTGGCCATGAATTTGCAAAATGTCTGATTATAACACGATCTTGAAAAACTGCAGTTAACAATTCTTTAACTGGTCGGTAAATGTGCGGAGGTGCTCCATCCTGCATAAAAATCATGTTTTCAATTCCTTCGTGCTCGTTTTGCACCTGTGGAATTGCATAATCCCTTAACATTTGCAGGTATCGTTCACCAGTAACAGTTATACGGCCTCCCAATTTTGTATTTCCTCGAAAAAGTATGGACCAATGATGAAATTAGCTGTGAAACCGCACCAAACGGTGACTTTTTTGTCATGAAGGCCTTGCTGAACGATTTCATGTAGATTTTCTGTTAACCATATTCGACAGTTTTGAGTATTAATTCCACCAATAAGAGAGAAATGGGCCTCTTCTGTCCATAAAATACGGGATAACCATTTGGGTTCAATTTCCATCTGAGCCAATACGTGTAATGAAAAATCGTACCTGAGGGCAAAATCTGCCTCCTTTAATTCAAACAGCAGTTGCAGTTTATAGGGATACATTTTTAGGATTTTCCATAAAATTTTCCAAACCGTGGTGTACGGCATTTGTAATCGTTTTGATATCGCATTCACACTACTGATTGCTAGTGGATTAGTATTGACTACGTTTTGATTTTCCTGAGGAACTTCTGCAACTTGGACATCACTAATCCTAGGTCTTCCTGACCTCGGAAGGTCTTTTACAGACCCTGTTCTTTCAAATTTGCTAATCAAATTACGATACGCCTTCATTTTGCACGGCCCTGCTCTCAAACCCATTTTCGTACGAAATCTTCGTAACCCAGTAGTGTAATTTTTACCGCCTTCATAATAACATTGCACTAAACCAATTCTTGTTTGCAGATCCATATTGAAATTGTTACAATTTACGTTACGCGAGTTTTATTTTGAGAACATTTCTCTAAATTACGATTATTTCATTTGACACTTGTATCAATAGTTGTCACGACAATTCTTTTGTTTTCCATAGATACACTAAAATCCAATTATTGAGGCAACTAGATTCTGTTTACTTTCTGCTACTAGCATAATTTCTTAAAACTATATAAGAATTTAAAATAGACCCCTTACTTTATGATAACCCCATATATTTGGGAGCCAAAACTTTGCTTTTTCAGACAGCAACTTTTGAAATACACTTTCTATATCCTCTGTACCATTTTCTGCATAATATTTATGCATCTTCTGACAAATGAGTTGTATTTGGAGTAATTTTCTCAACTATAGCATACTTCAGTTATGTCTAAATTTCCTAGACCAATGAAAATATATATATACACTTTTGGATCAATTTGTGTATAATTTCAAAATTTGTTTTTAATTTTTATTTATGAGCTTAGTTTTATGAATTATGTTATTATTAGCCATAAGGCTCTATTTTCACCAGGTAGCTAACATAAAACTAAAGCACCCTTAAATTTTGTCCATTGATGATAACCACAAATGAAAAAAAAATGCTTCGTTTTAAAAATTATGAAGAAAATGTCTATTTTATTTTGTTAATACAAAATGTAAATTTAGCATTTTTGTTTAGTGTCGTTTTACAAAAACTGCTTTACATGCGAATATAAATCTGGAAATGTCAGTTTTGTCTGTAATTTGACGTACTAACACCGCATTATTATTATTATTTTTTTTGTAATGAAATTTGTTTTATTTTGGTTATCAATCGTTAATAGAATAAGCTTAAGAATGTTTTATAATTTTACATATGATGGATACCTGGTGGAAGCTGTCTCAAAGAAAGTATGATTTCAAATTGATTGATTTCACCATGATTAATTGATTATTAATTGATATTCAGTTATGGTAACTATAATATGGTACAAAATTCTATTTTGTAAAATATAAATAGACTTATTTGTAGGTATTATAGATATTATAATTATTAAGTTTAACTGAATTGATTTGTTATGATTTTTTATATTTGCAGATAAAATGTGTATTTGTCCAGAATAAGAACACATCTCGTGAAGTGATTTATGAATTTTTGAGGTCTGCATGTATGAAAAGTCTTGTTTTATGCTGCTATGAAAAGCAACTATTTGTTTATTCTTTTTATATTTATCGTTACTCTTTGCAATATAAAGGTGCTGTATTGTTCCTTCTATTAATTTTTATTCTAATTTTGTGATGTGAGCTCAACTTTAAAATATTACAAAGTAATATTTTATTGTTGTTTTTGGTTCCGATGAGTTCACCAGGGCTAAGCCTTTTTATTATTAAGGATTGCAATATTGTATTGTATTTTTATTGTTTTTGATAACCACCATCACTTAAGTATCTAATAATTTAACTATAAACAGTATTTATACTAAACAGCTGCATTTACATAATATGACGTTATATAACAGTATTGACACTTATTTACAACTTTTTCGTAATAGTTATATTTTGGTGGTTCTTGTGATTATAGCATAGTCAAGAGTAGTGTTACTGTCTATTTATGAAGAGTATATTTTATAATATGAGCTAAAATTTTAATAAAACGTTCTTTAATATCTCGACTTTTTTTTTCAAATCCTACTCATTTTCACCATACTTTGCCACATCAGATGGTCAAAGGATACATCACTGATAACATTCTCACACTGGGAAAAAGAAACAAAGTAATGCAGGTAGAGGTATTTCAAAACCTTATGAGCTGTGAAATGTGCAAACGGCGGAGCTTATTCCGAGCTATAAGTATATTTTGAAAACATTTACTCAGCTATCAATCTACAAAAACAGTTAAAATAGAAACATTACTACCTGTGCTTGGAAAACTCTTAGAAAAAGTTATAAAAGGCAGAATTATGACACATACGTGACGAAATTCCAATGCATCAATTTGGATTTAAAGAAAACTGCTCCACCTTACATCTGCTTACTACACTTATTTCTAATATCCAGTCAGCTAAATTAGACAATTTTACAGCTGCTGTTTTCTTGGATATCAAAAAAGCATTTGAAAGTGTGTGGCACTTTGGTCTACTTTACAAGCTAAGTAAACTAGGAGTCCTAGACTCTGGTTTATTTATTGAAAAACTAGCAGAAAACTATTCGTCAAAATAACTCGGTGTCAAGACAGTTTTATCACCGAACAAGGCATACCTCAAGGATCTCCATTATCCGATTCTATACAATATATATTGTTATGACATTATTTCACCCCAAATAGATCCAAAATCATACTTGTTACAATATGCCGATGATACCGCATTAATCTCATGACGAAATGTTGAGCAAAGCTATTGGAAATCTTCAAACAATGATTAATGACATAGAAAGATGGTCTGAAAAATGGAGACTTCAATTAAATCCCTCTAAAACCCGTTTTCTAATCTAACCATGGACTGTCTGTTACTCATCTTCGATTACAATGCTGAACCAAAGAATACACCCTTCCCCCCTCGGCAAGATACTTAGGAATAGAACTTGACCACAAATGTAACCTAAAACAACATACAAAATCTCTTAAACGAAGAATAATAACGAGCAAAATACTTTCCTTCATTGACTTGTAAAAAAGAGGGAATTTCACTGCAATCTGCCGCAAAATAAATCAATCTGCCGACCTTTGCTAGAGTATGGACATACTTTGTACCTAAATTGTCGTTAACAGTTATTAAAACCATCCAAGTTACTGAAGCCTCTGCTTTGAGAACAATTATGAAGATGTGCCATCCCAGGAATCCTCTTCATCATCCTTCACATGTGTATTTATCACTAGCGGTTCTTCTATAGGGTCATTTGGTCAATGACCTTCCACATACAAATAAAAAATAGAGCTATTCATTTTCTGAAGTTTAAAAATATATAATATACATATTTATGTGGGAGGTCATTGACCAAATGACCTTATAGAAGAACCGCCAGTGGTATTTATATCACCAAATCAAAATCAAACCTGTTCAGGACAGATTGGCGATGCTCTCCACAAGATTTGTAAGACATCCCCACAATCTTGAGATCATGAGTCCCCTCCTGAGAACGAGAATAAACCATAGGCCCAGATGTCGGTTCCCTGAGAGAACCATTCAAGAAATATTGATTTCAATTAACGAAGAAAATTAAACATTTTAATATGACTCGAAACAGAAACAATATATTTTTTTTTATGCTAAACTGTTTTAATTCACTTTGTTTTCCTGTAAAAATAAATTACTGTTATTATACTAAAATGATGTAGACAGGCTGAAGGACTCCGGTCGATGGCCTTTTGGTTATATTTGTATTAGTTTATTGTATGACCAATAAAAATCTTTTATTATTATTATTATTAGAAACAAAAAAACGATATTACAGTGCATCCAGAGATTAAGTGAACTTATGAAAGCTGGACCAACCATCTGTCATATGACGAGTTGAAAATGGTTTGGTTATACACGTTTGGCAAATTTACGACTTGGGTACTACATACAAGTTAAAGCATGCGATATCGATGTCACCCTACAAACAATAGGAGAAACACCAGCATGCACTTGGATGTGAATGTTCTCTATTACTCCTCCACCCCACGCACATAGATTCATATTTGTGGGAGTGGTACTTGCACCCAAATCGTAAATTTGTCGAATGTGTATATGTCTAGTCCAGGAAATGTTTTCGTCTTCGATTACTAAAGGATTTAGAGGGATTTAGAGTGTCGAAATTTATCTTTGTGACCATTTAAAGAAATACATATTAAATGATTTATTCACTTGTGTTTTCATTTTAAACAAAGTACTGTATTCTCATAATTTATCATTCTATTTTATTCTTCAAGTTGCTCTAATGCCCTGGTGCATTTGAATATGATATGCATGCAACTTATTTGTTTTTAAGATTCGACCCACAGACCGTCTACTTATTCCTACTAATGAGGTCACTTCTCTTTGACTAACATGGGGATTCTCAACCGTTGCCAGCACCACAGAAAACTCATTTTCTTCGTTCACAACACGTTTTATTCTTTCACTTTTTTTATATGCGACATTTCCAGTTTCCAGAAATCTATCGAGAAGGTTTTGGAAGCTGCTAACATCAGGAAGCCTTCTTTCAGGATAACGTTGGTGATAAATTCTATTGGCAAGTAAACAATTTCTGTCCGACTCGCCTAAAACAAAAGTCATGTCTACAAGTTCCGCTTTATTAAAATTCATATTGTAAAATTCCAAATATTTTAAATTCAATACAAATTGTAACTAACGATCGATAAGTGTGATAAATGCTCCTTTGTACACGACAATTTATACCAAACTGAGGTTTTATTGCTTGTCGAATAACGAAAACAGCAAAAAAATGTACAAAAAAAACGACAGTAAAGGACTGATTAAATACTATTTACTCATTTCAATGAAAATGGTCCCACTAAATGGCCTCATTTCAAAATTGCATAAAGACGTGTGTCAATCAAAATGGGCAACACGTCGAATACCTATTATAAATTTTTCTAATGAATTATTTGAGGGAACCTCTTTTTTTTAAGTTTATTCTTGAATTTGACACTTACTTATTTATAAAACAAAATGGTTGCAATTAGCCATAGGGAAGTACTTACAAAAAATGTTCGTTTTTCATTTCTACATCACATCGTTGAAAAATATACAGGGTGTTTCATTTGAAAAAAATTGAGAAAATTCAATTTAAAAAGTTCTTAATTGAAAAATAAACACTTATTTATTTATAAAACGAAAATGGTTGCAATTAGCCATAGAGAAGTCCTTTTTATGGGGATACGTGAAGGAAATTGTTTATAGAGACACACCAACAACAGTACAAAATATGAAGGAAAGAATAATAACTGCCTTTAGATCTATCACACCGGCAGTTTTAGGAACAGATGTGTATCAATCAAAATGGCCAACATGTGGAACATTTATTATAATTTTTTCTACTGAGTTATTTGAAGAAACCTCTTTTTTTAAGTTTATTTTTGAATGTTGTAATTATTGCTCAATAAAACGAAAATGGTTGCAATTAGCCATAGGGAAGTACTTACAAAAAATGTTTGTTTTTCATTTTTACATCACATCGTTGAAAAATATACAGGGTGTTCCATTTGACAAAATTGAGAAAATTCAATTTAAAAAGTTCTTAATTGAATACTAATTTTTGGCCACCCTGTACATTTTTAGGAAATGAAAATGATTCAAAAACATTAATTAGATGTCTCGTAACTGGTATTCACATAAGTTTTTCTTAAAACCCATAATTGTGACTGTGGTGATTTTTTTAATATCCATCTGCAGATGGCATTATTTCAACAAAAAAATTCATTACATCAAAGTGGTTGGAAGATAGCCAATAATAATATAGGAATGAATAGAGCCTAGAAAGAGGCTTCAAAAAAATGTACCGCGATATACATTGCATTCCATTAAAAAAAAAAGGCACTTGGTCCTGTAATTTCGTCTTGGCTCGCCCTGTATGTTCGAAAATAATTTCCAGTTATAGACTTTTTTATCTAGTTTACTTGCAATTTTTTTAAAAAATTTCTAGCTATCGTAGAACTCGAGATATCGAGGTCAGACGCACTATTGCCCCACCCTGTATATCCAGTTTGTATGTTGTTATGTCCGCATTTAGTTCCGTTTTCACAAATATTAAAACGCCATCATTTCTAGTAATGTCGCTTTCATTATAATGAGTGGTAATGGTAAGAAATCCGTTACATCCAAGTGGTTGGGAGATAGTCAATAATAATATAGGAATGAATAGTCTAGAAAAAGGCTTCAAAAAATTTACTGATATACCTACGTAGCATTCCATTTAAAAAAAAAACTTGATCCTGTAATTTCGTCTTGCCTCGCCCTGTATATTAAAATTGCGACCAAACTAGTTTAGTGCTAGCAGTAAGCTGAAAAGTTGCTTTTGAAGGCGTGAAAAACAAGAATACCTACCGACGAATAGATATACTACGTATTAATTTATAAACTAAACTAGATACTAATTTAGTAATTTATAAACTAAAACACAGATGTAGACTGTATCACAGATTTCTTAACCTTGGTCCAAATTTTAACTGCAATGCGCATATTCGTGTTTTTTTTATGGTTCTAGAGGTCCCAAAACTAATTTTGTGTAGGAAAGAAGTTTATTTATTTACAAAGTAATAAAGAAATTGTCATGTAAAATTACAAAGTGTATACCTCTCACCTCAATGTGTAAAATGAGGAAAGATATCGTGTGTGGTGTGCAAGATTTTTGTACACAAAATGATAATCTTGAGGTTAGTTTTCACTATTTTTATCCTGATAGGGGTTATGTATGAATAACTAAATTTTGTTTAATAAAAATAATGCAGTTAAATTGCAAATAAAATTGTGCAGTTATGTTAAAATTGGATTTTGTGTGGCCGGTGTATCATTTTTACAATTTTACAATTATAAGAATCGTCAAGTAATTACTTTTAAATAATTTCCTGGTTTGCTTTCATATAATAATCCTAGTCTTAAGGATACATATTTTAAATAAAAGAAGTAGTAGCAGCTATGTATTATTATTATTATTATTGTTTTTATTATTATGTTATGTTAAAACCAACATTGTTGCCTTATTAATTTATTTATTCATATGGAACAAGTACAAAACTGGGTATTTTAAATATAACAGGTACAAACATAACGAACAGGTAAGTAAAAACAGATAAAATTAATCGCTGAGATATAATTATCACACTGCGTTTTCAAATGGTTATTTAATGCATTAGTCTTTTTCGATAAAAAAGCAGGATATAGGATGCAAATGTGAGCAGGTACACGTTGCAGTAAAATGATTTTAGTCCTTCTCCAGCTGTAGACAATGGCGGAGCAAGTAACATTTTGAAAATTACTAAAAAAAAAAAATAAATTAATGTTGGACTCTTATAATAAATCATGATCCGGTTTATATTTAAAATTGTGTGTAAAACCGGTAAATATCTTCTTAACCATTAGAGTAGCTCTGTCGCACAAAATGAGGTTCCGATAGCTATAAGATATACTCACTGTATTTAAGTAAGATAAATATGGGCAGATCAAATTGGAAAATACTAGGCAGTGGCATTCTTGTAGATGATATTAGATAAATAAATATAAATGCTGTAATTTTTTGCTTTCAGGATTGAGTTTAATTAAAATTTAATTATTTTGACATTTAATACTTCTGTGACATATTTTAAATAAAATGTTTCGTTGTTTTTTCTGTAAACAGTTGATGTTAATATCTCTGCTTTACAATCCTATACGTTTAAAGCATATTTGAGTTTAATATTCAAATATGACGTATTGGTTGATTCTAAAATGAATCTTATTCAAACCACATATTAGTTTTTGCTTCCTTATCCGTAATAGTTTTTAGAATATTTCGGAGATAATTTTTTAAGTAATGTATTGTAAATAATAATATGGCAATAGTTTAATTTTAAAATTGTGCTCACAAGCAAATTTTATATAAAATAATAATAATAATAATAATAATAATAATAATTTGATACAACATCGCACGAGCTATTGTTGCACTTGCTCGAATGTCTTGCGGTACCAGCACCACTAGTGAGATGCATAGAACAGCTGCTGCCACTCTGGAAGACTTGCTTCACCATAACATCAGGTGCACAGGGGGGGGCCAAGGGAGGGGGGGGGGCTAAGAGGGGGGGTTTTCCAGGGCGACTCCCTGAGTCCTCTCCTCTTCTGCATCTCACTGCTACCGTTGTCTGTGGCGGGGCCCCCCCAAACCCGCGGGTATCAATGTGGACCACCCAGCGACCGGAGGCATAAGGTCACCCATCTGTTTTATATGGATGATCTTAAACTTTATGCCGAGCCGACACAAAACGCTCTCCGGGGGGGCGCGACCAAAAAAAGAACTTAGGCTATGGGGGGTGCGTCGGGGGGGGGCAAAAAAACAAACGTTCTTTGGGTGGTCAAGAATATACCGCGGGCAATTGGTATGGAGTTCGGGTTGGACAAATGTGCAGTCGTCCACCTCAAGAGAGGACGATGCGGGGAATTCTCTGAAAATGCGCAGCTCGCAGACGGAAGCATCCTAAGACATCTGGATGCCGGAGAGACCTATACATACCTGGGTGTGCAACAAAGGCACATCCAAGATGTAATACAAATAAAGGATTCTCTCCGCGGCAAGTACAGACACCGCCTCCGAAAGATTTGGTCTTCCGAACTTCTGGGGAATTCTTCGAGTAGTAAAGTGGAGGGTAGATGAGCTGCGCCAATTAGACAGAGATACCCGCAAGATGATGAATATTCACAGAAGTATTCATCCTAGATCGTCCGTTCCTCGTGTGTACCTCCCACGTCAACGGGGGGGGGCCGAGGACTCTTGAGCCTGGAGTGTACGCATGGCAGAGTAGTGACTGAGTATGGCATGTAACTACAGGAGCTCAATCCCCTCTTGCGGTTCGTAAAACATCACGAAACTGTAGGAGTGGGAGCAGGATTGTTCAAGGCAGCAAAAAGAGCCGCAGATGAACTCGGCCTCGCATTTGACATCAGGCGAGGAGGCCGGCGAGGTGCTGATGTTGCGTCAGTCACCGAACTTCAGCCAAATCGTCTGAAAGCCCGAATTAGAGCTGCCGAACAGGAAAATCTGTTTCGGCAGCACGTCGATAAACCCCAGCATGGTGTCTTCTATAAGAACATAGAAACACTGGGTTTATCGACCAGGCTGACCTTCGCCTTTCTAAGGTCAGCAGGGCTTAAGTCGGAGACCGAGGGATTCATTATGGCCTGCCAAGATGGTGTTATCAACACCTTGGTCTACCGTAGCCGCGTGTGGCGTGTAGAGGTTCCTGATATCAACTGCAGGACCTGCCATCAGGTGCCGGAATCGCTCATGCACTTACTTTCTGCATGTCCCATATATGCGATTTCGGCCTACATCCACCGACATAACGCGGCTTTACGAGTGCTATACTACCATCTAAGGCACTCGTACGGGGTAGACCAGACACCAGTGCTGCCTTACGTCCCCGGAGATATTGAGTCCGTTGTCGCGAACGAGAAATGCCGGATTTACTGGAACTACTCGTTCCCGACTGTTAGGCTAATCCAAGCCAACAAGCCTGACATAGTCCTCCTCGACCATCAACTCAAGGTGATGTATGTTATCGAGTTCTCGGCACCTGCTGAGAAAAACATCACCTTGAAGGAGGAGGAGAAACGGACCAAATATCGCGATCTCCGGTACGAGCTCCAAGTGCTGTACCCAGGCTACTCGGTCAAAATGGTCGTCCTTATAATCGGTGTACTCGGAGGGATAAAGCCTACGCTGCTCTCGGAACTGAAGATCATACCAGCCTGCCAAAAACCAGCCGAGTGGCTGGCAGGCCAAAATGCAGAAGGCGGTCATTCTGGGTTCTCTCCGTCTGCTTAGGGCACACGATTCTGGTATCTACAGTCACTAACCCTGCGGGATGCGGGGAGTGGCTGTAGTTGATGCGCCGGCGCGACTCCCGTGAGGCGTCGGAGGCCACGGGAGGACTGACCGGCATCGGGAAACCGGAAAAAAAAAAAAAAAAAAAAAAAAAAAAAATTTGTTGATCCAGAGAACTTACATAGTTATAGGATAAGTCAATTGAAAATAGACAATATCAGCAATACATTACGTTACATTACACAGTACATTATAAAAGAGAAAAAAAAGGGATAAAAAAAATCATTTATATATGTATAACAGATTCACAGCGAATTAAAATTACAAATTAAAAATATCAAGGTATGAGTGCAAAAATGCTTGTTATAATGCAAAATCATGCAGCAAAAACTCTTCCTCACTATAAAAGCAATGTGTTAATAGCAGTTTTTTTATTTTTACCTTACATTTACTTACAGACAAGTTTTTATATTCATCAGGTAATTTGTTATAAAATATAATGCCTTTATATTTTGGGCACTTTTCAAATTTTGAGGTTCTGTGTCTTGGAATTTCAAGAGTATTTATGTTTCTTGTATCATATTGATGATTGTCACCCAATCTTTTATAGTTTTTAATGTTTTTCTATGCATTTATTAATATTTGATAAATATATATGCATGGAAGTGGAAGTATATTGTATTGTTTAAATAAAGGTTTACATGTTCTACTATTTACATTGGCAAGAATTCTTACTGCCCGCGTCTGCATTATAAAAACAGGATGAGCTGTAGTTTCTGAGCCCCAGCATATTAGACAATATGAAATTATTGAGTGTATCTACTAAGTATAAAAATATTGACAAAAGCCTTTAAGTGTCTTAGGGTAAAACATAACTTAGATATTTTGTTGCAAACATTGTCTATGTGGTGATTCCAGGTTAGAGTAGCATCAATTTCTACCCCCAAGAATTTATATGTTAATTTTTGTTCCAAACTTTTGCTGTTGTATTTTATTAAACTACTATGATCGTATACTGTGTGATTTACAGAGAATTTTATAAAAACAGTTTTTTCCTGGTTTAAAAGTAGTTTGTTGCCTGACAGCCAAGTATTGGACGAGTCAATTGCGGCACATATTTGAATTCGTAAGTTTTCCTCATTCAGAGATCTACCTAAGAGACTGGCGTCATCAGCAAACATCACAAGTTCAGCAGTTTTCATAAAATTTGGAAAATCGTTTATGTAGATAATAAAAAGTAAGGGTCCTAGGACCGATCCTTGTGGAACACCTATATTACAGTTAAGTGTTGTAGATTTTACATTATTGAGTTCTACATGATGTCTCCTTTCTCTTAGGTAACTTTTAAACCACTCATAAGGCGTACCTCGCACACCATAACATTCCATTTTATATAATAGGATCTCATGGTCCACGAGATCAAATGCCTTGAGATCAAGGAACAGACCAATCACCTGATCACCCGAATCCAAGCCATAATACAATTGATTTACAAAGGATGTAACTGCATCAGCAGTTGAGAGTCTTTGCTGAAAGCCAAACTGTTGTGGTGTGAAAATTTTATGTTTAGTAAAAAATTCTTTTTGCAACTAATTTCTCAAGTATTTTTGAAAAACTTGATAGAAGCGAAATGGGCCGGTAGTTTTCTAAAAATGTCTTTGACCCTTTTTTAAATACAGGTATAATTTTGGAATGTTTAAGCTGATTAGGAAAAATGCCAGTTGATAATGATTGATTATAGCTAAGGGTTTTGCTATTAAATCTGCAACCTTTTTAAGTAAGTTTGAGCTGATTTCGTCAATACCTGTTGAGTGTGATATTTTTAAAGATTTAATTGTTTCTATTACCTCAGAGACAGATATGGGCGCCATAAAAAAAGGTTTTATTATTTTTAAAATTTAAACATGGTAATTCGGTGCTCCTAATTTTATTTTGTAAACTAAGTGGTGCGTTATTAAAATATTCATTGAAGCTATTGCTTATTTTTACTGAACAATTTACAAGTTCACCATTTAGATTAACTTCCTTTATATGATTTTTATTTTCTCTATTTTGATCCTTTTTTATGATGTTCCAAGCAGTTTTAGTTTTATTAGCCGAGTCATTTAATAGTTTCGAGTGGTACTACATTTTTGCATAGTTTATAAGTTTCTTATAGATAAATTTATATTTTTTATAAAAATTTGTATCATCTATGTTTCCCGTTAAACTGATATAATAAAGAGTTTTTAGATTTTGAGAAGAAGTAGCTAACCCTCTCGTAATCCATTTATTACTTTTATTTTTTAATGAGATTTTTTAATTGGGAAACAAATTTCAAAATAATGGTTAATGATTTGCATAAATGATTCAAAGTTAGTATTTATTTTCTTGCCTTTAAAAATAGATACATAATGTATTGAGGAATAATTATAAGGTAAATTTAAATACTTTTTAAGCTGGAAATATGGAAAGTATTTTTGAAGCAAAATAATTACATTAAATTATACCTACCTCATGAATTTAATACAGAATAAATATGCCAATGTCTCATACACTGTCATGGATAATAATTATAATAATGATGTAGTGCACTTCGTATTATTTTTTTTGTGAATTTGTGAGCTTATATTTTTTATATTTTAAGACACTTATTGTCAAAATAATATGAGCGTGTTATCTGGTATTAACACAGTTACAAAATTTGTATGAGTGGTCAAGCAGATATACCTGTATAAGATTTTATCATTTGAAGCTATATTTAACATTCTTTTTGTTACAGAAGTACAATCATATGTTTTGAGCTGTGCACAATAAGATTTTTTTTCCCAGCAGAAGACAGTAAATTGTACAGCATAAAGTGTTTTCACCAGTCCAAATCAAGAAAAGTCCAGAAGTAATAACCTAAATTCATTCTTCATGTAATATAGTAATAATAATGAAGAATTTGTTATCTCTGTTGTCACAGATAGTTTTATTGGATAGTAAATGAGATGCCAGTAGTGGAAATACTGTATTTTATTCCTAAAAATTTTCTCTGCATTCAAAAATAATTGCTCAGTAATATGATGTTCAATGCACATATAAGTATTTCGAACAAATTCTTAGTTGCACCGTAGGGACAATATATATTTTTTCTTGTTTTAGGCCATAAAAATGCCCGATAATATTTGAGGATGTACAAGCCCATCATCGGTAATAAATCTTTATATAATATCATAAATAATGCTTTAGGGATGATATTCTTTGCTGTTTTGGGCAGCAGGAATTTCTGACTGATAAAATTTAAAGACAGCACACAAACTTATTATTTATGGAGCAACCCTTCGTACTGAATTAGTAAGTAGTTTATGTAATAAATAATTTGTGTTTATTCTATCTTTGACATATTTTTATGTAAAATAGTCTAGCATTCTTCGTAAATTACAATAAAACAACTTGTGCTGTATTATAATTTATTTTTATTAAATTTTTACAAAACCATAGATTTAAAATCTGACGGTTAGGTTATAAGTTATGCATTTATAAGCAGAAATAGCCTGTTTAACGACGTCTATTCCGGCGCCTTAAATAAGTCATGATGTAGCATGCCATCATCAGTAGATAGAACAAAATACAGTAATTTTGTCTGTCCTCGTTCCCAGGTGATGGATCGTCGATAAATATTTTGAGCAAACCTAAACAGTACAAATAAACTAATTATCTTTAGGCATATTCATTCTAGTGTAGGCCCCCTTGTTTTAAATATTAATTCTTGAAAATTGTGTCGATTTATTTTTGAATATTTAAACAGTTATACTCACAGTACTTCAGTAGAACCAATATTGCGATTTCAACAATCGAGATAACCATTTTTGCTGAAAATTGTTTAAAATGAATGTCACAACTTTATTGGCGATAACTTTAACTTACCTAAACGGATGTAAATTCGTTGAAATTCGACACACTGGACTAATAAATTTGTTTGGCGGTTTGTGTCATTGTCAAAGCATTCTTCAAATTAATGAAGTAAAAACGTGTGTTCCAAATAATATTTTTCTACTATTCCTTTATGGTAATTATTACTAAACATATTTTGATGTAAAAACTTATATATAGATGGGTTTTAAACTCTTACGGGTTATGAACAGTTTTCTGTATTTTTACAAGTAAAAAATAAACAAAATCTGAACAAAATAAAATTAGAGTACTGTTTTAATTTTAGGGATGTTATAAATGATGGGTAGCTGGTATATAGGAAACTTTGGAGTAACTATTGACATAACCACATTTTGCTGTGGCTAAATGAGCACTGCTCAAAGCCAAAAAGAAAAAAAAAATGATTATGAAAAATGCATTATTGTTATTGGGAAGCAGTTTTTAATAGCTTATTTTGGTACCCTGATTTTAGTAAATACCAACAGATCGCATGCTTAAATAATAATAATAATAACGTTTATTGAGGGTATGGGATTACATAACGATTGCAAATAAATAAATACCTCTAAACGGACAGAATATTGGCAGAGCCAATTTTCAGTTCTATAAATGAGTCTGTAAAAGCTAAATTTTCTTTATAAAATGAATAAATTAACAAGTTTGAACTTAATCTACTAGACTTAATTTATTATGTTAAATTTATTAAAACATTTTATAGTTTCTGTATAAGAAGATTTTTTAAATTTCATTTGGGTAAAATGTGTTAGTGGTATTTACCAGAAGATATGGTTAACTAACTGGTATATTTAAACAAATGTTTTGATATAAAGATCGGTGAGCAATCATTTGTTTATTAAAAATTATACAAAAAATCACCTTATATGGTGTAGATGCCTGAAAATACTAACATGATATTTTGCAAACCACTCATTTTTTTATAATGGGCTCCCCATATTCTCTGTTTAACTGTATATAAACTAATCAGTTTCCTTGTACCATAGGAAAGAAGCATTTCTGCTCCTTGGTTGGACTCAAGCAGATAGTGGAAGACTTGGTGATTTTGTAGGCTGTTACCACCCTTGGCTTTTCCAGATTTCAAAATCATCTGATTTTTCTCAGAACTTCTAATATAGCGATATAAACATTTTACCTATGTTGGCTAATCGTGATACAAATTTACAAATTTTTAATTATTATTGTTTTATCATGCATATCTAAAATACATTGAAATAATACTCTTATTTTGGAAATGTAATGTTAATAAACTTTTATATTAATGATTTTTATGTAACATTTTCATTGTGATTCTATTTAATAAAGTAATTATAAAATACATTATTTTATTGTGATCCCATCCTAGTTTGTAATATTATACAAAGAAAAATATATGAGTGATTTTCTAGGATTTTGAAGTAAGAGTCTTCTAACATTTTTTAGGACACGAAATTATAATTACATTGTTAATTTTTTGTCAGTAGGGTGATTGGGATTATTTGTACCACATCTTAATCTTTAATATTCACAAATTACTTGTAAAGACATCAAAAATGAGTAAAAGAAATTTGCGTTAAAACTATATTTACTTTCTTGAAACGTGTGCATATGGGATCATGTCCCAAAAGTCAAAAGAAGTGATAATAGGCAACCCTTGGAACAAAATAAACCGTCTAACATTTGACTGATCAAATTTATGGTTCACAAACAAACATTGGATAAAAATAGGTGTTTACAAAAAGTGCCTTGGAGTAACCTGTGAGTAAGGTTACCATGCATACTCTTTAAAGAGTATGGACTCATTTGGAACTAAAAATATAAGTACTCTTACCTCTCTGTTTTAACCTGAAATATACTCTTTTTTTATTAACAACAACAAAAACATGAAAAAAACTTCCTCAACAAATTTTTCACGTGAAACGAAGCGGTCAAAACTGGGCTAATTAATGAATTACATCATAAGTTCATCAAGACAGACCCTTAATGGTTTACATTCGGTACCTCACAGATGAGATCTAGATAATAAACTTTTAGTGTCAGTGTAGAATATTCCAATATTTAGTAACTCTACCTAGATATCATGCTCTTACAGGTAAAATTATAACTTGTTTCGCAGATTATTATTTCGTTATTCACACAGTTTATTGGTTAAGTGCTTGGAGCTTAAACTGAAACAGAATACGCAGAATAGAGTGAGGAGTAGCATTAGTTTTAATGAAGCAAGTTTTGTCACAAACGCAATTTTACAATGAGATGGAAAAATGATACTTTTTATTAAAAAAAAAAAACAAAATATATCATGAATCTTATAACGTAGATAGTTTCCTTCTCTTTGCCCATTGATTTGTTTTCATTCGGTGGAATTTTATTTTAAATTACAGCTAGTATAGGTTGCTCGATATTTTGTTGTTATAATAAAAAAAATGTCTAAAAAAAAAAATTGTTTACGTTTATTATTCTGTAGTTTTTTTGTAGTAGATCTAAAATTGATTTTAATACTATTTTATGAGGTCTGTAACATTTTAATTTTTTTTTTTAACAGTAAGTTGTATCAAAAAATGTGACCTCTTAAACTTTTTTGTAAAAAAATATGAAATTTTAGATGTTGATAAAAGTGGCAGGAAACTACAGTCATAATAGTTAGGAGAATTTTTACCCTACAGTTAGTATTTAGGCCACTGTGTTTGTTTAGACTAATAAAGGTTATTATAAAGTGTACCAAATTTCGTAATTTTAGCTTTAACGGTTTCTGATATATTGGAAAAACACGTTAACAGAAGCACCTCTTTGAGGGGCTGTAACTCTCTTACGAAGTGTTTTTCGATACGTATGTTTCTAGAAAACTTTCTTAGAATTGCATGTTGTATCACTTTTCAATTTGTAACAATAAAAGGGAACACCCTGTATATGTTTGGTTTTTGATTTGTAGTCTATTTTGTGTGACATAAGTTGGTAACCCTACCTGTGAAATAAGTTAAATAAATACAGTGGCTACAACCAGGGTTGCCAGTAATTACAATTGCATGCTGTCATTAACGTCGTTAATACAATTTTCAAATCACAGCATTTCATTACAATTTGTTCGCATTTAGATTGACTACGGTTTTAGACAAAATATCAAAAAATGAAAAATAACAATTTGACAATATTTTTGTCGAACTGGTTAGTAGCAACCAGTTTCTACAAAAATATGGTCAAATTGTTATTTTTTATTTAATAGAAAATTCAGTGTTGGCTATAGGCGTGTTTTATTGCCATCTCCACTAGTGGCAATAGATGGCTGCGACAGCTATGTGATTTTCGGGTGCAGAAAAGTTATAGCCAGAGGTTATAACAACATAAATAATCGGTTTTCATTGGATAAAAATAAATTTATGAAGCACCCCGGCCCTGGGCTGCTTCATCGCGGACAAATTTCCGATATTTTTACATAAAACTAAATTATTTCTAAGCATTGATCTCATTAATTTACAAATTAACTATTACATAAAAAGGTTAATGGTAATGGTAATAGTGGGGGAGGCTGACGCCTGGCAAGTAGGCCACAGACGGGCCCTTTTTACCAACCCCCAGCTGTCCCCTCAGCCATGTGCTTCTCTTGCTCCCTCATCGAATCTTTCCGACCTTCTGATGAAGGTCAGGATGTCACTCATTGCAAGGGAGCTCATCTACTCCCTTAGATCAGAACCGAAGATACTGTGTCTCAGGCGCCCAAATGCTTCACATTGTCCCAGGAAGTGTGCACCTTGGACATGTAGGGTCTTCCTCAATACCTATCAATGATAGATGCCTCCTAAGTCTGCAGTGGCCTGTCAGAACACCGATTAATAGGTTTAGAGTTTTCCGACTCCGTCCCAGCAACCAGGCCGATCTCGATTTGTTCGGCCCCGTCACAAAATCTCGGGTTTGCCTGCAGGCCCTGTTTGTCCTCCAGTGCATCCTCAGTGTCTCGTGGGCCCACTCATTGAGGGCCGTTGTGACTTGCCTTCTTGAAATACCTAACATAGGCTCAGGCCCGTGCAGGGTTCCTCGGCTCCGAGTCTAGCCAATTCATCGGCCTTCTCGTTGCCTGGAACTCCCGTATGTCCCGGGACCCATACCAGTCTCACTTGTTTATGCCTAGCCAGCTCTTCTAGGGCATCCCCACACTCCTGGACGAGAACTGATCTTGGCCTGGGGGAGCACACCGCTTTTAGAGCAACCTGGCTATCGGAGCAGATGTATTATCTGTTCCGCCCCATTCCTAACCTCAACCCTACCCGCCACCGCTAGGATGAAGAAAACCTCTGCCTGGAAGACCATGGTGTACGAGCCTAGGGCAAAGCTCTCATGTACTTCTTTGCCTTCCAGATATGTTCCCGCCCCGGAGGACGGTCTAGTGGCCACCCGAGATCCGTCTGTGTAACACACCAGAGAGTCCGGGCGGAAGTCAATTCTTCCTTCGCTCCACTCCTCTCTACTGGGAAGAGTGAGAGTGTAGTTCCTTTCCAACCTTAGCTGATCTTTCGCTTCTCTCACCTTCAGGACAGAGAGAGGGATTTCCCTCTCCGTCAGTCCAGCAATTGCTGCGTAACCTCTTCAGCTCTGCCTGAACACTGCCAGCTCCTAGAATTTCGCATTTTCAGATAGGTCGCCATAGCCTCCCTCTTTATCCACAAGGGAAGCGTTGGCAGGCCTAGAAGAACCTCCAGAGCAGCTGTCGGTGTCGTCCTCATTGCGCCAGTGATCCCTAGGTAGACTAGTCTCTGGACTTTTGCCAGCTTTCGTGACGTAATCGCTCTGTCCACGCTCGGCCACCAGACCACAGATCCATACTGGAGCCTCGGCCTGATGACCGCCGTGTACAGCCAGTGTAGGATCTGTGGGTTGAGGCCCCAGTTCCTACCTACCGCTCGGCGCAATTGCCAGAAGGTTGCAGTCGACTTTTTATGACGTTGTCGATCTGCGGCCTCCATGACAGTTTGCTATCTAGGGCCACTCCTAGGTACCTAACCTCCTACACAAGCGCGAGAGGTTTACCGTACATGATTGGTGCCCTAAAATCCTCTATTTTTCTTCTCTTGGTGAACAGGATCATCTCAGTCTTAGAGCAGCATTAACTCGTCTCTCTTCCAGCGCAGATTTCACCCATCTGACCAGTACTGGAACAGTACCTCTAGTCCGAGGGGCATCGCAGATAGTATAGTCCCGTCTGACCCCGCTGCTTTAAAGGGCTCGAACTCATTCACTGCCCAGGCTACCGCTCCATCCTTTACAATCTCCTCGGCAAGCCGCCAGTCAGCTGGTGGCATCGGCTCCTCCGAGGGTACTGCAACAGTAGCGCTTTCGCCCGGGAAGTGAACTTCTAAGAGGTGTCTTAATGACTCCTCCCCAGAAGTAGTCCAAGTCCCATCTTGCCTTCGTAGTGAACCTATCGTCTCCCTTGTCTCGCAGCTGAGTATTTTCATCAGTCTGGCGGTTTCCGGTAGGGAGTTCATTTCTCCACAATACTTCCTCCAGCTTTCTCTCTTGCTGCGCCTTAGTTCCTTTTTAAAATTTCTCCTAGCCTCCTTGAAGTCGTCCCATGAGGAATCCGTCCCTCTCTTGACGGCTCGATTGTTAGCACGTCTGGCCATCCGGTGCAGGCCATCAAGCGACCTACTCCACCATCGGCCCTACGTACTCCCACCGCCTTGAGTGGACAGGCTTCCTCATATGCTGAGACTATATGACTTTCTAGGCTGGCTACCTTTATGTCCAATTCCTCAGGGAAGATAATCCTCCTCCCCGGTTCGTCTTGGAGACTTGCCAGGGTAAGGAGATACCTTTCCCAGTCAGTTTTTCTTGGATTTCTTCGGAGGGTGTCCTCTGTCTTTTCGGACCCAATCTTGAATCTAATCATCCTGTGATCAGACATCGAGATATCCTGAGTTACCCTCCAGTCAGAAATTTTTTCCATCAAATTTTGAGAGACCAGCGTAATATCTATCACCTCCTGGCGGATACGCTTGATAAACGTTGACTCTTTTCCTCTGTTCATAACTTGTAGGTTCGTCGACGCCAGGTACTCTAATAGAGCTTCGCCCCGGGTGTTGACGTCGGAGCTGCCCCACACTATATGATGAGCATTGGCGTCGCATCCAATTATTAATGGAAGACCTTCATTCCTTGCAAATGCAACCATATCTTCTAATTCCTGAGTAGCGCGTTATCATATGGAAGATAAATACTGCTAACTACTACCTTATATTTAATATTTCTTACCTTATATTCCAGGACGACTGTTGTAGCATCCTTGGTTCCAAGTTGGGGCAGAGGCACCAACTGGCCAAGCGATGGTAGATTCAGGGTCGGGCGCAATACCAATGCCATCGCGCGCTTGTTTACGATGAGGATGACACGATACACTTCAGTTGTTATCTGTCGGTCGATGCATAGAGTACTAATAAATAATAAATAGTGTTGAGCGTAAAGAGTAGAAAACGACCGTACGCTGATAAAGTGAATAAATTTATCGGTGATTTTCCGGATTTATTCTATGATGGATGTAAAATAATTTGTAAAGTTTGTGATCAAGACTTAATGTGCTGGAATAAATACGGCCGCAAAATTCATGTCAATAGTAACCGGCATAAAAATAAAAAAATGGCGTGTCTTCTTTGGAACCTCAGTTTATGTTTGATTTACTGTTAATGCTGATTGCCTGTGATGTTCCCCTGCGCATATTGGATAAACCAGCATTTCGGGAGTTCTGGAATAAATACAATCCCCAGGTGAATTTACCAAGTCGTTCATCGTTACGTAGATATATACCAAGTGTTCGTGAAGATATTGTAAATAGGATTAAATGTGCATTAAAAAATACACGGCTGTGGTTATGTGTTGACGAGACGACAGATTGTAAAAAAAATTCTATTTTAAATGTTATAGTACGTGTACTCGACCATTGTTAAACCAACATGTCCACTTTTACTAGCTAGCAAAAGACTAACTGCGTGTACTGGCGAAACAATTACGCGGGTGGTGTTGGAGACTTTCGAAAAATTTGAACTGTCAACAAGTCAAGTGTTGATGTTTGTGACCGACGGTGCTGCGACAATGCGTTTGGTGGGCCGTTTTCTTTAAAGAGACGATTGTAGGTTTTTACATGTTACGTGTAAAGTGCATGCGTTCCATCTTGTAGCAGAAACGATTCGAAAATGTTTTCCAGAGGTAGATGCATTAATAGCAAATACAAAAAAGTGTTTCTCAAATCTCCTAAATGGCTTCGAGCATTTCACACACTGTGTCCTGGTATTCCGGAACCACCAGAGCCGATTCTTACACGTTGGGGAACGTGGTTGAAGGCAGATTTTTATTATGCTGAATATTTTCAACAAATAAAAGCTGTGATACTACAGTTCAACCTTAACGAGGCTGCAGCTATTAAGGAAAGTCAGGCAAGCTTTCAAGATGTTTCCCTTGAGAGTGTATTACGGAAAGATTCTGATTTTACCAAATTAAGACAAATTTGTGATGGTGCATCTACAGCTGCGTTAAGTGAGTTCACAGAGTGTTTTACTTATGCCTGTATTACTTCCGTAGATGTCGAACGGTCTTTTTCAAAATACAAACATATTTTTTTCACCATAGCGAACATCGCTTACTGAGACAACTGTAGAAACATATCTGATGCTACACAGTTATTATAGAAGTGCTCCAGTTTGTGATAACGACAACCAAGCTACTCATAAATCTGCTTAAGAAGGTGAGTTTTGTACATTTTTTTATAAAGTGTACCAGCATTAATAAAATTTATTTCCATTTATGTTATTTATTTATTATTAGTTATCACTTTGATATACAATGTACATGTGTGAACGTCATTTAACAGTTTAATAATAATGTGCAGCACTAAGCTTACAAAATATAAGGAAATACATAAAAAAGAATTTAAAGCGAACGAAATAGTACAAAAACATACATCACAATATATAAAATATTTTTGTTTTTATTATTGTACTTATTCAAGTATTTTGATATGATGCATACCCAGTACGTCTCTGTAGGATTAATGACCTTGGCCAGGGTTAACTATAATTTATTTGCGTCTCTGGTTATACCCAGTGTTGCTCTTGTCATTACTTTAGTAATAGATCTATTACTATTTAAGTTAATTTATTACTTCATTACTTTCTGTCCTAAATCTATTACTATTTACCGTTGACTGAAAAAGTGGTTAACTTTTCAATCAATGCTATTTAAATTTTACATCTTTTTTTACAGTACAGACATCTTTAATCTAACACTAACATATTATAGTTTCTAGAAAACAGGAACTTAATTTAGTTTGCACAGAAAATATTATTTTAAGCCAATACTTCGTCTATCCAACGGTAGATGGCACCTTAAATTTTCTGAACCCTGTATAATGTACAGAAACGCCGAAAACGTGTGTACCTTCAGCTAGTCTTCCAAGTTTGTACTTGGCCGCCGCATTTAATAAATGGCCGCCGTGACATATTTTTGTGAGAGAACCTAATGAAAGTTAGTTTGAGGGTTTATCCTTAGATGGTGGAAATTTTAAACAGGAAGTTTTAAATTTGGATGGATGGTATCCGATAGATAGCAACTCAATCGGTCATTGGTTAACTAAGTAGATTTTGATAAATATGCCTATACACCAATTGTTTGATATTGCTATCAGTTTGTAGATGGCACTGTTGCCTAATACACGTCAGAATATTAAATATCCTTAATTTTAACCTAAGTTTTTTATTTTATTAAAGTGTTAGTGTGTGTAACTAAATAAACCAACAATGAGCGAGTTTTTTTCATAAAAATAAAATTTATTACTATTTATTAGAAATTTGTTACTATTTTCGGACGCCATCTATTACCGAATTTATTAACACGAGCGCAACACTGACCTATTTATCTATGCTGCTCAGTGCCGAGCCGTCCGGCAATAGTTTGGAAGTAAAGTAGAAAACTTGTTTTCTGTTACCGAAATCAATATGCCATCTAGAAACTAAAATATTAAACATTTAAAAATCATATAATTTTAAATATCACAACATTCATAACAAAAAGAAACAAATTAGAAAAACTAGTTTTACTGATCTTAATATGGACACGATAATTGATGTTGATCGGTATTATTATACATCAAATGGATTAAGAATACTAATAAAAATTTGATAATCAATCATTTTAGATATAACAAAGTAATAGATAAATTAATTATCTATGAACGAAAGTGGAACTTTTTATTTATTTATTTAACCATAACCATTTATTTGCGATTAGCAACAACAATCGTTTATTGGTCGCTTTAATTTCCAGGGTTATTTGGACAATTTTGAATTTCCCGCTAATTTATAGGTCAAATGATTAGCTCTGGATCGGTTTTTTTGTACCTAAGCGAGAGTGGCAGGTGTAAGGTCATGAACCTTGTTCAATGTATTCTTATTTGAAATTCAATGAAAGGTCGAGTGAAGTCGTGATATAGTTTATTTAACACTACAATGGTGTATAATATGTAGATAATAATATCCCGAATAGGAAAAATCAATGAAAAATTAAGGTGATAGTTGTTTCACTGTGTGTTTACAAAATAAATAATTTAGAAGATGGATATGGAGCAGAGTTTAAAAAACGAAATGCTAAGCGATAAAAATAGAAATAACTCAAATATGTGCCTAACTGTTGAACTGTGTGTAGTTTGTGGTGATAGAGCTTCAGGCAGGCATTATGGGGCCATATCTTGTGAGGGCTGCAAAGGTTTTTTTAAAAGGTCTATTCGAAAACAACTAGGATATCAATGTAGAGGAGCTAAAGATTGCGAGGTTACCAAACACCATAGAAATAGATGTCAATATTGTAGACTGCAAAAGTGCTTAGCGTGTGGGATGAGAAGTGATTGTAA
This sequence comes from Rhamnusium bicolor, assembly GCA_029963845.1. NCBI lineage: Eukaryota > Metazoa > Arthropoda > Insecta > Coleoptera > Cerambycidae > Rhamnusium > Rhamnusium bicolor. Next base: position 1,263,027 of record JANEYF010004805.1, on the reverse strand, counting down.
GTATATTTTTCAACTCTCAAAGTTTCACAATTAATGAAAATACAAGAGAGACTGTTTATATAACTTACATTAAATTATATTTTTATGACGTAAATGCCTCTTATTATATTTTTATTAATTAAGAAAATATATTGTAGCTGTACAACATGAAAGAAAACCTATTATAGATAAAAAGGAGTATGTGAATAGTTCAGAAATAAAGTTTAATCCAAGTGCTTTGAATGCTGTCAACAAAATATTTATTCGGAAAGACTTGAACACAGAATCTGGACTAATTCCAAACCCTTTCTGCCCAAGTGACCTGGGACTACAGTTTTTAAATAAAAGAATTGGTAAGTGTCAACATTTAGTAATTTTTTATTATATAGGAAACCAGAAAATTTCTTGAAGAAATTTTATATAAGTATGTGTTTTTGCCTGTGTATTACAGAAGTCATAGAAAAATTATAAGTTTGTTATTATCTGTACATTCTGAGATATCAAAGTATCTACAAAGTTAGTCATGCCAGACTGCATAATTTTATTACCAGAAATATTTGCTAATGGAATTTAACAAGATAAGAATTTGATTAGTTTATTTTCATGCATTGTTCCGTATTGAGAAACTCTTTGCCTATTTCTTACTTTTAAATACTTTAATGCCAATTTACCTCTAAAAAATAACTTTCAGTAAACTCAGAAGAAATGTTTTTATATACACCATGTTCAATTTAAGATACTTCCTCTTTATTATTTTCAGATGTTTAAATTTAAATATGAAAAATTTTGCTTATTCATTTATTTATTTATTGACAACTGTACAACAGCACTAGGCCTTACAGAGTGTGTCTAAACTTAGGTATAAGCAACTTATAATTAAACATACACTAGGTATACTAAAATCTACAGACAATAATTTGGACAATTAAAATATATTTTTATGGACATGTATCACAGTAATAAAATGGTAAATAACATCAGTTTATTGCATCCGTTACTTTCTCTTTAAAATTCCCAATACTGTTAAAATTAATATCAATCATATTGTTGTTGTTGCATATATTGTTGTACTGAATGCATAGTCTTGCTAAAAGTGATGATTGAAGGTAGTTTGTTCTAGGACAATTTATATGAAACGTTAGGCTTTTTATAGTTCTCTTGTCAGGCACTTTAAAGTGTATTTCATACAATAGGTACATACAGTCAGTTAAATTGTTGCAGATGTTCATAAAAATTTGTATATCCTCTGCAAATAATAATATATGACAGTCTATGTTGTTTGTAATATTATTTATGAACATCAAGAATAACAAGGGGCCCAGGTTGTTTCCTTGTGGGACGCCCGAGGTGGCAAAAAATGTCCTGGACTCGCTGTTATTGCGTTGACAACATATAATGGATGATTTGATAAATAAGAATTTAATAGTTTTATGAGTTGTTCTGAAAAACCATGCTTTAGCTTTAGTCAATGGAATATGATGGCTTAAAAAAAAAAAAAACAAAAAAAAAACTGTAATTTTTTTTTTTAATTTAAATAAAGCTTAAGAATAAAAATTTAAGTAGGAAAAATCCACGTTTTATAGAATATCATAATTTAAAGTTTTGAATCTCATTATCTATCAAACAATTTTTTTTTTTGCGCATAAAATGTATTATTTTTAGACTGATCAAAAAAACTTGTTTTAATAAAACAACTTTAGGGTTCTACAGTCTTGTCAATTTTTGATAGAAGAAGAAAAGCTGGTTTGATTAGTCACTTTTGGCTTTAAGTTAGATGGTAGCTTTATAAAAGCCTTGAAAAATCTGTGTAGATAAATGCACTGTTTTTCAGGCTTTTTTGTAGAAAAACAGCAAGTTAGTGTATAGCTCATATGAAAAAAATCATTAAATGAAACATAAATGGGCAGTAAACTACCGATAGTAGTTGACTTGCCTTTACTACAGTGTATGTTGATTTTGGCTAATAAGTATTTCATATGATATTTGGAAGAGAAATATTTCCTACTAGGTTGTATATTCATATTTCCTATTTCGTTTGTAGCCAACAATTCGGCATCTGATATACCTTACCATTTATCGCCAAGTCAAGCAAGTATTGAAGATGATATTTCGATGGACAGTACAAATACTGGTACTGAACTTAGTGATGCCTTATCTATGGCTCGTGACAAACAACTGATTTCTAAAGCATTGGACACTATGGCGAGAGTTCAGTGTTTGAATGGGACTGACCTGTCGAATCTTGCGAGTGAAGAAAACTGTTTTGAGTATGATGGACCAATTTTACAAGAACAACACGCTGCCTTTAATTTACAAATACCGGGACCTGTACCACCATACCTAAATATTCATTATATTTGTGAAAGTGGATCTAGATTGCTGTTTTTGTCTGTGCACTGGGCTAAAAATATACCTGCCTTCCAGTACTTAAGGTAAAATATCACAATTTATTTTCCAATAAATACTTTAACTTGTGCGTTTTGTAGCTCCGACACCCAAGTATCTCTCCTTAGGGGGTGTTGGTCCGAATTATTCACCCTTGGTTTGGCACAGTGCTCACAATCATTATCTTTATCGACCATATTGTCAGCTCTTATCAGCCATCTTCATGCCTCAATTGCTCAGGACAAAATGTCTGCTAACAAAGTCAAACAAGTTACGGATCATATAGTGAAATTACAGGATTATGTCACTAGCATGAATCGGCTCCATGTAAATGAACAGGAATATGCATTCTTAAAAGCGATTACTTTGTTTTCTGCTGATCAGCCAGATGTGCTCTTAAGAAGGCAAATTGAGAAGTTACAAGAAAAGTCCTTCCAGGGTTTACGGAGCTATGTTAACAACTGTTTTCCCGATGATAACGATAGATTTCCAAGGTAATGTGAGAGGGGCGTTCTTTTTTCTGTTTTTGGATTGATTGTTTACCAAATTTTTTACCTGTGTGTGAATAATTACATGACATGAAAAGTTCGCCAAATGAAATTGTATGTATTGAGTCCTCAATTGAGTCTTTATTTTAATTGTGAATATCGTAAAAATGGCGAAGCAGAAGTAAAAGAGAAAATTATTTATCAGATAAACAATTATTCTGAAAAAAAACTTCAAAAAAAATGTAAACTGTTAATCACAGCCTTTCAAAGAAATAAAGAAATTTACGTTATGTATTGTGCTTGATAACTCGGTCAATATTCAATTATTTTAACAAAGATTTTTTAAATAGATTGAAAAATTACTGAGAGAACATGATGTCAGGTTTTTGATAGTAACTGAAATTGTAAAATGAAAAGTGAAAAAGGGCAATGTATGAAAAAGCTATTCTATTTATACCTAAAATTTTATTTACACAGGATGGACATTTTTCTATATAATATATTAAGTATTGATAAGATCCATTAAAAATAATCGAGATTGATACGGTCAAAATCCATAAAAATTTCAAAATTAATGAAATTGAAAAATCCATTAAATTGCTTATCCACGAAACTCAAAATCCATAAAATTATCAACATGTATAAAACGTTTAAAATCTCTTGTGATCAAGAACCTTGAAACTAAATTTTATAAAAGAACAAAATCCGTAAATGATCATTGATAAACCTTCAGAATTCAAAAATGAAATAACCATAGAACGATTTGTTACTTAAAATACATATAATTATCAGAATTCATTAAATGACCAAAATCCATAAATTGATCAAAATCCATAAACTTGTCAAATCTGTTGTGATCAGGATTGTATATAAGCATCCTTTACAGTCATACGGAAATGGCAGTATTTCTAGCAATTTCATTGGCCGTTTCAAGGCCATGGCATGGCGTGCTCATCAGATATCCTTTTTAAAGGGGAATTCGGCACCGTGAAAATAAACAAACTATAATAAAGGGCAAGGAAAATAAACCAACTGTAATAAAGGGCAAGGAAAATCTTACTAACGAACTAAAAATACTTATTTAAAAAAAAAAAAAAAGTTTACGATTCGAACCCTCGACCTACCGCGTGCTAGGCGAGTGTCTTCTGTATCGTCTAACGAATTCATTGCAGACAAATGATTCCAAAAGGATGTAATACACTTTAATATGTCATGTAACTGCGCATGCCTTGAGGTTATCTTAAAACGGCCAATGAAATTGCGATTAATACTTCCATTGTCGTATGACTGTAAGGAATGCTTATATGCATCAGGATTTCTAAAACGACCAAAATGATCAAAAATATGCCATAAACTTATCGGAATCCATAAGATGGTGGTCATACCACGGTAAAAATCCATAAAATTGTTAAAACAACATTCTAAAACCATTGCCAAAATCAGTAAAACTTCGTAAATCCAGGAAATATTAAGTTAAGGACATACTAGACACAGAAACAGGTACTAAATGTGGTAGGTGGATGTAGCTAGAAATTTTTTAAAAAATTGCAAGTAAACTAGATAAAAAAAGTCTATAACTGGAAATTATTTTCGAACATACAGGGCGAGCCAAGACGAAATTACATGACCAAGTGCCTTTTTTTTTAAATGGAATGCTATGTATATCAGTACATTTTTTGAAGCCTCTTTCTAGGCTCTATTCATTTCTATATTATTATTGGCTATCTCCCAACCACTTTGATGTAATGAATTTTTTTGTTGAAATAATGCCATCTGCAGATAGATATTAAAAAAATCACCACAGTCACAATTATGGGTTTTAAGAAAAACTTATGTGAATACCAGTTACGAGACATCTAATTAATATTTTTGAATCATTTTCATTTCCTAAAAATGTACAGGGTGGCCAAAAATTAGTATTCAATTAAGAACTTTTTAAATTCAATTTTCTCAATTTTTTCAAATGGAACACCCTGTATATTTTTCAACGATGTGATGTAAAAATGAAAAACGAACATTTTTTTGTAAGTACTTCCCTATGGCTAATTACAACCATTTTCGTTTTATTGAGCAATAATTACAACATTCAAAAATAAACTTAAAAAAAGGGGTTTCTTCAAATAACTCAGTAGAAAAAATTATAATAAATGTTCCACATGTTGGCCATTTTGATTGGCACACATCTCTATGCTCTTTTGAAATGAGGTTCCCACTGTTCCTAAAACTGCCGGTGTGATAGATCTAAAGGCAGTTATTATTCTTTCCTTCATATTTTGTACTGTTGTTGGTGTGTCTCTATAAACAATTTCCTTCACGTATCCCCATAAAAAGAAATTAATTTTTGTAAGATCTGGGGATCTAGCAGGCCATTTAGTGGGTCCATTTCTTCCAATCCATTGATGAGGATAGATTTTATTTAAGTGGTCTCTAACTGCATTTAAATAATGTGGTGGAGCACCATCTTGCTGAAACCACATCCTATTTCGAATTCTTCCAGGGAGATTTACCAATACTTGTGGTAGATAGTTTTCCAAAAATGAAGATAAATAGCTCCAGTCAATGTACCATCAAAGAAATGTGGCCCTATTACATGTTCTCCAATAATTCCTCCCCAAACGTTTATAGACCATCTGTGTTGGTTATCAACTTGCATAAAAAAGTGAGGATTTTCCGAAGCATAATAATGGAAATTGTGCCTATTAACAAATCCATTTTTATGAAAAAGTTGCCTCATCAGTGAATAAAACATTATTGAAGAAGTTGACATCAACTTGCATTTTACCTCTGGCCCAATTACAAAATTGTAGGCGCTTTTGAAAATCGTCATCAGATAATTCCTGGTGCATTTGAATATGATATGCATGCAACTTATTTGTTTTTAAGATTCGATCCATAGACCGTCTACTTTTTTCCCACTAATGAGGTCACTTCTCTTTGACCAACATGGGGATTCTCAACCGTTGCCAGCACCACAGAAAACTTATTTTCTTTGTTCACAACACGTTTTATTCTTTCACTTTTTTTATATTCGACATTTCCAGTTTCCAGAAATCTATCGAGAAGGTTTTGGAAGCTGCTAACATCAGGAAGCCTTCTTTCAGGATAACGTTGGTAATAAATTCTATTGGCAAGTAAACAATTTCTGTCTGACTCGCCCAAAACAAAAGTCATGTCTACAATTTCCGCTTTATTAAAATTCATATTGTAAAATTCCAAATATTTTAAATTCAATACAAATTGTAACTAACGACCGATAAGTGTGATAAATGCTCCTTTGTACACGACAATTTATACCAATCAAGTTTTATTGCTTGTCGAATAACGAAAACAGCAAAAAAAATGTACAAAAAAAACATTACAGTAAAGGACTGGTTAAATACTATTTACTCATTTCAATGGAAATGGTCCCACTAAATGGCCTCATTTCAAAAATTGCATAAAGACGTGTGTCAATCAAAATGGGCAACACGTCGAACACCTATTATAAATTTTTCTAATGAATTATGTGAGGGAACCTCTTTTTTTAAGTTTATTCTTTAATTTGACACTTATTTATTTATAAAACGAAAATGGTTGCAATTAGCCATAGGGAAGTATTTACAAAAAATGTTCGTTTTTCATTTCTACATCACATTGTCGAAAAATATACAGGGTGTTTCATTTGAAAAAATTGAGAAAATTCAATTTAAAAGGTTCTTAATTGAAAAATAAACACTTATTTATTTATAAAACGAAAATGGTTGCAATTAGCCATAGGGAAATACTTACAAAAAATGTTCGTTTTTCATTTTTACATCACATCGTTGAAAAATATACAGGGTGTTCCATTTGAAAAAAATGAGAAAATTCAATTTAAAAAGTTCTTAATTGAATACTAATTTCTGGCCACCCTGTACAGTTATAGAAAATGAAAATGATTCAAAAATATTAATTAGATGTCTCGTAACTGGTATTCACATAAGTTTTTCTTAAAACCCACAATTGTGACTGTGGTGATTTTTTTTAATGTTCATCTGCAGATGGCATTATTTCAACAAAAATAATTCATTACATCAAAGTGGTTGGGAGATAGCCAATAATAATATAGGAATGAATAGAGCCTAGAAAGAGGCTTCAAAAATTGTACTGATAGCATTCCATTTAAAAAAAGAGGCACTTGGTCCTGTAATTTCGTCTTGGCTCGCCCTGTATGTTCGAAAATAATTTCCAGTTATAGACTTTTTTATCTAGTTTACTTGCAATTTTTTAAAAAATTTCTAGCTATCGTAGAACTCGAGATTTCGAGGTTCGACGCACTATTGCCCCACCCTGTATATATGTTACACAAAAAAGTAGAAGGAAACAGATCTTGCATACGTACCATAAAATAATTATGTTACATATTTCCTTGTCAAACTACATTTTTTACCTAATTATTACTATTTATAGGTTATTGTTGCGTCTTCCTCCGTTACGAGCTTTGGAACCAAATATATTGGAGGAGCTCTTTTTTGCTGGATTAATAGGGCAAGTTCAAATTGACAGTGTTATTCCTTATATTTTGAGAATGGGAAACAGCATTTCCAACTCTGGCAATAATAGACAAGTGAAAACTGAACATTTGGAAGAATTTATTTGCAAATAACCATTGTCGTGCAATGATCCTAAAGGATTCTTTTTTAATAATTTATGTATCGTGATTTATTTATGTTCTTTATTTTATTTATAAAATTATTACTTGTAATTAATTTACGTAATAATATGCTGTGTACTGTATAAATGTATTACTTGTGCTTTAGGAGGCACAGACATTTTTAATGCTATATTATTTGTGGCACAAAGCAATAATCTTTGGTGTTTGTGCAATAGGTAGTTTATTATAAAAATTATTTGCTTTATAATTTTATTTCTATTAAACCGAAAAAAATTATTATTTTTTGCCACTTTCGAGCAGATGATAATTTTTTTTACTTAATTTTTAAATTGTTTTACCAAAGATCATATTTAGTTTTATAAATATATTTGTGTTAAGAAAGTTGCTTTGTGCTCTGCTTAGAGTGTACAATTAAACCCAGGGACTCGGACCTGAACTTGTTTCAGTGATCTTAAAAAAATGTTTACTTAACCGCCTCTCAAGTCACCAAAGTAACTCCCAAAAAATCCAAGAGTTTTGTGTTGAGTAAAAAGAGACCTACTAAGAACAAACAAGTAGATAAGAAAATAATTTGCTTGACGTCATTTCTCAAATAATTCAGTTTCAAGAAATTAAATAAACGATTCCATAATGCAGGCATAACCTTAAAACATTTGACAGCTGGAAACTGCCATGCACAATAAGTTGTTTTTGTAGGTCTATCCCACTAATTGTGTTTGCTGCATAACACATTCTATCCAACTGTTACTGTGCTCGGTAGCAAATTTACGATTTATTACGGATTGTGTGAAATATGCGGGAAAAAATTAAACTAGAAAATGCTCAGCTGTAGTAAATGTGCAGTAACTGTTTTATTTGGCCTGGCAGTATTTCTGATTGTTGATTTGATGAATAATCCAGGGTTTAATAATGTGTCCTGTATATTGCTAATATCACCTTGCCATTTATCATTCAAAAATGTGGGTTGGAAAATTGTATGTGCAAGATCACTATACAGCGTGTTCCAAATTCGAACTTCACCATTGAGATATCAGAAACTTGTAGAGAGTCAGTTAATTGGCAAAGTTGTGGCAAATCAAATGCTGATTTTGAATCCGTCGAGAAATCAAACCTAACTGCGATGGTTTCCAAGTTATTTCCAAAAGACTGAAATTATGTGTTGGTTTTTGCCAAATATCTTAAAAACGATTGCGTGCGAAGACAAGACTAGACTCTAGAGTGGTCAGTTTATCAAACGCGACCTACAACTTTTTATTTTCTTATTGGTTCCATATTGGATTTTTACAGATTTGAAATCTACATAAAATTATCATTCTCCTGGTGTATGACACTAATGGTTTATGTTGTTAGTTGGGAATAGCTGCAAATCACTTGCGTTCGCAACTAATAGATAGATAGATTTATTACGGACCACTGACAATATAAAATTGTATAGTACATGTCAAAAACAACAAAAAACAAAAATACATATACATATAGGAATATCACAGACAAACTTAAAAGGAAAAAAATATATGTGTATACATGTCATATTTCTAACAAAATCACAATTTATAAAAGGTCAATAAAATAAACATTTAATTATTTAAGAACACACTAGGTGTTAGTTCTTTGGTATCATATAGTTTGGCTGATATTAAGCAATCTCTCACAATTTTTTTGAATTTGACAGTATTGATTATATTCCTTATTTCTTCTGGTAGCATCCGAAAAGATTTTATGCACTGATAATAGCATCCCTTTTCAAATAGTGTAGAATTATGGGCAGGGAGAGAAAAATTTGTTCTTTGCCTGGTGTTATGTGTATGATCATTTAAAACACTTGTAAATAAACTCTTGTTAGTTTGAACAAAACACAAACATTCATATATGTAGACACATGATAATGTCAATAGTTTAAGCTGTTTGAATATGACTCTACAAGATTGGCTATACTTAAGATCTGCTATTAATCTTATTGCCCTTTTTTGGATAATAAAGATAGACTGAATTTGAGAACCACCCCAGAAAATTATACCATATTTCATTATAGAATAAAAATTTCCATAATATGTTGTATGTAAGGTATTTCTGTTTATTACTTTTTTTAATTCTTTAAGTGCATAGCAAGATTTACTTAGTTTAATACCAAGTTCCTGAATATGATTCTGCCAGTTGAGATGTTCGTCAATAGTGACGCCTAAGAATTTTGAAGATGTGGCAAACTCAATATTCTGATTGTCTAGTTTTAATGTGGTTGGGTACTTACTACTATTTCTAGAGTGTCTGAAAATAAGACAGTTTTAGAGATATTTAAAACAAGGGAATTTTCCTCAAACCACTTAATAACCCTAGTAATGTTAATTTCATTGAGCCTTTCAACCTCTTCAAAGTTCTTTCCAGTTATTAAGATATTAGTATCATCTGCATAATTGGTTAATAAGAGTGACTCACAATCTACAACTTTTGGCAGTTCATTTATATACAAAATAAAAAGCAAAGGTCCCAATACACTGCCTTGCGGTACTCCTACTGTAGTGGGTTTTGATGTAGATTTGTATTTAATCCCTTCCTTTGAAATTGTAACTTTTTGTTCTCTATTTAGCAAATATGATTGGATTCAGTTATATGCCGTACCGCGTATTCCATAATTTTCCAATTTTGATAGTAAAAGGGCATGATTGACACAGTCAAAAGCTTTTGACAGATCTAGGAAAATACCCAAATAAAATGTATTGATAGCAGTGGGGCCCATGTTGTGCAGTACTTTTGATTTTGTTGTTATTGTGATGTTATCAACTGTAATTAAAAGTTGTTCACTTAATATGGAAACAAAAATCGTTTTTTGGTGTCTCAACTAACAAAATAAACCATAAAGTGTCATACATCAGGAGAACGAGAACTTTATGTAGATTTCAAATCTGTAATAGTCCAATATGGCGCCATAAGAAAATCAGAATTGTAGATCACGTTTCAAAAACTAGACACTAGAAAAACCAACACTACTAAAACATTCATGAAAAAGTGCCTTTAGAAGGTTAAAGTCTTATCTTCGAATCGATTAATTGGGAAAAACGAAAATACTAAATTTTAGTTCTTTGGAAATAACTCGGAAATAATCGCACTCGGCCTTGATTTCTCAACGGATTCAAAATCATCATTAAATTTGCTACAACTTTGCTAATTTACCCGACTCTCTATCTCATGGTTTCCGATATCCCAACGGTGAGGATCAAATTTGGGACACTGTATACAACCTTAGGCATATCAGATTATTAAGGCATTTAAATAAATATTTATGATTGTGCCACCTCTCCTCTCTCTTTGTCGCCTTGTTGAGAGCGGGTGATGTCACGAAAAGCATTGTACCGGTTCCGAAACACAAATTTATTTATAGGACGCCAATATAACAAAACACAAAAAGAAAAATATGTATATAAATATAGGCGACTCTCAGGGGGAGGATTGCTGGTAGAGCGTTATAATACTGTTGGCGCACTTATTTTTCACTGAAGGCAATAGTTTTTGTTTTGTATTAAAATGTCCTTAAGCACTGAGGGAATGCTACCTAGGCAGTGGCCCTATCTACCTAACGCTAATAAATAATTTGGTTTAACTAAAATAGAATTTGGTACATGTCACAAATGTTTGTCGTTAATTGTCCTTGGGCAATGTTTGCCAAAAAGAATTAATTAAAAGGGTCTAGCTACCTAAAGAGTACGTAATAAACTTTACGACTCGTGATTATTTGTCTATTATAATAATTAGAATGACAGGTTTCTCACTACCTAATTTCTATACAATTTACCTGCCTAACTGGCCACTGCAGTTTAGGCACCTGTGATTATTAGAAGGTATTCTGAAAGTAGGATGAAATAATTATGTGTACTTGTGAACAAAACAAAACTAAAAAGCAACACAGCACTAGCACACGATAATAAAAAAAAACACAACACTGCACGAGGGGAATGGGTTCACTTAACACGTGGCTTAAAATTTCACGAAATAAAAATTAAAAAAAAAAAAAATGAATAAGTGAGTAGTGTTTTGGCGGTGAACGAGAATTTGATTCCGTAATTTTGAATGTAGTGATTTGATTATGTGATTTTGTAAGTGGCGGTAGCATGGGTGACGCTAGCTTTCTCTTTTTTTTGTGAGTTTGGCTTGGTATATCGGTGTCTCGTGACTGTCGCGAAACTCGGACCTCACTTGACTAACTAATTATTTTTTACCGCCCTATAACCCGGCGTCTGGTTTTGGTTCGAATGTTCTAGAAGCTTTCTTTAAGATTGCCAGATGGTTTACGATATAATGGAAATTTCCGTAAACGGTCCTAACTGTAATGTTTCTGTATTGGACGTATTGCGCGTTTCTGAATATTTTTTATTTATTTGTGTTGAATGTTGTATTCTTCGGTAAGATATTATGCGGTTCTATAACAATGGAGACATCAGCCTTAAGCCGACCCTGTCCTAAAAATAGTTTCTCTGCCAGTGACTAACACTGTATTATCTGAAGGAGCTGAAGAATGGACATTTGACATGTATGAAACTCAGATAATATTACAATTCGTAATTTGATTCGCTGTTTCGATTTTTTTTTCTTTAATTAAAACAATTGCGTATCGTTATGGTTGGTCTGAGTCCCTGATAAAAGCTAAACAATATGTTAAGTATTTATAGACTATTGTTTAGTTTTAGCCAGATCATGCTTTCAAACTATAAGTACAAATTTTTTACCATTAAACGATGGTTTGGTTAGTTTTGATTGCTTATAGATGGCAATGGAAACAAACTGGGGAGATTTGTTTAATTAGTGTTTAACACAGGTGAAACAAAAAAATTGTATATATGTATTTATGTGTCTATGTATACAGGCTGTAACAAATTTGCTTCTCACTACAGGGATCTCGGAAACAGTAAGAGATACACCACCGGTAAATTGGGGCAAAATTGCAGAATTTAGAGATCAGGTATTGTCATTTGTCATTGAGAAATGGAAAATGTCTCTTTAAAAATAGTAAAGTTTTGAATTTTTGTTTCTATTTTTTTCCTGGCGTTATTTGAAGAGGTATCTAAAAACTAAAAACACTTTTTAGATTGGCGATTTTTATCCTTTACAATTTAGAGTCAAATATTTTTACGTTTCGTCTTCGCGACCATCAAGCAGGTTATTTTAAATACGGACATGTATTTTTTATTGCATTTGACCCTCAGACTTCATTGATGTATTAAACTTTTATGTTGCCAAACGTTTCGTTTCTGTAAACCGTCAAGGAAAATATTTTTTTTTTTCAAATTAATGTTATTTTATTATTTTTCATAATTAATTATTAACAATGGAACTTTAAAAATTAAATTGAAGTCTGAGGTTCAAATGCTACAAAAAATGCAATAAAAAATGAAGGTCAGTATTTAAAATAGCGTACTTAATGATGGTTGTGTGAAGACGAAACGTTTTATAAAAAAACTTTACGCTGAATTGTAAAGGATAAAATACGCCAATGAAAAAGAGTTTTTAATTTTCGATCTTTCTTCAAATAACGTCAGGAAAAATGAAAACGAAAATAAAAAAAAAATTATTTTTTTCAAAAAATCTCAAGAACAGCGGGAGATATTTTCGATTTTTCCTGATCGCCAAATTCTGTAACTTAAATGTTTTTAAAATGTTTTCTTAACCGCCTCTAAAGTCACCAAAGTAACCCAGAAAATCCTAGGTTTTTGTGTTGAATAAAGAGAGACGAAGCCCTACAGTTTACTGTGGAGGCCGAACCACATCTAGTTCATTACCAGTTCTCTCCCATCATAATTCGAAACAAATTACAAATAAAATTTCTAACTTGCTTCGGGACGGATTCGAACCATCGATATTCACTACCGAGTAAATAGCTATAAGCGCTTTACCCACTCGTCTACCATGCCCTATATAACTTTGCCCCAATTTAACTGATCCTGTATCTCTTACCGTTTCCGAGATCCCCGTAGTGAGAAGCGAATTTGTTACAGCCTGTATAAGGTGATTCAGAAATCAGAACACATGATTACCCCCTATTTCTCCAGATCGATTACTAGAACATTGAATACAGGGACTCCTCAACATTTTGACCTAAATTTTTTTTACTGCACAATATTGAGTATGATATGTTAGTGACGAGGTCTCTAAATGTTTTATTCATCCCAAAAAACATTTCGAAAATATTATAAACGTAAAATTTGCACTTATTTTATACGAGCTTGGTAGCACGGTGGGCCAGAGCATTGTGACAAACGTAGTTGGTTTACTGCCTATCGACTCCCAGGTTCAAATCCCGGTTTGGATTCTGGCAAAGTTGAAGGGTTTGGTTGTGTGTGTGCACGTTTTTTTCAACTGTGTAACCCCTGTCCGAGCAGCTTCGGCTTTGGTTTGTAGGTTGTCTAATTTATGTGGTGTGATTATTTCTTCAGTTTTTGCATGGTTCGCGCCGTTGAAACGTCCTGAGCAATTTTCGTAATTATGAGTTATTTCATTTTAAATTACACCACCGACTTTACAAATTTCACCCTTACGTAAATCAACCTTGCTTTTCAGTAAAGTTTTATCCACAGAAGTCATTTTCAAGCTTCTGGAGCTACCGAGGGTTTACAGAAACAGAAAAACACATCTTAACATAAAATGAGAACCTATAATATTTTTCAAAACTGTAAAGGTAGTTGATAGAGCTTATCAAGACCCTTCAAATATATGTAATTAAATTATTTGCAAATTTCTGGAGAAAAACTAAAATTTACAGGATTGCCAAGACCCTAGATCCGCTTTTGTTGGACAGTTGCAAAGTTATTCAATTACTCAAGTGAAAAAAATCTTTGGAGGCTTGAAATTTTGTTTCTGAGCATAAAATTGGAACTGTTTAAAATTTTTAAAATATTTTTTTCAGGATCGATAAAACATTTAAAGATCTCAGTGATGTCTAATTTATGTGGTGTTTAGGTTTAGTTAAGTTCTATGACTTCAGATATGGTAGTTATGAGTCTTATGACAATGTGCATACCAATCTGAGTCACCCGGTGTACACAAACTAAAACTTATTCAACTCTCATAGAAAAGAGCCAAATTAATATACAATAGAAAGCTTTTGGCGACCCAAAAACACTTGTAATAAAATTACATTCCCCTGTGATTTCTTCAAAGTAACCAATAAATGTTTATGGTTTTTGCCTTGTATAATGACTGCTGATGTAATATATTGTAACTCATGCCAAAAGTCCACCACATACAAATTTTTTTTTACAAATTAGAGCCAATTCCATGCCCAATGAACGATTTTTGAATTTAGACATATAGGAATAAATAAAATTCTTCCTGGAACAATTTTCAACAATGTGAATGGGACCTTTCAGGCCTGAGAGGATATTTAATTTATATACTTAATTTAAGAGTGACTTAAGATAATTTATTTGGTGCAGAATGCACATTTTATATAATGTGATAAAAAGGTGTAATGTGCCTTTAAATTCAATATACATCTGGACAATATTGTATATCTATACTAAAATAATAAAAAAAGAATATTTTTTCTGATCACAGTAATACATATTTTCTACTGATAAAAGTGTTTGATTTGCCCCCTCTCCTTTGAGATAAGATTTAATCTGAGATCATACCTGCTCAGTCTGTGCTCACCTTCCATGTAATGCATAGCTGATTACATAGTTTTTTAGTTTTGGTTTTGACTTTCTAATTCAGTTTTAAAAACAAACAGCAAAAATGCGGTACTTTTTAACATACACGGGCAGTATTCTGTCTTCCTCTGTAATTACAATTTTTGGTAAGTTTTCCTAAATAAAAGTAACAGTAGGTGTGTTGCACAAAGCATGTGACCTGTATATGTAATACTTCAATTTTTGTTTCCCCTAGTGCTATACTATATGCTTACTGGAAAGGGAGAACAAATTAGTTTTGCATGGTAAGTATTTTAAATTATTCAACCCCAAACATAATTTTCTGTAAGTTTACTAATTAAGAGCGTTAATATTTTACCTTGAATAAATTTCCAAAACAAACAAATTTCAAAAAACAGCCTATAGAAATGCTCTGATAGACCTAACTGATTTTTAAATTCAAGAAAAAACTATTTTGGGTGTTTTCCCTTGCTGCAAAATCATATAACCCATTATAAATGTATTGGGAACAGTAATTTCAAGGTATTGCATTAACTGCCTAGGTCATGTGTTGTTAAAAGCATTGCAAATGGAACATCGCAAAAACATTGTTTAAAAAACTTTTCACAATAATATTTAAAAATTGTTTAATCCAATAGGTTTATGAACAATTCGTCACCCTATATGTGGGCATCGATTGGAATTGGATTAGCAGTGGCATTGTCAGTCGTAGGAGCTGCAGTGTAAGCCCCAAATAGAATATTTTTAAATTTACCGCCTTTTTCTCCTATGTTTTTTGCCTTAAGCTGCGTTCACATTAGTTGTAAATGTAACACATTGTGTTCTGTATACGTGATTTGTTTTAAATAATTTTATATTTGATATTTGAATTACAAAAATAATTTCCAACTTTAATTTAAACGTAAACCCATTTTAGAGGAATCCACGCGACTGGTGTGAGCATAGTAGGAGCCGGTGTTAAAGCTCCAAGAATTAAAACCAAAAATTTGATTTCTATTATTTTCTGTGAAGCCGTTGCCATTTACGGATTGATTATGGCTATTGTATTGTCCAGTAATTTCAGAGTATGTACGAATCTTGTTTGAGTTTTTATTTGTTTCATTAATATTTTTTAAGGAGTACAAATTTGATGATTTCATCACTGATGTAGATGTATATTCCAAAAAATCATGCTGGAGCACATATAATTTTTGGATCTGGTCTTACTGTAGGCTTTGTTAACCTTTTCTGCGGTGTGTGTGTTGGTATTGTTGGCTCTGGTGCTGCTATTGCTGATGCTGCAAATGGTGCACTTTTTGTCAAAATTTTAATCATCGAAATTTTCGGAAGTGCAATTGGATTGTTTGGCCTCATTGTAGGAGTATACTTGGTAAGTTTTTGAACACATTTTTCAATCCTTCGTTGAAAATTTGATTATACACGTTACATAAGGGAATAAAAATAAAACTGTATTTTTTGGATTAATTGTGACGTCAGAAACAGCACGTGTGAACTTATTTTATTTGGGTTATTAAGTAAATAAATAAAAGGGTGGGAATAGGCATCCGGTACAATTTATTCATAACTTAATGCACGAACAGTAAAAGAATTTCGGAAACTGGTCAACATTTTACGTTATCGACGGTATTACATATTTCGTTCCCAATAATTTAGGTTAATTTGCAGCAAATGAATTACTGACCCATATGCTAATCTAATTAGTTGAATAAACTAGTTAAATGTTGATATATTAGATACGTATTTTAAATTAGGGTCACACTGAGCATGAACTCCCATTAATGTATCGCCATAGCTGCTCGTCTGACGAACAGCGCGAAGAAGTGAAATTTGCTTTTACTTAGTTCTTAGTTCAGTACTTGATTGCTCGTGCGTCATATCATACTGTGTGTCCGTAATAACGCTGGAAACAATCGCGTTGTGGGAATACGCCTTTAGTTTATAAAAGAAAGTAAAACGCTCTTAATAATCATTTTCTTACAATTCTTACTTTCTTTAATGATTGTTTGTTATTTTCAGACGTCAAAAGGAAGTATGGGTTAAAAAGTACACGTTTTTCAAATTATCTCTTAAGATACCTACTATTCGTAGTTTTCACATTGTAAATGTTTTGTAAATATTGTATTTGATTGTTATTAAAATATTATATTTTTATGCTATATAGGTTTATAAAACAGGATTTTTCCAAATATTAATCTGATTTTTAATGTTTTACAAGAAATATTTATAAAAATTCAATAGAACTCTGTTTTATCAACATCGACCTTTATTTTCCTTGTCCAAAACCTTTAAATCGTTGTCTGTTGTCTGAAATCTTTTATAAACGCACAAACTGACCGACCGTACGTAAGTATCTTGTGTTTTTGTCAATCATCAGGATTTGCAATAACATTGTTTCCTTCTAATTTGGAACTTGGAACTGAAAGAAAAATTATTAAGTTTATGAAAAGCAAATACAAGAACCCACCCCAAGTTTCACGTGACAATCTTGACAGTGGTTATTGAGGAAGAACACCTGATTTGAAAAATAATATATTTTGTTGACCTAATTAGAAGAAAGAATCACTTGAAATGAGGGCTGTTTTAGGATATACTTTTCTTGGAACCGCCACTGCTACTATTACGGTGTTGAGTAAGGAATGTTGATTGTATATGATGTATTAAATTAATTAAACTATGTTGTCTTGCAGCTTTGTATCACGTCTTTACAGGAAAAGGAGAAAGAATTAGTTTTGCTTGGTAAGTAAATATCTTGTTAAATTAAACATTGCAGATCTTTTTTAACTTTTGCTTGTGTAGGACGAGCACACCTTCATAGACAACAACTACACCCAATATCCGTGTTGTAGAACTGATTCTTTTTGTGATAATTCCAGTTTAATGACTATTAATTCTGACTGTATACTCTTCTGCACAATTTATAATAAGGAAGAATAATTGATTATTTTTTCTTAGGTTTCTTGAAAACACCTCCCGCATTTATGGGCATTATTGGGAATAGCATTATCTGTTTCCCTTTCTATAGTTGGAGCTGCAGCGTAAGTTTATAACATCTTATATATATGCATATTTGCTTAAAAACATTCTTTCAGGGGTATTCATACAACAGGCGTCAGTATTATAGGAGGAGGAGTTAAGTCCCCGAGAATTAAGACTAAGAACTTGATTTCTGTTATCTTTTGTGAAGCCGTTGCTATCTATGGTCTAATTACTGCCATCGTTTTGTCAGGATATCTCGAAGTAAGTTTTATAAAGTTATAAATCAATAATTTCTCCAAACATTTTTTACAGGATTTTACTTGGGAGCTTGTTATGAAAAATGAGGCACTTAAAGCGAAAAACTGGACGGCAGGTTACCTGATGTTTGGAGCAGGGTTAGCAGTTGGTTTGGTTAACTTATTTTGCGGAATGTGCGTTGGAATTGTAGGTTCCGGAGCTGCTTTGGCAGATGCTGCAAACTCTGCACTTTTCGTAAAAATTCTTATTGTAGAAATATTCGGCAGTGCTATTGGGCTTTTTGGATTAATTGTGGGGATATATATGGTAAGAAATTTATTTCAGATTAAAATAGTTGAAAACCTAATTGCTTTTTTCTTTCAGGTGTCGAAGGTGCAAATGGGCGATAAAATTCATTAAACAGTATTATATCTATCGTACCACATATATCTGTAAATAATTAGAGCAACAATTAAAATTTTTGCGGTGTTAAGATGTATATATAAAATGTAATTTTTAGATATGCATGTTATCGTATAAAGTTGTTAAATAATTATATAAACATTCATGTAGTTTTTAACTCGTATGTTTATTTTTACCAAGAAACGACTTTATAAGGTCTTTGTTCATCAACAATTTAAATGTGTTAATTTTTTTTTAAACTAAAAATGTACAATTCCACTTAGTTTTAAAAATAAAATTATTTCGATTGGCATCGTGTTTCTCTAAAAAAAACAAGATAGTTTAAAAAGTTTGTAAACGTATTGCCTCTTAGTTTGAGAAGTAGACATTTGCCTCTCACACTCCGGGCTCAATCCCGGTCATGGAGCTAGGATCTTTTCTAAAGCAGAAATTAATCGGATATTAGTTGTGTGTCCTTTGTCTCTAAATGTGTAGCTCTCTTCAACACGAGGTACTTTTAGGATACAAAGTGGGGGTTAATTTATTAACTGTGATGTTAATTTATGAAGAATAAAAATCTAAATAAGTTTTTAAGTACCTATAATATGAAAATATTTTGTCATTTGTGTACTTTTTCTGTTAATAATGATTTATAAAGTAAGAATATACCGCCAAGCCTTATATTTACCTGAAGAAGTTAGATAAATTTATTTATAACCAACAAATAATATTTTTAAGCATTAAAAAAAATTTTTGACATCTTTTTGAATGAAATTTATTTATTTAGGCTGTAGAATTCTTTGTATCTTATACACTGGACCTGAGAAAAATTTCCTGTTTTTAGTACTTCAGTTATAGGTATATTAACTATTTTGGAGCAAAATGTATAATAAAAAAAATAATTCGGTACAATATACAGGGAAGTTTCCTATCGATGAACTAACAAGTCAGAATTCTAGTAAATTTTGCTAAATATATGTGTATTAAAATGTTCATTAAAGAAAATAAGTATTTGCAGGTTAATCCTCCAAGTTTAAAGTAATATAAATGACTTTAAACACTAAATAACGCTCTGTAAAAAGATGTACCCACTGTGTATTTCTGATATCAATGGCTTATAAATAATAGAAATAACGGAATTCAGACATACGGATTGAAATAGTTGCTCAGAGTTCATATTGTCTGCAATAAATACGAATGAACTGAAATGATTGAGTTTTTATTTATGTATTACACTAGGTATTACATTAATGACGTATTAATTAAATAAACATGAGAAGTTTTCGACCACCCCGTAGTAAAAATCCCCCTAAAATAGGAATATTGGTAGTTAGATTCCTCCTAAGCTGTGGTTGGACGGAGTTTAAGTTGGTAGTCGTAAGTCACTGCTGTCAAATCGTACCATTCTAAAAATGTTATCCCGAATAAAGACCTAATAATAATGTGAAAATAAAGTGTTTTTAATAAAATGGCAACTCAAAAGCCTGGAGAATGGGCTAATACTTTAATTGTACGGTTTGAGGAACAGGTTAGTAAGTGTACCTACAATTTTACTCATGAATATTGTCGAGTCTAAAACTGCCCACCTTCTAATCAATATTTACATGATAGCCAATCATTCATTACAAGGAATTTAAAATAAACTATTTTGATTTTTATTTTAGTTGCCTTGTCGAATTGGCCCCCAAACAACTCATTCGAGTATTAATGAGGAACAGAACAAAAACTGCATTATACAAATATCTAGATATCGGTTTGCTCTTGTCCTGGATGGATTTGTCAAAGTCCTCAAAAGAATACATGAACTTGTAAGTAGCCTTAATTTATATAAATTGCATTAAATATAGCTTGTTAAGAATATAGAATCCCTTCTTAATGAATCTGACAATAAATAAATACACATTATTTATCTTGGCTCTTGTGATTTATTTTCATTTTGCAGTTAACTAATTATTTCCTTCCTAGTCAACTTCTTTGAATTTTTTTTAAATGCTGCTGCTTTGTTATTATTTTGGTAAATTTTCATAATTATTTGAATTATTTCTATTCAAAAACAAATCGAAATTTGCAAAGTATGAAATTGTACATAATCATAATACGAGATCTTTATTTTCCAATATTCGACAACACAGTCGCACTATCTCTGAGAGAAATACTGCTCATTCGTATGTAAAGCTTTACAACTAATTGTCCACTAATATAAAGGAGATTAATTAATACATTTCAGGATTTTAAAAAAACAGGTTTTAATATTATTATAGCCATTGATTTTTATTTTATATTGTAACGTTTAATGTGTTACCAAGTGTTTAATATAGGTATTTCGAGATGTATTCGTTAGCTCTTAGGTTTTAAATATTACAACTAATGTTCTGCTTCAATCAGAACAGTACAATTTGACGCCTCTTTCAGATTAGGTTTAAAAATTTCTGTAATGCTGATTTTCTGAAATAAAATATTGTTATTATTAAATTACACAATTTGACAAACGATTAATTTATAAAAGAATAAAATTGAGGGAACAGTAAAATAATTATAACGATTAATTTATAAAAGAATAAATTGGAGGAATAGTAAAATAATTACAAGTTTCATATAAATGTTTGCAAAGATATTGTTTAATGTAATTTTTTTTATTTTTTTCTTATATGCAAACTTTTGCTCATTGAAAGATTGTTTTTTCTGGTGGTTCATGATTTTGCTTTTTCTTTTAGTATCAGACAGGTACATGCAGTGCATCACGTCAACATGGACCAGAACTGGAAAAGAATTACTATGACAGTTTACTAATTGTTTTAGAAACGTTAGAAAAATGTTTTAGTATACAACCAAAAGACTTCGATAACACTAACGATGGAAGAAAACCAGAATTTGAAATGCCTACTGAAAGAAATTTGTGCTTTTTTAGGTGGTAAAGGTTAGGGTAATGTATTTTATGTTATGCTGTTTTAAAAAATATCCGTTTTAGATATGCCGAATGATAACCCAAACGTTCATGCAATAAGATTATTAGCAAGTAAAGTGTTATTTGCTTTAAGTGTTAATTTCTTTAATGCAGTTTTTAACCGGATTTCCTCAAAATTACAAGAATTAGCCTCATGTCCGGACGAAAATCCAGATTTTAGTGACATTGAATTGATACAACATATTAATGTGGACGTGGGAAGATTAACTCGGCTTTTTCTAGAAGCGATATCAAAATTCAGGCTACTGAAAAAGTCTGCGCACCTAGTTTTGGTAAACTCCTTAGAAAAAGCCATCTGGAATTGGATGGATACTTATCCATATGAGTTCGCAGAGCTACAGAAAAATCCCAATGAAGAAATGTCGAAATGTGCAGAACAGCTCTTTGATATCCTAGACGCTTTTGGAGATAACAAAAAGGGGAGATCTGCCGTTTGGTCTTTGCAGATGATGCTGTTAATATTGGCTCCTGTGAGAACACTTTTCTATAAAAAAATTATTGTATAAATAATGTTATTAGTATCGTCAAAAAATTATTATTTTATTTTATTTCCAGAATGTTCTTGAAGAAATAGTGAATGCAGAATCTGCGCCACCCTGTTCGCCACGCCATAGCAAAAAGAAAATTTTTATAGACAATATCAAAAGATGCCTTGGTCCACATGGCAACAGCAAACAACTTACCGAGGCTGCTGCAGTCACCTGCGTTAAATTGTGCAAAGCATCTACGTATATCAATATACAGGACTCCAACAATATAGCCTTTGTATTAGTTCAAAGTATTATTAGTGACTTAAAGGTAAGAATAACCGAAACTAATGAAAGGTACTTACATTTTAATTTCAGAATTTATTATTTAATCCCACAAAACCGTTTTCAAGAGGACAGAACTATTTATATCATGATATGGATTTAATGATTGATTGTTTCGTCTCCGTATTTCGAATCAAACCTCATAATAACGAGGCTCTTAAAGTTTGTTTGAATTTAAACTCTCCCTCCAGTTATCATTTCGTTCTGGTCAGATCCCTTTATAAAATTGTTACACAGCCAAGACTGCACTGGTGGCCGCAGATAGACTTGGTTTATAGTAAATCTTCCGAATTACGTGCGATGTTCACAGACACTTTGAATAAGGTTTCACAGGGTTGTATAACTCATACTCCTTTGAGGATGATACAAATCACGCTAAAAGGGAAAGACTGTCAAGGAAAGTTCAAAGAACGTGCAGAAGAAGTACCTGGTTATCGCAATCTATTATTATACATGGTGAGGTTGGTACATGCTGACCCAATGCTTATGTTGAACAATCAAGGAAAAGCAGGGCATGAAATACAAAGCTCAACATTGGAGCTTATCAACGGGCTCGTTTCCCTCGTGCACCAACCCACAATGCCAGAAGTAGCTCAAGAAGCCATGGAAGCACTACTAGTACTTCACCATCCAGAAAAAAATCGAGGTGTGGAATCCAGAGGCACCTATAAACACATTTTGGGATGTTAGTTCTCAAGTTATGTTTTCCATTTCACAGAAACTTATACAACACCAAATAATGAATTATACCGATATCTTGAAATGGCTCCGGGAAATCTTAATTTGCAGAAATGCGTTTTTGTCTCGGCATAAGGAATATGCCAATCTGGGCAGCTCCATTGCTATTTGCAAACAGGCCCACATAAAACTTGAGGTAAGTAGGTACTTGTTGGCACTGGCGGTTCTTCTATAGGGTCATTTGGTCAATGACCTCCCACATACAAATAAAAAAATAAAGCTATTCATTTTCTGAAGTTTAAAAATATATAATATACAGGGTGGTCCGAAGTTTACCTGACAAACTTCGACACGTGATAGAGACACTTAAAATAAGCCGAAAAGTTCCTATCAACTTACATCCTTAGGGGATTGCTAACAAAGATACAGGATGTTAAAGTTTTGTGAAAAACAAACAATTTTTTTAATAACTCTAAAATTACGAAAGCTATCGATTTGAAGTTTTAGGGGCGGTGATGATTTTTAAGTCTCTATTGTTTCATAAAATCTTATCTATGTACTGCCTCCAGTGGTGCCGCCAGAGGGTGGGGGAGATGAATTTTCGCCGAAACTATGTTACGCCACTGTTTTGTGCAGTTGATTTTGAGATTGTTCGATTTACTTTTCGAGTAAAACGGCTATTTCTGCTTTCTCTATTAAAACAGTAAAACCTTTCCTACATTAATGATAAAATTAATAATCCTAGTTGCCTTTGGTAAACAATGAAACAGTGTTGTCAGTCAATGTTTGACCTGTCAAAACTAGTGTTAGTGTTGTGTACCAAGCTACAAGATGCCAAGATTGTTCAGCAATGAAGAGTATGCTGATATTCATTTTATTTATGGGTTTTGTGATGGCAATGCTCAACAGGCAGTTCGAGAATACCGAAGGAGGTATCCAAATAGGAGACGACCAAATGTTCAAGTCTTTACAGACACCCATCGCAATTTTTGCGAAAGGGGATTGCGAGATAACCGACAAAATAGAAATGAAGATCGAAGAAATATTGGAAGAAATGGAAACGGAAGAATTCTTAGATCTTTTGGCGAAAATCCAAGTTTAAGTTCTCGCAGGGCAGCACAACAATTAGGAACATCCAAGTCTAAAGTGCTACGAGTATTACAGCGAGACTACAGAAAAGCTTATCATTTATATCCCGTACAAAATTTACATCCCGGTGATACAGAGAAGCGTTTAAATTTTTGTCGTTGGCTAATTAACTCTGTAAGGGGGAATCCCGAATTCTTAAGAAAAATATTATGGACCGATGAGGCGACGTTTACCAGAGCTGGAGTAGTTAATCACCATAATATGCATGTTTGGGCACACGCAAATCCTCACCAAACTCGCCTTCGATCATTTCAAAATTTAGTGTAAATGTTTGGTTGGGTATTATTGGCAACAACATTTGTGGCCCACACTTCTTGCCGCTTAGGCTAAATGCAGAATTGTTTCGGGATTTCCTCACTCATGACCTTCTCGAAATAATGGGAGATGTTCCCCTTGATGTATGAAATGAAAGTTGGATACAGTTGGATGGAGCACAGGCGCATTTTGGACGGGTGGTGCGCGAATGGTTGGATGCTAATTATCCTGAGAGATGGATAGGTCGTGTGGGAAACAATTATAACGCCCAGGAGAATATTGTAAGAGGTCCGGTGGCCTGGCCACCAAGATCACCTGACCTCACGCCTTTAGACTTTTATATGTGGGGTTATTTAAAAGAAAAAGTTTATGCTACACCGGTGACAACGATGAGGGAAAATCATCATCAAGTATCCACCACTGTCAATTCCACAATTCAGAGGTGTCACAAATGTATTGAAGTGAATGGGCTCTAATTTGAGCAACTTCTTTAATTTCCTGTGTTTCACTGTTTGGTAATGAGTTTTATTTATGTTTTTAGTTTTTACATAAATTCTGTAATTTATGAAATAAATGATAAACTTTCAATAAAGTTTAGTCATGAAAATGCTTTTTACTATTTTATTCGAAAAGTAAGTGTTGTACGAAAAAACTAAAAGATACCTTCTTTCTTCCAAATTGAACACTGAATCGAACAATCTCAAAAATCAACTGCACAAAACAGTGGCGTAACATATTTTCGGCGAAAAAATTCATCTCCCCCACCCTCTGGCGGCGCCACTGGAGGCAGTACAAAGATAAGATTTTATGAAACAATAGAGACTTAAAAATCTTCACCGTCCCTAAAACTTCAAATCGATAGTTTTTGTAATTTTAGAGTTATTAAAAAAATTGTTTGTTTTTTCACAAAAATCTTTGTTAGCAATCCCCTAAGGATGTAAGTTGATAGGAACTTTTCGGCTTATTTTAAGTCCCTCTATCACTTCAGAAAATGAATAGCTCTATTTTTTTATTTGTATGTGGGAGGGCATTGACCAAATGACCCTATAGAAGAACCGCCGTTACTTGTTGGCACTTCTACTTCTGAGAATTAACCTAAAACCGAGCCTGAAACATTTCAGGTTGTATTTTTTTATGTATTTGTGGAGTATTGACATGGACGCCGTTCTAGTAGCTATGAGTTGCTTTGCACTTTTGTGTCAAGAAGCTGAAATTCGATCTTGGGTCTGATGAGGTTACCGTCACATACCTTGTCCCAAACTATCATGTGTACCAGGAATTAGCCCAGGCCTCAACCGTACTAACAACAGGTGATTAATTTATTTGTATCAATTGTTCCTATGTCATCCTTCTTTTTTTAAATCATGCAGCTTCTGGGGAAACAAGGTTGTGTTTCCCAGATCATCTTAATGGTGAGTCAAAAACAATTTAGCTTTACGTCATATTTTTGTGTGTAGGATGTCGCTATATAATTTGAGACGTTGAATTTATGTTTTTTATTGGAATATTTTTAATCTTGTGTAGGACGAGCTGCCTTGCAAAAAGCGTATTATGGCTTTATTGAGGAAAATTGAACACTGTGTAAACGGTGTACAACCAGCCTGGGAAGAAACCTTTATGAATTGGAATGGATTGTGCAAAAATTTGTCGTCATACCCCAAGGCTAAAACAGAAGATGGACAAATGGAGCCATTTCATAGATCTATGGGAAAAGAAGAGCTTCTCACCAAAATTCGGAACATGAGTTAGAGGTACATATTCTTATTATAGTTGTACTTTTAACAGTTCAGTGTAATAGAAATGTAATTGAAATTTTTTTATTTTGGCAAGCAGGAACAGATAAACGAGTGGGCCAATATGACAGGATTTTTGTGTGCGCTTGGTGGGGTTTTGTTTGCAAAGAAAATCCCCATCGAGACCAACACTGTCTGCCAGTTCACATTCAAGTTTGTCTTCTATGACAATCAGTTCAATAGGCACCGGAAGTTTAGTACCAGAACCGAGTACTAGTAGTAAGAAATCAAATACACTACTAACCCAACAACAAAATCCGCAAGATCAAAGACAATATTGTCCCGTCACCGCGTAAGTTTTGCTTATATAAATATGTGCGATACAGCAGTTTTCGCACATATTTATATGGTTAAATTTTGTTGTTTCAGATTTGTGGACTTTTTGCTGCATTTTACTGGTTTGCAATAATGAAAAATTTGGAGCTCAAATTCAGAAACATGTGAAAGAGCTAGTGGGTCATGAAATGTCTTCAGCTTTATATCCTATACTCTTTGAGCAAATTAAATCGATTGTGGATAAATTTTTTGATCAACAAGGGCAAGTTGTGGTGAATGAAGTGAACACACAGTTTATTGAACATATCATTTTTATCATGAAGAACATACTTGATTGTACGAAAAAACGATCAACCGTCAGAGCATTTGGGGGTAACGAGTATTGAGGGAATGATGTTGGCTATAGTTAGGTATGTTCGACATTTGGATATGACCGTCCATGCAATCCACATAAAGACCAAATTGTGCCAGCTTGTTGAGGCCATGATGAATCGCAGAGATGACTTGGCTTTCCGGCAAGAAATGAAATTCAGGAACAAGCTCGTAGAATATTTAACGGATTGGGTAATGGGAACCTCCCATCAAATTGCCCCACCTAGTTCTGGTGATGTCACAATGATTACAAGAGACTTAGATCAGGCTTGTATGGAGGCTGTTGCAGCTCTGCTTCGAGGACTTCCTTTGCAACCAGAAGAATCGGACAGGGGGGATTTGATGGAAGCCAAGAGTCAACTGTTCCTGAAATATTTTACGCTATTTATGAATTTATTGAACGATTGTTCAGATGCCACTGAAGTTGAAAAAGATATTAGCAAACAGAAGGTATACGCGGGAAAACTAAGCACTTTGAGAAATGCCACCATACAAGCAATGTCTAATTTACTCTCTGCCAATATTGACAGTGGACTTATGCATTCCATTGGTAAGTACCCCTAAATATCAAATATCTCTTCGCATCCATACATTCGATAATAAAATTTTGTTTCTATAAATTCACATTTTTATTTTTCAGCAATTACTGACTTTACCATTAATATATGCAGTATTTTCTCATTTAAAATGAGATACTATATTTTACTGAGAGAATCCCGTTTGTATAATTTAAGAAAAATTGTCTCGGACCTATCCATCCTTGTCTATATTAAAGATTGTCAGTAACCAAAAGTGCAAATTATCAGTTTTGTTTACAGACGATCTTAATATACCCAAGGACGAATAGAGCCACGGGCAGTTTTTCTTAAACTATACGACCAGGATTCTCTCGTGAAATACACTATAGTTTCTTCGGCACCATATGCTTAATGACGGTCACTTTCACTTTACGGATAATATTTTGAAACTCCTTGGGTGTGTTTGCTGATATTATAATTGCTGTGTCATAAATAAACATTACATCACCGTGCTTCATGTGACTGTAAATCATTAATAAAGGGTATACATATGCAATAATGGGCTTAATATGCAACCCCGAGAAACACCAAGCACAACTTCAATATTTACAATGTTAAATTAATGTCACTTAAAAAATAATAAAAAACGAAAGGAAATGTTACCTTTTTATGTCTCAGAAAAATTGCTTATCCATTTACTAACTTTTTGAACTATTAGTCAGAGGTAGTGTACATTATATCAGAAGATTTAAAATTATCACTTTTTTTCATTCTCCATTTTGTCTGTTGTCACACATTCGGTATCTTTTTTTTTTTGCCATATGCCTTCTATTGTTTTCCAATAGATATTCCAGTTGTCAAAAATATTGCCTGTCTTTAATTATGTATATTATACACTGCATTCATAAAGCAATGTGTACATTTTATAAAATCTTTAAAAACAGTTACAAAAATTGCCCAGACAGGTCGATTTTTAACACGCTTTTATTAGCTTCACTTGTATGTTTGTAACCGACTCTTTGGATTCGATTTTGACCCACTTTAAACGGACAGGTTTAATTGAAAATTTGTACACTTACGAAGAACCGGTAACAATACAATAATTTGATAAGTTTATATCATTATCCTGATCAGGATCGCCAGTCCTTTCCTCACGTATCCTCTGCGTGAGAGCAAGAGGCTTAATATTGTAAGTATATTCCGTGATTCTCAGTTCGGTCGTTGGCCGAGCGGGCAAGTCTTAGTCGACGCGAAACGACGGACTCCTCGGGCGTGAGTTCAAATCCCATGGCTGAAAAAAAAATATTTTTTTTTTTTTCAGAAATATCTGTTGGATCGTAATATGTTATAATATCAGCATCAATAAGCAATATAAATATAGTTTAAAAAAACTACAAAACATGCTTTCATAGCACATCAAACTAAAAAGTGAAAAATAAATATAGTTTAAAAAAACTAAAAAACACGCTTTTAAAGCACATCAAACTAAAAAGTGAAAAATAATTATTA
Source organism: Rhamnusium bicolor (assembly GCA_029963845.1). NCBI lineage: Eukaryota > Metazoa > Arthropoda > Insecta > Coleoptera > Cerambycidae > Rhamnusium > Rhamnusium bicolor. Next base: position 1,233,963 of record JANEYF010004805.1, on the reverse strand, counting down.
ATATAAACTGAAAACAATAATGAACGAAAAATACTAGTATTATTGTGAAAAAAGCGTGGGGCGCTTTGTGCCATATTTTTCGTATATCGAGCAACCCACGCTTTTTTCACAATAATACTAGTATTTTTTCGTTCATTATTGTTTTCAGTTTATATTAATAATTATTTTTCACTTTTTAGTTTGATGTGCTTTAAAAGCGTGTTTTTTAGTTTTTTTTAAACTATATTTATTAAATACATTCACTATTTCTCATGTATAAAAAAAAATGTTTTTTCAAACATTTTCGTATGTTATGACATCATCGACCATGTTTTTAAATAACAACGTCCATTTTTGATAGTGCCATTTGAAAGGGCATATATTTCACATGCGAAGATCAAAAATTTTAGTATTGTATAACTTTTTTTTTTAAAAAACTTATTTTAGACGTTTAAGAAAATTTATGTATATGTTTAATACAATCATTGAAAAAAATTATAATTATTTTGATAATTCAAATTACAAACAAAAACAAAAAAAGGTTGTAATGAAAGTAATTTAAACTGAAAATATGCGGGTCTATTTACGTAAACTCTGCTTTTTAAGTAGTCCCAAAGGAAATAGTCCAACGGGGTTAGATCTGGCGATCTAGTTGACTATTCAATACTCCCTCCTCTTCCTACCGATCTGTTAGGGAAAGTCTCATTTAACTACATTTGCATGTATTTATACAGGCTGTAACAAATTCGCTTCTCACTGCAGGGATCTCGGAAACGGTAAGCGATGTAGCACGGTTAAATTCGGGTAAAGATGCAGAATTTGGCGATCAGGTATATGTACGTTATTTTTTCAGTTTTAATCGTCTCCAGATAATGCCAACTTCGTTGGCAAAACGCGATGCAAAAACCTTTCAAAGTTTATGTACAAACCTAAGAGATTATGGCAGCTTCGTAAAACCAAAGAGAAATAGAGAAAAGACGACTACAAATGATGAAAATACTGCTGCTGTAATTCAACAGGTTGTTAATAACCCCAAGATATCCCTATCAAAAATAAAAGAAAATACCGGTGTTTCCATAAGTTCATCGTGGAGAATTCTAAATAGAAACTCTTTTCGCCCTTACGAAACTAAACTAGTGCATAAATTAGAACCAGGTGATCCCGCTAGAAGAATGGATTTCTTAGCAAGATTTGCCGATTTGTATGGCCAAGATGCAAATTTTCTCTTGAAAATTCTATGGAGCGGCAAAGTCGATTCCATAATAATGGAATCGTGAACAGACACAACTGTCGTTTTTGGTCCGAAAACCATCCTCGTTGGATTACAGAAAGATATAATCAGCGAATTTTTGGCATCAATGTTTGGTGCGGCATATTAAACGGATTCCTTATTGGACCTCACTTTTACGAAGGCACTTTAAATTCAGATCGCTATTTAAGATTTCTTCAAACTACACTTCCGGAACTGTTAGAAGAAGTGCCCTTTGAGACCAGAATGAATATGTGGCTACAGCAGGATGGAGCGCCTCCACGTAATGCCCAAATTGTAACGAGGTATTTAGACAGAGAGTACCCCAATAGATGGTTTGGTACTAATGGACCGATAAGGTGGCCGGCGAGGTCCCCCGGACATTACACCACCCGATTATTTTCTTTGGGGTCACCTAAAGGACGTTGTCTATAAAGAACCTATCGAAGATATGGCTGATCTTATTAACAAAATTAGTGCAGCATGTGCCGCTATTACAAGAAGGACGCCTCCTACAAGTGACCCAAGCTCATCTGTTGAAAGTTGTTGATAGTTGTATTCGAGCAGATGGACATAATTTTGAACAAAATTTTTAATTTGTTTTATCATATAGTTAATTGCAATAATAATTTTGTTTATTAGTTTAACTCAGAAATGAATCAAATAAATAAGTTAGAGTGAATAACAAAAAAGTTTATAAATAACATGTACTTTTGCATGCGCGTAATTTCAAAGTCAATGCAATCGATTTATATTTTCGACGCGTCGCGACGCTTAGCTCTTAGTAGGCGTCGAATTTTTTAAACTTTGAAAAATATCTACTTGACCCCATACATTGTCTACTTTTTACAGAAATTAAATATTTCTATTCGTTTTCGAGATATTGGCGTGCGGAGTTTTAAGTGAAAACCCTGTATAGTATTTTGGTGTTTTGTGAAAAAACTACATCAGTGTTACCTTCACGTCAGATGTTCCAACCCTGTATTTTTTTATTGCATTTTTTTTGCAGCATTTGAACCTCAGACTTCAATTTCATTTTTATAGTTTCATTGTTAATAATTATTAAGTATGAAAAAATAATAAACGTTAATTTGAAAAAAAAAAGTGATTTTTATCCTTGATGATGATTTACAGCTACGAACCGTTTAACAACATAAAAGTTAATACATCAATGAAATCTGAGGTTCAAATATTACAAAAAATTGCAGTAAAAAATACAGGTCCGTATTTAAAATAACACTTGATTATACTCGCGATTATACGAAACATCTCATAAAAAAAATTTTACCCTAAATTCTAAAGAATAAAAAAGTCCAACGAAAATGTTTTTATTTTTTTCGACATCTCTTCAAATAGCGCCAGGAAAAAAATTACGAAAATTTAAAATTTTGCTTTTTTTCAAAAATATCAAGAACAGCAAGGGAAATCTTTGATTTCTCAATGGCGTATTCCTGATCGCCAGATTTTGTAACTTTGCCCCAATTTAACCATTTCCGAGATCTCTATAGTGAGAAGTGAATTTGTTACAGCCTGCATATTAAAAATTTTAATATACAGTCATGGAAACAAAAAATAAATTCCATATAAACCTTGAAAACAAAAAAATCTAGTGGTCCTAATGGCCTAACGTTACAAATAATGACTCGTAAATTTTCATATTATAGATCCATTAGTTTATCTCATTAACCTATCTTTATTTCAGGGTTGCTTTCCAGATCTCTTAAAAATGGCATCTGTAATTCCCATTTTTAAAAAAGGAGATATTGTTAATATTGAGAATTACAGACATATTCACATATTAAGCGTATTATCCAAAATTTTTGAAAAAGTTGTTTATGACCTTAAACTGTGTTGAAAGGGGAGGGCCTGCTCACTGAATCTTAACATGGCTTTAAACCAGGAAGATCTATAGAGACTGCATCTATTCAATTTTTAGATCATGTTTACAGTAATATAGATGGTGGCAAATATGTGGTTACTATATTTTTCGACTTGTCCAAAGCTTTTGATACGGTGGACAAGACCATTCTTTCAACTAAGTTGTCAAAGCTTGATATAAACGGTCATCTACTATGTTCCTATATAGATAATAGGAATATCAGGGTCAAATATTCAAACCTAATTTGCCTTAAAAAAACAGTCTTATCAACTTTTACTCGAGCCAAAACATTAATTTTCGTTCCTTCGTCAAGAATGAAATTTTCTTCGGGATCATTGTTGGGCTCACTTCGGAATTGATTTTCAAGACGATTAAAATAATTTCTCGCTGGACATTGTCTATCAGGATATCGTTCAGCATAAAAATTTTTCTACATTCCCCATAAATAATTTTCATGTCCACTTTTTCATCTCTTGTATAAATTTGCGGCATTTTGAACACAATTAACAAGAATTTTAAACAATTTTTAAAGACACAATAAAAAAACCGGTAAACCAACAAATGTTTGACAAGCTAAATATTTCATTGTTTTCAAAGCCACCTTAGTTACTTCTTAACATTTAGAACAAAATTGTATCTTCTTATTTTCTTTTAACTGTAATTTTGTCTGTATTTATCGCACATTTTAATACGACATATGAATAAATTCTTTATTAATATTACTAATAAATGGTATCACGGTACCAATATGGTTCTATTTGAAACAATTGAGTTTTTCCCCAAAAACCATTTTGATGAACTTTATTTGCTCATAAACCACGTAATTTAGTATTCTTGACGGGATTTCGATTTTTCTAGCATTACACGGGTCATTTAGAATAAATCGGAACCGTCATGGCAGACTTAAATGGAAAACTGAAAATTATATTATAAAACATATTGACGTTTGAAATGTCACTTATTCGGTATCGTTGGATTCAGGAATTTTGTACATGGCTTACTTTCAAGTATATGCATGCCCAAAAGGATATCCATAAGATTACATTGGAAGGTCATTATGTTTGTTTTATTTTTATTAAATGGAAGTAAGTTAGAATCACACCAATCTTTGACCTTACTTATATCCGAACACATTAATTCCCAAGGGTATTACCATCTTTATTATGCCACACTATTGTAGGGTCATCAGCAAATAGGGTAAAGTTTCCTTTAATATCAATTTTAGTCAGGTCATTAATATGCAATAAAAACAGAATTGGGCCAAGCAGAGAACCTTGAGGTACTCCATGACATATTGAGTTTGTCCGAGTAAATAGAGTTCCTAACTATTTGGTTACAATTTGACAAATAAGACCGAAACCAGTTCAAGGTGGTACTTCTGAAGCTATAGTGTTCAAGCTTCTGCACCAATATTTCATGGTGGACACAATCAAAGGCATTCAACAGATCACAAAATATTGCAGCCGACTCTCCACTGTTAATTTCAATGTAAACTGTCTTTAAAAATGAAAACATGGCATCATTAGTACTTTTATTTCTTTGAAAGCCAAATTGGTGATTACTAAGCAAGTTGCAGGAATACAAAAAATTAACAACCCTTTTTTTAACTAATTTTTCAATAATTTTGGCCAATGTGGGTATTAGTGATATGAGACGAAAGTTAGATGGATCATCTAAATCGCCACCTTGGTAAAGCGGAATCACTATGGTTGTTTTTAAAAAAGCTGGAAATATTCCAGATTCAAAAGATGTATTGATTATTTGACAGTAAAACATGAAGAGCAGGGTCTGGTAAATTTTCAAATATCTTTATCGATATTTCGTCAACTCCAGAAGATTTTTTATTTTTAATTTCCTTAATAGTTTCTTTTAATTCAGATATGTTTGTACTATGAAAACATAAGCTATTGCAATTATAAATTTCATTCATGTAACTCATGGAATTATTTTTTCTGTTAGTTTACCTGCAATTGAGCTATAATAGTTGTTTATAACATTAGGATTCTGTGAGGTTGTGACACGCATTTGACCTTTGCCCCTAAGCTCATTTATTATTGCCCAAGTCTCCTTTGTCTTATTATCTGTTTGTTTAATTCTGGAGTTATAATGATTCTCTTTAGCTATTCTGACGACTTTTTTTATAAATATTAGGATACTTGCTATATAACCAAAAAATAATAATACTTAACATAAATGGGGAAATGGTTATGGACAGTTCTAAAATAAGAAACTATTTCTGTTCGCATTTTGCAAATATTGCCAGTGTTAATATATCCAATCTTTTTGGAAATATTACATCACTTCCATGCACTAACTCCAAATATAATATAAATTCTATGTATTTCTATGAGATATCAAGAAATAAACTGTTAAACGCAATCTATGGATTGAAGAATAAAAAATCATTCGGACTGGATGGCATATCAGCACCATTACTAAAAAATATTATTTTAAGTTTAATCAACCCTTTAATCTATCTGTTAAATGAAGCAATCCAAAATGGAGTTTTTCCAGAAATATTCAAAACTTCTAAAGTAGTGTCAGTTTTTAAGAAGGGATGTAAGAATGATATCGAAAACTACAGGCAAATATCTTTATTAACTTCACTATCGAAGGGATTTGAAAAGGTTATATATAATCGCTTAATGGCTTCTATCAACATAAACAATTTACTTTGTACCTCACAACACGGGTTTCGAACAGGAAGATCAATAGAATCTGCTTCGACCAGTCTCTTTAATTTTGTTTATAGTGAGCTAGATAAAGGCAAATATGTTATGTCAATATTATTTGACCTATCAAAGGCTTTCGATTCGGTAGATCCAACAATTCTGATAAATAAATTACAAGCTTTAGGTATTAGAGGAAATATTTTAAATGTCCTCAAGTCCTATATGGAATCCAGGAAAATCTTAGTAAATTATAATGGTGTTAACTCTGAAACAAAAGATGTCTCCCTGGGAGTACCCCAAGGTTCCATACCGGGGCCATTGCTATTTCTGTTATATATTAATGATCTGCCTGACAATATACAGGAAGGATTCACTGTCATCTATGCAGATGATACATCGGTATCAGTCTCAGCTGACTCCTCTGTGGAACTGTGTTTGAGGGTTGCCAATGTTCTATCTCAAATGAATGACTGGTGTTTTAGAAACAGACTGATACTTAATACCAACAAAACTGTTTTCATTAATTTTAATCTCAGAAGACCGTGTTTACTTGAAGAATTACCATTAAAAGACAATGCCACATTCTTGGGTACACAAGTAGACTCAAATTTACTGTGGGACTTACAAATAAACAAAGTGTGTAACAAGCTAAGTTCCGCATATTACGCGATATTGCAGTTATCAGATACGCTTAACGAGGCTGGACTAAGAACTGTTTACTATGCTTTAGCAGTCTCCCATTTGTCTTTTAATATCATGGTGTGGGGCAGGTCAAATAAGTTATATCGCGTGTTTGTTCACCAAAAAAAGATTGATCAGATTAATATTCAAAATAAAATACAGAGGGAGCTGTAGAGATACATTTGTTAATAAGAAAATATTTACAGTTCCCTGCATCTATATATATGTGCTTAATTTTTGTCAAATACAATTTTAAAGATTTCTGTACATTATCAGATCGACACACCTATCACACAAGAAACAATGAATTGTTAATGATACCACATCACAAAACATCTAATTTTAAACACTCACCATATTATAATTGCATTACACTGTATAATAGCTTACCTGACAGTATAAAATGTCTTAAAATGAATAAATTTAAAATGGAAGTTAAAAAACTATTATTACTAAGGGGTTATTATAGTGTAGATGAATTTTTAAATAAACCTGTTGGTTAGTTTCCTCGATTTTGCATGTTATGTATGTGTGTATGTATTGTATGTATATGTGTATATGTAATGTATGTGTTTGTGTGTGTGCATATACATGTATATGTATATGTGTGTATATATATGATACGTTGTTGTTTTTTATTATTTATTCTTATTGTTAGTTTCATACCTTATATATTATTAGCACATATCTGATATATTTATTTATATAATGCAAATTTGCAGTTTTCTGTATATTATATATTATTTGACATATCTAATATCATGTAACATGATCTTATAGATGAATAAAGTGAATATGAATATGAATAGGGGGGGGGGGGGGGTATTTTGTTGTGTTTTTTGGGGGTGGAAGAAAAAAAAATATATTTATTTAATTTTAATTATAAAATTTATTTAAAAAAAAAAAAAAAAAAAAAGGGGAGAAAAAAAAAAAAAAAAAAAATTTTTATTTGTAAAAAAAAAAAAAAAAAAAAAAAAATAAATTTTTTTTTATTTTTTATAAATATTTTTTTTTTTTTTTGGGGGGAATAAAAAAAAAAAAAATTTTTTTTCTAATTTTTTTTTTTTTTTTTTTTTTTTGGAAAATTTTTTGGGGGGGGGGGGGGGGGAAAAAAAAATTTGGGTCCCCCCGGAGAGGAAATAAAAATTAACATTTCAGAACGATTTTTGTTAAAGAGAGAGAGAGAGAATAGTCTTTATTGGATAAGTACCAAAAGGCCAGCGACCGAAGTCTTTCAGCCTGTCTTACAGATTTAATTATTACAACGTATTAATTTAAGATAATATAACATTTCTGTAGAGTTGAACATGTACAAAAAAAAAAAAAAAAAATAAAATCACATATAAATGCACAACAATTAGGTATGTCATTGTTCTATTGTTCGTTGTCAGCAGTAATTACTTCCAGCAGTGTTTTTTCTGGATTTCTTCTTCTTCGGGTAACATCTTCTCGTAACTGGAGTGTAAAGTGTTGTATTAGGGTAGGGAGATTTTGAGACTGTGTATATTTCTTGGTGAGCTCCTTAAAGCGAGTGAGTATGGGTTGAATACCAGTTTTTTTCGTAGAGTGAGTTATTGGATATGTTATGAAGAGGGTTATTTGGATGACGAAGTTTTGTTATTTTACGTAGACTACTTCTTTCTGCAATTTCTATATTATTCAATGCTGGTCTTCTGCAAGTGTTAAAAAGGATGGAGCCGTATTCTATGATAGGTCGACATATCATTTTGTAAATTTTACTTGCTGTTATGATGTTAATGCCTTGATTGTTATAGGTTAGGGATCTAAAATGTTTCGTAGTTATCATCCTTTTCTTCATTTCTTTAGTATGGCTGTTGAAGTTTAATTTTTGATCCAATATGATGCCAAGGTATTTCACTGTGACTGTTGGTGTCAATCTATCGTTAAATATTTGTAGAGTTGGAGAGGTATCTGAGATGTTGTGATTAAATATCATTAGTTGTGACTTGTTGGGATTTATTTTTAATCGCCACTTATTACACCACTGAATCGTTTCATTTGTTGAAATCTGCAGGGTATTTATTGTTTGCTCAATGGTTTTCCCGTGTGCTACCCAGGCTATATCGTCTGCAAACTGAAGTAAGTAAGACTCTAAGTTCTGTGCTTGTTGGTAGTTATTTAGTATATCATAACAGAAGATGTTGAATAATATTGGTGACAATGGAGAACCCTGTGGAACCCCTTGTTCGTTTTCATATGGACTGGAAAATGATGTATTTATTTTGATTTTTGTTTTCCTACCCTCTAAGAAATCTTTAAGAAACCAAAGAATATAGTTGGGACAATTTGCGTGATGCAGCTTAAATAGCAATCCTTTGTGCCAAACAGAGTCAAATGCTTTGGTTAAGTCTATGTAAATTGCTGCCGATTTATTTCCAATTATGCTGTTAGCTTGTATGTTTGACGTCATTATGATAAGTGGGTGGATTGTAGATGAGTTTTGTCAAAAACCAAATTGATTCTTGGGGATCTGTTCATCTAGTTCGTTATTTAGTCTCGTTTTTATAATTTTTTCCAAATTTTTGCCCATTACTGGTAACAATGTTATAGGTCTATAATTTTGTGGACGAGAATGATCTTGATTGGGTTTTTGAATTGTAATTATTACACCTGTTTTCCATTCTATTGGAAAATAGTGATTTTTTATGCAGTAGTTGTATATATTAATTATTTCTGTATGTATTTTATGTTCCAATTTCCTTAATATGTTTCTATTAATGTGATCATAACCAGGTGCTGTGTTTTTGCCTGAATTTAGTACACTGTAGTATTCTTCTTCTGAGATATTTATGTCTTCTTCCATTGCCGGGCCTGTATTAAAAAAAATGTCATACCAGTCGTTAACCAAGTTTAAATTGTCCTCCTTAAAGTTCTCATCTGTTGTAAATTTAGATGCTTCCTCAAAGTGGTCCCCAAAGGCATTGGCTTTCTCTTGGTCTGTGAAACAGCTGTTATTATTGTAGAAAATTTCAGGGATTGCAGATTTGTTACATTTATATTTTGACAATTTCTTAATTTCCTTCCAATATGTTTTTCCCTTGGAGTCGTTTATGTTTTTGCACGCCTTTACCCATTTGTCTTGTTTGTACTGTTGTATTAGTACATGGATTTGTTTAGTAAGTTTATTATATTTGGATTTTGTATCAGGATCTTCATTTTGATTGATTTGGCGGTAAAGTCTTCTTTTCTGTTTTATAAGGTTTAAGATAAATGGAGGTAGTTTATAGTTAAAGAAAGTTTTTATTTTTGTTGGTGTGTTCTCTAGTACTAAATTTTTAATTTTTTCGTTAAACATAGTTATATATAAAGGCGTAATTGGCTCTCGTCTGCTTTCTATAAATTGTATCATTTTCTCATTAACAATTTCAGCATTACATTTGGCTAAATCTAAAAAGGTCTCCGGTGGTAAATGGATAGGATTTAGTTGTAAGTTAAATTTAAATTGTATGGCTAAATGGTCACTACCGATGTCCGGGATTAATTCTACTTCAGTGATATTATTTTTAATATTCTTCGTACACATGAATACATCAGGGGTTGAACTTGGATTATTTGGCATAAGAAACGTGGGTGGTGTATGAATCCTTGTAAAATTAGAGTTATTTAAGAAATTTTGGAGCTGGTTTTTCTTTCTGGTAGTGTTTGGATTAAAATCGCCAATAATAATGCAAGATTCATATAGTGATGCCTTGGTGAAAATGGTTTCTTCTATTATTGAGCTGTTGTCAACATAAACTAAAAATATGTGAAGCTTAGCTTTGTTGTATGGAATTGTAAAATGTAGACAGCTGTTTCTTGGATTGTTAATTCTTGGAGGATTTTCTTTGCCCATCTGGAGATTTTTTTTTGATTGTACTAAGGAGCCTCCTCTTAAATTGATGTTAACTATATTTCCTTTTTTTTTAATTATGTTCCAATTTCGATAGGCGTTAATATCTTCCTTGTTTTTTGTTTCAACACACATAAGACAATCGACATTGTTATTTTGTATATAGTGGTTAACAAGATGCCTTTTTTGGGGAAAAACTGTTAATGTTGGAATATAGCACTTTGATATTACTCCCCATTATGGTGAACTACTAGGTCTTCTGTTGGCACTGTTGGTGACGTTGTGTTTAGTTTGTCTAGGTCGAACATTAATATGTACATATGGTTCCCACTGAACACTACTGTTGTATCTATGTTATATAAGTTAATAAAACGTTTTTTTAATTGTATAATTAACTCTTGTCTGTTTGTATATTTAGGTTTATTGAGTTTGCTGGTGTAGGTTTCTATTATACGGTCGTGGAGTGTCATAGCTGTATGTATCCTGTTGTTTTTTGTGATTTTACTATCGATTTCGCATGATTTTTTGTTCATGGATTTTATTCGTGCGTTTGGAATTCCTTCTATAGGTTTTACTGGTCTTTTTGGACATTTGGGGGACCATGCTTGGTGTTCCTCTGAGTTGCATGCTGTACATTTCTCCGGCAGAGGTGATGAGCAGGTGCTGGTATGGTGTTTTCCTTGACATTTTCTACATGTTAGCGGTGTGTTACAATGTTCGGTTACATGCGTAAAGAGGGAGCATTTTGCACAGGGAGTTGGTGTCGGTTCTGGGGGTGTGCTTGGATGGACTGGGTAGTATCGGTTTTTGTAGAATACTCCTTCATTGAGCAGTTTTTGAAACGATGTAAAATCTCCTGTTATAATTCTTATCAGCTGCGTTAATTTCCCCGTAGCTCTAGATGTTATACGTTTGCAGTATCTTAATTCATAGTTATTTGCTTCTAGGTGTTCTCTGATTTTGATGTCCTCAATGTCTTGTTCTACGGTTGCTATTACACAGGCAAAAGTGGCGTTATAAGTTTTATTAGCTGGCTGGCGGTTTGTATTTGTTTCTTGGAAATCTTGTAGTATTTGAGATTGTTTTAATGATTTGAGGCAATTTAATGCCGTACCTTTTTCCAGATTAGTTTTTAGTAGGAACCCTTTGCTTGTTTTAAGTATTATATCTTTAGATAAGGGGTTTCTTGCATTCCAAAAATCTGCAATTTGTGTTCTGGTAAATTCTCTTGTGGTTGTTAAGTAATACATGTTTTTGTAGTGTTGATTTAATATGTTTTGCATTTGCAGTGAGTAATTGTTTGTTGATGACTTTTTGTTGTTGTTTTGTGATGTGTTTTTAGGTATGTCTAATGGGCTTGTATTTATTTCTGATGATAAGTTTTTATATGAGGTTGGATTTTTTGTTGGAATTCCAATAATATTATTTATTTCAGCATTTGTGAGTATGGGTAGATTTTTGTTTTTCTTTGTTGTACTTTCTAATCTCTCTCTAGCTTTTCTTTTATGTTTTACTTTTCTCCATTGGCCATCATCCTCCATCTCCATTTCACTGTAACTTTCCTCACTTTCTGTGGGCATTTTATTAAGGTTCTTCACTAAACTGACTGAGCAAACACTAACAGGTCTTCACTCTATCACTATCAAGTTAGAACTGTTGTCGTAAAGATTTTATTTAAAACAATTTTTTTCTCAAAAAATTATATAACAAAAAAATTTGCTCTCTCAAGTGGCAATATCAAAAATGTTACTTAAAAATTTTTTGTATAACTTCATAACTTTTACAAGAATGTTTGAAAAACATTTTTTTTAAATGAACAAATAAGAGAAATGTATTTACTATTACGATTTTCAGTGGCGGCTGGTGAAATGTAGTAATGGAGCATGAGACCCAAGTGATACTTTAAGGCATAAGTATCAAGATTAAATTAAGAAGTTTTGCAAGAAAAAAAATTGTCTGCCTACCCAGGTTATTTTTTAAACAATTTGTAACAAAACATTTTTTTTTCTAAATAAGGTGGAAAATATATCGAAATATTTCAAATTTCATGAAAAAATATATTGATTTTTTGAAATTTGCACAGTGAAAAATAAGATTTCAAAATGGTGTAACTTTATAAAAAAGCAATATATTTTTTATGACATTTGAAACTTGTTGATATATTTTCAACCTTATTCTGAAAAACAAAGTTTTGCAAATATTTTACAAATTGTTTAAAAATTACAATTTTTTCAAAATTTTTTTCGCAAATTTAGTTTTAATATGCCTTAAAGTATCGCTTGGGTCCCAGAGATATGACATACGTAAATTTCACCAGCCGCAACAGACGAATTTATCGAATTTATACAATGCTTTTTGGATGCACTGTGTGTTATTGATGTTTGTTGTAGATCTGGGATACAATAAAGATCTGCAGACTAGAGCAGCCTTTATGGAAGTTTTGACAAAAATTTTGCAACAGGGCACAGAATTTGACACTTTAGCAGAAACCGTTTTAGCTGACAGATTTGAACAGTTAGTACAACTGGTCACTATGATTAGTGATAAAGGGGAGTTGCCTATAGCGGTTGCGTTAGCCAACGTAGTAACCACATCACAAATGGATGAACTAGCGAGGGTTTTTGTTACCTTATTCGACGCCAAGCATTTGTTGTCGCCACTTCTTTGGAACATGTTTTATAGAGAGGTTGAAGTGTCGGATTGTATGCAGACGCTGTTTCGTGGTAATTCGTTAGGAAGTAAAATAATGGCATTTTGTTTTAAAATCTATGGTGCCAGTTACCTACAAACGCTCTTGGAACCGTTAATACGACCTTTGCTAGATGATCCATCGTGCAGTTTTGAAGTGGATCCAGCAAGATTAGAGCCAAATGAAGACATAGAAGAAAATCGACAAAATTTGATAGCTTTGACTCAAAAAGTTTTTGACGCTATTGTAAGTTCAGCTGATAAATTCCCCCCTCAGTTGAGGTCTATGTGTCACTGTTTGTACCAAGTTTTGAGTAAACGTTTTCCCCAGTTTCCTCAAAATAATATAGGAGCTGTTGGGACAGTGATCTTTTTACGCTTTATAAACCCTGCCATAGTATCACCTCAGGAAATGGGTATTGTATGTAAACAGGTACCTACGCCGATTAAACGTGGGTTAATGTTAATGTCTAAGATATTACAAAATATTGCTAATCATGTTGAATTTAGCAAAGAACAACATATGCTGCCTTTTAATGACTTTCTGCGAGCACATTTCGAAATAGGCAGGAGGTTTTTTATTCAAATTGCATCGGATTGTGAAACTGTTGACCAGACTTCACATTCGATGTCTTTTATTTCTGATGCTAACGTTTTAGCACTTCATCGACTACTGTGGAATCATCAAGAGAAAATTGGTGATTATTTATCAAGTAGTCGAGATCACAAAGCTGTGGGCAGAAGACCATTTGACAAAATGGCCACTTTATTGGCATATCTCGGTCCACCGGAACATAAACCCGTTGATTCACAGTAAGTAAATACCGGACAAATCTTGCCACATTTTGCTATGTTGCCTGGAATGAGAGTTGTCCAAGTAAAACTGTCCTAAAATCATATTGACAATTATTTTTTTTCAGTATGCTGTTTTCATCATATGCAAGGTGGAGTTCGATAGATATGTCGTCTACCAATTTTGAGGAGATTATGGTAAAACACAATATGCACGAAAAAGAGGAATTCAAATCAATAAAATCCTTGAATATTTTTTTACCAAGCAGGTACCAGTAAAACTGGCTTTCCAGTATTTTACTATATCGCTAGGAGATACAAGTAAAGTCATTTAAACTATCGTTAGAATTTTTTCTTATACCAATTTATTTTAGAATCGGTGAGACAAATGGAGATCTACTGATTTATCATGTTATATTAACGTTGAAACCGTTTTGCCATTCACCGTTTGAATTAGTCGTTGACTTTACACATACATGCTCAGACAATAGATTTAGAACAGAATTTCTGCAGAAGTGGTTTTATGTGTTACCAGAAGTTGCTTATGACAATATTCATGCTGCTTATATATACAACTGTAACAGCTGGGTTCGAGAATACACCAAGTTCCACGATAGAATATTAGCGCCCTTAAAGGTTTGTCGAATCAACATCCATTAGAGTAATCTTTAAAAATGCTACAGTGTATCTTGCCCAGTGGTGTAAAATTTCATTTTAAGTTTAAGTTTTAAAAATCCGTGGAGCTGCTATAATCCCGTTGCTGTGGTAATCAGCTTTGTTTTTTATTTATTAAATGACACGAGACTAGCACAATAAAAAATGTCAAGGTCACCAGAATATGTTAAAAGATTAGCAAAAATCTTTCATTTGAAACATTTCTTCATTAAACAGGCATTTAAAAAGAGACAGGCATTGTTATACGAGCCCCTTCTCACTTCAATTGGCCCACTTTAGGATTTTTCAGAAATTCGTCTTGAGGGAGCAGAAATAGAAGTACTACATGAACTTCAAATTGTTTATTTTTTTTTACAGCATCTTTAGCACCTCTTGATCACAAAAAAATACATATGAAGTGACTAATATCGATAACTATCACAAAATGAGAACAAATAAAGAAAATGTGAACAGATACTTAAAATTAAGAAAACAACAATTTTAAAGTTTACCACTGAGTAACATCGCCTTTATTTTTTATTACAACCGAAATTCAGCCTTGGCATAATTCCGGTGTAAACGAATCCCATATTTCCTGAAGCCTTTGTTTCAGTTCGGGGATTGTTCTAACAGGACATTTCCGTAGCACCTTTTTCATCTCGTGCCACAAAGTTTCAATCGGTGATAGATCAGGACTACTAGAAACTCATTCCAAAAGTGATATACCATAGTCGTCCATCCATTTTAAAGTTCTTTTTGAAGTGTGGCATGCTGCGCCATCCTGCCGAAACACAAAATCTTGGTTTGATGTCAAACATGCTTCCATGACCGGTAAAAGCGATTCTTCTAAAATGTCCAAATATTTGTTTGTATCCACAGTTCCTTCAATAAAATGAAGTTTTCCTACTCCTTTGGATGACATGCTGCCCCAGACCATTACAGATGCAGGAAATTTTACCTTCCTTTTGAGACAGTCAGGATGGAACGCCTCATTTTTTTTGCGAATAACTCGACTTCGACTGTCTAAAACACACACTTCGAATCGGGCGTCATCGCTCCATTGTATTGCACGCCATTGCTGAGATGACCAATCCTTATGTTCTTTTGCCCATCTTACTCTATTTTTCTTCTGCTGTGATGTTAAAAGTGGCTTTTCTTTGGCCTAAAACAAAATTGCCACTTTCAGTTTTTCTAGTTCAATTTTTTAGTAAAAAAACTTACCTTGTAAGTGCCAAATGCCATTTTATGAGCCTACCTGTGACATGTGGATCTCGAAATTCTCCTTCCAACAGCATCACTCCACAGAGCACTTAACTCAAGGTAATTGACGCACCTATTTTTCTGGATAATTCGTCTTAATGCTCTTCTATCGGCATTTGTAATCTTGCTTTTTTTTCACATGTCGAGGCTTTGCGGCGATTGAACCGGTAGTTTTATATCTTCTAACTATATTTCTTACACTATACCGAGATAACTCTAATAAATTTGCAATTTCCGAGTTCGATTTCCCAGAATTAAAAAATTTAACAATAAGTGAGCGAATTTTGTCATCAATAATCTTTCCTCTGCCCATTTTAAAGAACACAACTACCTTGAAGCTGTATAAAATGCATTCTGACAGCTATCAGTATTAGCAATTGTCGCGGCGTCTGTTTTCCAAGGCCATCTTTGCATTATAGGCTTACTTTGTAACTAAATAAAAATGGGTTGATGTCACCATATTTGAAACATTTTTGCTTCTTTGTTACAAATTTGATTAGGGAACAATAAAGTTGGTGTTTTCTACTACATATTATTAAATATGCCCGGTTTTGGACCTTAAAACAGCATGTAATATTTATAATTTTTTGATCCTGCGCAAAAAACTAAGATATCAATCGGTGGGCCAACTGAAGTGGGAAGGGGCTCGTATGCATTAGGGTTTATACAAAAAATCGACTTTTGAAAAAATTGGTTATCAAATCCCAGTAAAACCGGTTTTCGAATTTTTACAAAAAAAAAAAAAAAATTAAACAAAAAAATATTGTATTAAAATTTTTCAGTTTATTTAATATTTATGGAACTATAAAAAATATAGCATAATAAAATATAATATTCTATATAAAACCAAATAAATAAATAATAATAATAAAAGTATTTTATTGGTTTCACCAAAAGGCCATCGACCGAGGTTCTTCAGCCTGTTACAACTGTTTAAAAGAATTTACATACCATTTCATTTCATTGAAGTATAAATATCTGTATTAAAAAAAATTCTTCTTTTGTTTTGCAAAGGGGTTGTATTATTTCTATGTTATTTATTTCCTTAGCAAATTTTGTGGTTAGGGATTGTAATCTTTGGTTGATTGGTGTTATTTGTGTAATCTCATAGATAAGGTGGTTGGGAGAGTGGGTTATGGTGAGGATTTCTGGGGTGTCTGATTTTGGTAATGGATCGCAATGTTGATGTTTCTGCTATTTCTAGGCTTTTTATGACTGGTCTTCTTGTATTAAGGTATAGTGGGTGGCTATATTCTAATAATGGACTGCAGATTGTACTATAAATATGGGCAGCAGTTTTTTTGTTGATTCCTTGGTTTTTATATGTTAGGCTGCAGAAGTGTCTGCTTCTTGCAATGCACTTCTTAATTAGTTTGACATGTTTGTTAAAATTAAGCTTATTGTCTATTGTGACTCTAAGATATTTTACTGCCGGTTGACAATATATTGTGCTATTGTCAACAGTTATTGTTGAAGTGTTTGGGTATATATTTTGGTTAAACATGATGTATTGAGATTTTAGGGGATTTGGTTTCATTCGCCATTTGTTGAACCACGTTAATGTTCTGTTCATTAGTTGCTGAAGTGTCTCTGCTGTCTTGTAGATGTTCTTGTTATGGCTTACGAGTGCGGTATTATCGGAATATTGGAGAATATACAAATTCAGGTTTAAATATTCTGGTTCTGAATTAAAGTTATATATATCATAACAATATATATTGTAGAACAAGGGTGAAAGTGGAGAGCCTTATGGAACACCTTGATGGATTGTAATGTTTTGTGATAAATGGTCATTAATTTTAACTTGAACAGTAGTTCTTCCACATAAGTAGTCTTTAAGCAGAAAAAGCAGATATCTGGGACAGTTGGTTACCATAAGTTTGTATAATATGCCACGATGCCAGACACTGTCAAAAGCTTTATGGATGTCAAGAAAGATGGCAGCACTACATTGACCACTAAGTTTTGCTGTCTGTATGTTAGATGCGATGATTGTTAAGGGGTGTACAGTGGAGCACTTTTCTCGGAAGCCGAACTGATACCTTGGGATAACGTGTCCTACTTTGTTCTGTAATATCGCTTTGATGATTTTTTCAAAGTTCTTTCCCATAACAGAAAGTAACGTAATGGGATGATAGTTGATAACATTTGTGTGGTCGGTGTTAGACTTGAGAATAGTGATTAAAATTCCATGTTTCCATTCTGGAGGAAAATAACAGTGATCGAGACAGTATTCATATGTTCTTTAATGTATACGTGTATTTCATACTTGAGTTTTCTTATTATGTTTTTCGTGATATTATCGTACCCCGGTGCTGTGTTTTTACCTTTATGGAGTATTTCAAAATAGGTTTCTTCATCTATCTCTTTTGTGTCTGACACTGGGTATTCAGTGAAATATGTTTCGTACCAGTTGTTGACATCTTCATACTGAGCATCATCAAATCGAGGATTGCTGTTTTCCATGGAGGTTCATTATAATGTTCTGCAAATAATTGTACTTTTTCTGGGTCAGAGTTATATGTTTTGTTATTTTTCTCTAGGACAGGTAGTTTCTGGTGTGGTTTGTATTGAGTAAGTCTTTTGATTTGTTGCCAGTAGTTTTTCCCTTGATTCTTGTTTAGGTATTTCATCACATGTTTTCATCCAGTTGTTTTCTTTGTATTGCCTTATAAGTTTTTGAATGTCCTTGTTGTAGTTGTTGATATGTCTCTTGTAATCTTCACTTGGATTTTTTAAATAGTCTCTGTACATTTTTCTTTTATTTTTTATCATTCTAATGATATATGGTGGTAGCTTATATGTGTAGTATCTTACTTGTTCTTTGGGTGTATTCTCCATGATTGTTGTCATCAGCTTTTCATTAAATTGTTTGATTGTGTCCTTGTCCATTGGTACATGCTGCATATCTTCGATGTATTTTGTTATAATCTTGTTTACCTCTTCCATATTACATTTATTGTAGTTAATTCTTTTTTCATCTTGATCCTCAATTTTCCTATTCAGATTTAGTGATATTTCTATTGCTGAGTGGTCGGAACCAATGTCCGGATGTGTTTCGATTTTCTCTATATTATTTTTAAGGTTATTTGTTTAAAGTATTAGGTCTGGTGTTGTGTCTGGGTTGTTTGCCATATGAAAAGTAGGGGGAGTATTTGCTTTTATAAAATTGGAGTTTTCTAAGAAATTATTAAGCTGTTTGTGCTTCCAAATAACTAAATAAAAACTAAAATAACAAATCCGTACTTTTTTCGATAAAACTAGTTTATGTATTAACATCTTAAAATGAAATAAAACTGAAGTACACTGAAACAGTGCTTTCATCATATCTGGGTCAACGAATACACTCGATGCTTTGTGTTTTGTATAAGGTACAATTGAAGTATTTTGTTGAAGCATTATATCTATAAACAAAAATTTAGTACCTCTACTGTTGAGTGTTTACAGAATTTAAATATCTCTAGCCGTTCACGAGTTGTAAGGAAAAATATAGTGTAACGTCAACCCCAAATTTGGCTAATGTAAATATATATCTTTTCGGTTTTTTTTATCATACGTTTTCCAATAAAACTAGTTACGTATTAACATTTTAAAATGGAATATAATTCACTTCATCATGTTGTATAAATTTCTGTTTTTCTGTGTGGGAATGTTTCAATCATGTCTGCATAAAGCCGTCACTGGAAACTGATACCTCCTTCTGAGCTTAAAGCATAATGGAATGAGTTTGCAAATTTTCATGTCAAACATGAAGATTAATTTTATTGTAAACTTTTATCACAATATGCTTGTGGCTGAAGCGATTTCAAGCCTAGATGTTAACGTTTTTAGTTAAATAATTAATTTTTACGTATTAATTCTATTATATAAATTAGTGATGGGACTAGAGTGTAAAAAATACTCGAGTGACTCGAGTCAAAATCCGATTCGAGTGGCTCGAGTCATATGGCTGTTCAATTCGAGTAAAGTTGTTACTCGAGTCGAGTTATTGTTACTCGAATCAAGTTTTAACTTCAGTCGAATTGCAATTCGAGTAAAGTTGTTACTTGACTCGGGTTATTGCTACTCGAATCAAGTTTTAACTCGAGTACAGTTGTTACTCGAGTCGATTTATTGATATTCGAATCAGTGAGTTACTATGATTCAAGTTTTAAATCGAGTCGAGTTGCAATTCGAGTAAAGTTGTTACTCGAGTCGAGTTATTGCTACTCGAATTAGTGAGTTAATATGATTTAAGTTTTAAATCGAGTTGAGTTTGACTAGAGTGTAGAGTCAGGGCAGAGTCGAAATCAAACTCGAGGCGAACTATAGAGTAAGTAGTTGCAGATGATTCAGTGGTTTGCTAA
This sequence comes from Rhamnusium bicolor, assembly GCA_029963845.1. Lineage (NCBI taxonomy): Eukaryota > Metazoa > Arthropoda > Insecta > Coleoptera > Cerambycidae > Rhamnusium > Rhamnusium bicolor. Next base: position 1,213,913 of record JANEYF010004805.1, on the reverse strand, counting down.
ACGGTAAGTTTTTAAAGTGTATTTAGGTTTTTCTTTTGGTAATCTTTCAGCATTGAAAACATTACCATCTAATTCCAACATAAGTTTAAAAAATCGAAAGGATAAACATAAATCATAATAATTGAAATACAAAATAATAAATGGACCCAGGTCAAATATTATTTTTCCGGCAAATCAACATACAAAATTAAATATTTAATTAACATTGTATATAAAATGACATTTAAAGAAAACCAACAATTTTTTTTTATATTAAATTAACATTAAATTAAACTCTTGTTTAGCACAAAATATTAAATAAATACAGTATTTAATATTTAATACACACCGATTCCGGTTTTTTATTTATTTCGAACTAATTGAATCGAAAAACAAATCTTTATGAACATGAATATGCCAGTTTGATTGCTGCAGTCCTGTGAGTCTTGATTTTAAAGAATTCTAATTTCTAATTTTCTAATACGTCGTAATAATGTCGTATGTAACAATTATAGGTTTGTACGTAGAGGCGAGTTGTGATAGTTTTCTGACTATAGAGATGCAAGTATTATGAGGGCTCTGCAATGACAAACGTTCTGATGGAACAAGTGCATCTCTACAACAATGTGCGCATGCTTCTGATAGATTCAAACAGTTGGAAACTGCTCTACGAACAAACCTTTTAATTAACAATTATACAATCTGACCTACAAACATGAAACAACAAACCTGGAGGGGAATTCCCGATCCCGATGACCCGATGATATAGTAATTGATTAGTGATTTCATTCATGGTTACATGTTTTCATCTTTATTACTTTTACAAGATTAGTGCCTTCAGTGCCTTCTGTAAATAATCTTTCATATTTATATTATATAAACAAATCACACTGGCACTAAAGAATATTTAAAAATATTAATAAAACCATAAACAATTAAATTAAAGAAACTTGACTCGAGTCAAAAAGCGACTCGATCAAAAATCGACTCGATTCAAAAAATCTACTCGAGTCAAAAAGCGACTCGAGTCAAAAGTCGAGTCGATTTTTTGAGTTTTACTCGACCTAACTTTTAACTCGAGTTTTATAACAATGAAACCGAGTTTCAACTCGACTCGAGTTTTAACTCGAGTAAATTCGGAAACCTACCGAGTTATTCGAGTGAAAAAAGTCACTTTCGAGTCCCATCACTAATCTAAATCTGTTTTTTTTAATTTAAACGGTTTTCGAAATTTATAATTCTTTCAAAAAACGTGTTTTAAACTCAGTTTTTAAAAAACTGATTAACCCGACTATGCATATGTCGTACCCTGTTTGTAAGGTTTGGGCAAAAGTATCTAATAATCGCTGTAACTTTGCCGTAAACGTTTTTTGAAAAAAATGCATTTTTTTAATGCAAGTTCAGATTTGCATTTCATGGAATCTATAAATTCTTTTCTAGGGTAACCGAAAATTGATATTTATTGACATGCCCAATAAGTTGAACGATTACATAGATCCAGAGCAACAAAAATTGCCAGGTGCCACGTTGAGTCTGGATGAGGATTTGAAAGTATTTAGTAATGCTTTGAAACTATCGCACAAAGATACCAAAGTTGCAATAAAAGTAGGTCCAACTGCCATTCAAATTACATCGTCAGAGAAAACCAAAGTGTTATCTCATTCTGTATTGTTGAATGATGTTTACTATGCATCTGAAATTGAAGAAGTTTGTTTGGTGGACGATAATCAGTTTACACTGACCATTGCTAATGAGAGTGGGCCTCTTAGCTTTATACATAATGACTGTGATAGTATCGTGCAGGCGATTATACATATTAGGAATCGTTGGGAACTGAGTCAGCCAGTAATTATTGTTTAGTTTTGTAATCTTTGTGATTGCCAAATTTTTTTAGGATTCAGTGACAGTCCATCAGAAAATTCGACCAAAGGATGTTCCGGGCACCCTACTAAACATGGCATTATTAAATCTAGGTTCTTCAGATCCTAATTTGAGAACCGCAGCTTATAATCAACTTTGCGCTTTAACTGCCACCTTTGACTTGAAAATTGAAGGGCAGTTGTTGGAAACTCAAGGACTCTGTATTCCCTCCAATAACACCATATTTATTAAATCTGTCTCAGAAAAACTGGCCACGAATGAACCCCATTTAACGTTAGAATTCCTAGAAGAATGTATACAAGGTTTCAGAGTGTCTAGTATCGAACTGAAACATTTGTGTTTGGAATATATGACGCCATGGTTACCGAACCTTGTCAGGTAAGCAGATGTCGAATATTTTATGTACAGAAATAAGAAGTATTTGTGTTTAGATTTTGTAAACCGACAGAGGAGAATAAGCGGCAGAAACAAGTTGCCGGGATCATAGAGAAATTGATACTGTTAACAATTGAGGAAGTAGAAATGTATCCTTCGATACAAGCAAAAATTTGGGGTTCTATTGGCCAAGTTCCCGAACTAATTGATATGGTGCTAGATAATTTTATACATAGATCTGTTAATTCTGGACTGGGTTCACCAATGGTCGAAATAATGGCCGATACAGCTGTAGCATTAGCCTCTGCCAACGTGCCATTGGTGGCCAAAAAAATTATTGGCCGGTTGTGCAGGGTAATTAAAAAAGTACGAGTTTATATAGGATATTTAACATTGGCATTAACAAAAACATTCACAGAACGAAGAATTTAACTTAATTAAATTAATTAACCGGCTCAGTGGAGTAGTTAGCTAGAGCACGCGATGGCAAGTGTGACTAGATAATCTCTCCATCGTCCTGCGGGTTCGATTACCTCCATCGGCACTGGCAATGTCGGTAGGAATGGTTGTGTGTCTGCGTTTCTTCATAAGTGTAACCCTCGCCCTTCCAGCTTCAGCTTTGATTGGGGGGTAGTCTAATTTCTGTGATGTTTATGTTCACAAAAAAAAAAAAAAATAGAATTAATTTTTTAAATAATGTACCTTTTGCTTAACGTTCTGCAAGTGTTATTGCTTATGTTAAAATATGCTGGCTAAACCCGTTAATTCAAAGTGTTGTTTATTCTGGGTGATATAAAATGCTATGTAATGTGACAGATCGTTAATAAGCATGCTTTCCTTTTTGATCAGTCGAGTAAAGGATTTTATTTTGCCCTGCTTATCTTATATAAAGAATGAATAACAAAATAAAAAAATATTAGTTTTAGATCAGCCTTGACAATGCTAATATGTGTCCATTTACCTAAAAGCTGTCCTTTTATTACAGGTTGTTGATAAAACTTGTCAGTCACCTACACCACTATTAGAACAGCATATGATGTGGGACGACATAGCAATTTTAGCGAGATATCTTCTTATGTTGTCATTTAATAACAGTTTAGATGTAGTACGGCATCTGCCTTATTTGTTTCATACCGTTACATTCCTGGTTTGCTCAGGTTCGTTAAGTATGAGAGCCTCCACTCATGGTTTAGTTATTAATATAATTCATTCTTTATGCACCTGTACAAAACCCTCCTTCTCCGAGGAAACGCAAAGATTGTTACGTTTATCTTTAGATGAATTTTCCCTTCCAAAATTTTACCTGCTTTTTGGTATTAGTAAAGTCAAATCAGCTGCCGTTACAGCATTTAGATCAAGCTATAGGCACCCTAATGATCGTTGGTTTGGAAATGAAAGAAGTTTCTCAGGAGCATCTAGCCAAGACAGGGAACGATTATCTCTTACTTCGTTAGAGGTTATTACGGATGCTCTGTTGGAAATTATGGAGGCTTGTATGCGAGATATTCCAGACTGTGACTGGTTGACTAGTTGGACTTCTTTGGCGAAAAGTTTTGCCTTTTGTTTCAATCCCGCCTTGCAACCTAGGGCTCTTATCGTTTTTGGCTGTATAAGCAAAAGCATTATGGACCATGATGTGAAGCAGTTATTAAGGATACTCGTAAAAGCTTTAGAGAGTTTTAACGATATAGTACTGATTGAGGCACTCGTTATGTGCCTAACTAGACTTCAGCCTTTACTGAGGTCTGAGTCTCCGATACATAAAGCACTATTCTGGGTCGCCACTTCTGTTTTACAGCTTGATGAAACTTCACTGTATGCATCGGGTCTAGCTCTGTTGGAACAGAATTTACACACTCTCGATTCCCAAGGAATGTTTGAAGAAAGGGTACGTAACATTTTGAAAATGGTTTGTGAATTAGAAAGTCGAGCAAAATACATTGTGATTTATGTGAATTTTCGAGAACAATTTTTAATAAGCCTGTTTTTCTGATGTCTCTTGAAAAATCAAGTAAAATGTGTTTCATTTGATATTAAACATTATTACTGGAATCAAATGAATTGACCAATAACAGTGTTCCCACCGAGCTGGGAAATGTTACGATTTGAAATCGTAAGCTGGAAATTACAAATGTTTGAGGAAAACAGGCAAATTATCTGAATTTTTAAATAGTGATGCGTCGGATTTTTTTCCAATGCAAAAAAAATCCATTTTGTGCTAAAAATATGGTTAAGAAGAAAATAAATTTAGACGGCAAAAAATTATTTTAAAGACATACATTATTTACACTTTTAAATATTGTTTTGTGTTGAAATTGAATCAAAATCTGCTCAAATTTGCTAATTTCACTTTGCTTTGAGTAGTAATAAGAGTATATTTGAATTATATCAATACAATATATCTGCAATATCTACATTCATATTGTCAGCTTCACAAACGATTCACATATGGGTCATTCTTTTACAAATCGCACGGATTTCATGAAAGAAAAAACTTGACATTTTAGATTCGTCTGAAATTTTTTTACAGCTTCTATATGAAGTTTTGGTATTTTGCTGGATTTTCTCCAATCGTCTCATACATGAAATTTATTATCGCAAGTTGTACTGATCGGATCGATGCCATTTTTTTTACAGTTTACGTGTTGTTACGTTAGCTTTCTAAAAGAATAAAAAAAATTTTTTAATGTCAACATATCAAAAATAATAACAATTTAATTGTTTAAATAATTGTTAGATGCTGTTGCTCCAGGTTTAGTTAATTTTAAAAAATACCACTTCATTCTTCATCATGTTCCTTAGAAAATGGCATCGGTGAAAAAGTGGTATCTCTATTAGATCAAAAGTTATTAAATATTTTCGAGCGCTTGTCAGGCGGCGCGCTCCGCGCACCTCAGACTTCTCAGGCATTTGCACCTATTTTATATTAATGAATGTTTACCATATTGCGTAATAGTTTGAAAATATTTGTTGATAACATTAATGTATAAAAATTAATATAAATAATAAAAAGAACATTATAGTTACTTCCCGGTTACTAAATTAATATTGAATATCACGACGTGAGAAAATAAAAGTAAGAAACTAAATTTAAACACGTTGATTTATTAGCTTCTGAGTAGTATACAAAATGTTTTTTTTTTTTGTACAAAGTATACATTTTATTTCATAATTGTAACTTCAATTGCTATTAACCCTGGTTGATAGAATCAATTACTGCAGATACTGTCACCTTGTCTTCTTCAAAAGATACACCGGGACTTTCAGGAGAACGTTTCCAGTTAACGTCATTACTTTCCAAAGCGTCAAAATCAGAATCATTAATTTCCTCTTAAAAACAATGTAATTTTTACATACATCAGTTAACCTGAATTTATTTTATAATTTTAGGATATTTTAGACCTTGTCTCATATAATGAATGAAATTTTATTAAAGAAATTTGCTTCAAAAATATTACTTACAGTTGATTCGAACTTCTTTTTCGCGGTTCTTGCGTAATTGAAACAATTTAACACGGCAAGTATTACAGATTTTTCGCTGAAGGAACTCATCCGTTACCAGTAAGTTAAGAGCCACTAAATGTTGCTTCAAACTGGTCTTAGATTTTCTCTTTTACGATGTGAAGACATATCGAAGGGATTGAAGCATCGATCTACTTTGATTTTCGGACCAATCGAAGATTTTGATGCTCTCGGCATTGTACCGACACTTTATGATTATCGCTAGTTTTAGATTAAAATATGATAGTAATAATATGGCATGCGTATACGACGTTGTCGAACAACAGAATGAAAACATTTACATATATTTAAAACTGAAGGGAGCTTGATTGCACGTTCCGCGCGCTACGCCCGGCACGGCGACTCCGGGCGCGCCGCCTGACAAGCGCTCGAAAATATTTAATAACTTTTGACCTCATAGAGATACCACTTTTTCACCGATGCCATTTTCTAAGGAACATGATGAAGAATGAAGTGGTATTTTTTTAAAATTAACTAAACCTGGGGCAACAGCATCTAACAATTATTTAAACAATTACATTGTTATTATTTTTGATATGTTGACATTGAAAAAATTTTTTTATGCTTTTAGAAAGCTAACAAGAACACGTAAACTGTAAAAAAATGACATCGATCCGATCAGTACAACTGGAGATAATAAATTTCATGTATGAGACGATTGGAGAAAATCCAGCAAAATACCAAAACTTCATAAATGGATATTTTCGAAAAAAAATTTTTTAAGCAAAATCCTGAAATATGTGTCAATTAATTTTACATATAGAAGCTGTAAAAAAAATTTCAGACGAATCTAAATTGTCAAGTATTTTTTAGTGTGCGGTTTGTAAAAGAATGACCCATATGTCCGAATTATTTACAGGAAACGCAAAAACTTAATAAATATTGTTCTATTATGTGGTTAATGTATTGCATTGCATTGCAAGCTATAATTAAAAACCTACTTGCATAAGTAATGAATAAAACGTTTATTAATTATTAATATAACGAAAAATTATATTAAAAATAAAATTTAGTAAGGAGAGATATTATAAAATGGATGGTAAGCATCCAAAAGATGTTGTTTCAAGGCCTGAAGATGCTCTAATTTTTATCCTTTGTCCATATAAAGGAAGTAAATCATTAACATTTTGTGGCTGTGATATTTTATCTCGTTGGTTTAAGACCTTCCATTCTTCAGTATAATATAATTTATATTTTATTTCGCCTTATTCAGTATACTTTAACACTCTTATATTAGTCACCATTAGCTTTTTTTTCAAGTCTATTGCTATTGTAAAATTTGTTATTGTCAAAATTCTTAAAAAATTCGTGCGAACGATACTCTACGTTGTAGGGATATGGGTTTTACCGCGCTGTCCTACACAAATAGAATTAGCTGGAACATTTATTTGGTAATGTTTTTTTTTCAATCTACGAATGCATGGAGTCCACCTTCATTTAGACGTGACGGTTTTGGATATAAACCAATAAAAGATTAAAAAATTGTACCATGTTTTATTAAATATCTCATGAAATTTAATAAGTGCAAAAAACATTACATTTATACATACATATTGGTATCAAATTAATAGCCCGACCAAGACCAATGTAATGGTATATTCAAATTTTTTTTTACCGTTTTCCGATTTTTTTTCCGGCTAAAAATCAGTTAAAAATGCTAAAAATGAAATTAACCGGCAAATTTACATCACTATTTTTAAACCAAAATTCACAAAAGCCAATTCCTAGTTCTGAAAATTTCGTATTTATTGTTATAATTTTCTCTTTTTAAAAGACAATAATTATACCGGGTGCCCTATTATATTTTGACCCTTTTTAAACCTATATAACTTTTGAACTAGTTGAGATAATCAAATGCAGTTTTCGCCAGTCGTCTTCTAATTTTGATAAGTTTTTCCCTGAATATCCGTTTTTTTTTGCTCACTTCCGGTTTAACCGGAAATGACAGCGTATTTTCAGGGAGAGGGCTACTTTGTTATTTCAAATGGAACACCCTGTATATATTTTTTCACAGTTGGAAAGCCCATTGTTTCCCCTTTTCGAAAATTCCATATTTGTCATGGAAATTATACAGTGATGGTTTTATAAGCTTTTAAAATGAATACTGCGTTTTATCGAAATACCATGAAAAAAATAATGATTCACAAAGTAGACTGTGGAAATAAAGACAACATCACTTGTAAATGTCAAATTAGTTTATTAACAATTCGGGTACTTGAATCACTTTAAGAAATGTTTACTTTAAGTGAAAAAGCTTTTTTGCTGACACTAAATCTTACAAAACGTTACAAAGAAGATTTATAACTATGTTTAACAAGGAATGTTCAACAACAAATTCAATTAGAAAATGGCATAGAAACTTTTGGAATTCGGGTTGTATTGACCGTAAAAATATAACTCCAGATAATGAAAATAGGCTCAAAATTTTGGCAATGACACAAAATGATCCTTCCTCTTCTACAAGAAAAATTTCTTCCGCAACAGGTATTCCGAAAACTAATGTTCATACTGTTATGAAAAATGTTCTAAAATTGAATGCTTATAAAATTCAGACTCATCAAAAATGAAGGAAAACTGATTTTCCAAAACGAGTATAATTTTGTAGAAAAATTCTTAATTTACATAAAAAGAGATGGGCATTTTCTTGATAAGTTAATCATGTTAGACGAAGCATCATTTCGTTTAAATGGCAAGGTGAATAAGCATAATTGTAGAGTTTGGGCATCAGAAAATCTCAGAATTTCCATCAGTATGTCAGATCCTCTCCAAAAGTTACAGTTCGGTGTGCGGTACCAAACAAAAAGTGTACACCTTTTTTTTTTAACAATCCAATTGTCAATGCCCCATCATATTTGGGCATGTTAGAAAATTTCTTTTATCCGCCACTTGAACAGCATAATTTGTTAAGGACAGTCTATTTCCAACAAGACGATGCTACGCCTCATTATGCTATCATAATTAGAGATTTCCTGAATGCCACCTTTGGAAATCGTTGGATAGGGAGAGGAGATCCTACAGCATGGCTCCCTCGATCCCCAGAACTCACAGTTCCAGATTTTTTTCATTTTGGGGTATGTGAAAGACAGGTGTTATAGCCCTATGCCACAAAATTTAGAACAACTTAAAAAAACATTAGAAATGTCTTTAACAACATTACACCCGAACAGTAAAGTAGAAAATATTGACAACTTTGTAAAGCGAATAAATAAATGTATCCAAGTTGATGAGCAGCATATTAAACATCTTTTATAACTAATGTGTAATATTTGTTTATTTCTTATTTGTTTAATAAGTGCCCTTTGTTATCAATCAATCAAAATATGCTTTATTGTCCAAGAACGAAAATCTTATTGACAAAGCTTAATATGAGTATAACACAATACAATAGTCACAGGGAAGTAAAATAAGCAACAAAGTAAGGTATAAATAATTACATACACACACAGTGATAGAATATTACAAAAGAGAAAAATAATAATAAAATATCTACATGTTAAAATAAGTAAATAAATGCTAATGGGCGAAGCAAGTTCCAGTTAAAATCGGTCACTGTAAAATTCACTAATACTATAATAGGCTTTCTGAACTAAAATGTCTTACAGCCTCTCTGAAGGTCTTCAGTTCGGTCATACTTCTAACAGACAGCGGTATGTGATTGTATATTTTTTTACTCTCGTATATCAATGACTGTTTAGTTAGGGTCGATCTTGGGATAGGTAGGGGTAGAGATAAATTTGATGTCCGTCTAGTGTTATATTTAGGTAGGTGGTCAGTATCTACTGAATTTAATATTTTTTTATGTAATAGACATACGGTCTCTAAGATAAAAATGCAGGTGAGAGTTAGTATTTTGTGAGTAACAAAAAGGGATTTACAATGGTCACTTGGCTTAGATTTACACACGTATCTTAATACTCTTTTTTGCAATACAAACACACTGCTTAATAATTATTGGTTGCACGTTCCCCAAAACGGAATGCCATATCTGAGATTCAATCAAGGCAAAGTATGCAGTTCTTGCAGCTAGAAAACCCAGTTCATTGGACGTTACTCTCACTGCATAGCAACCGGATGCCAACTTTTTACATAGGTTAGCAACATGCACATCAAACTTTAGTTTGTTATCAATATACAGTCCTAGGAACTTGGTATGCGAGTTATTTTTAATATGTTGGTTATCTAGGAATAGGTCATTATAGTCAAATTTAAAGGTTAGAATGTTAGTTTTGTTTATATTAAACACAAGTAAGTTAGAATTACACCACTGCTTTACTTTACAAATATCTGACTTTATGGAGTTTTGTAAATTATTCACATTTTTATTATGCCACAGAATAGTGGTGTCATCAGCAAATAATGTAAAGGTTCCCTGAATATCAATTGTGGCTAGGTCATTAATATACAACAAGAACAAAATAGGTCCCAAAACTGATCCCTGAGGCACACCACAGCTAATATTTCCTACATCCGAGATCTCACCATAAGTTCTGGCAACCTGTGTACGCTGAGAGAGGTACGATTTGAGCCAGGTAAAGGATACACCTCGAAACCCATAACACCAAAGTTTCTGAAGAAGTATTTCATGATTTACGGTGTCGAAAGCTTTCGAGAAATCACAGAACACTGCACCAACAGCTTCGCCCTCGTTCAGTTGTAGATAATTTTGTTCTAAAAATTTAAGAATAGCATCAGAAGTGTTTTTTGAGTTTTGGAATCCAAACTGATTTTTATTTAAAATGTTGTATTCATCTAGGAATTTTAGCATTCGTTTTTTCATAAGCTTTTCAATTATTTTTGACAAGGTTGTAAGTAGTGAGATTGGTCGAAAATTTGCTAGGTCATCTAATTCTCCACCCTTATGCAATGGGACGATAATCGCTTTTTTTAGGTCTGATGGGAACACACCAGTTGTAAAGGATTCATTGATTGCTTGTACAAGTACAGCAAGAATGCAGTCTGGTAAAGTTGCAAATATCTTTATTGACATATCATCTATACCAGATGAGGATTTGTTTCTAATTTCACGCATAGTTAGTTTCAGTTCATCTAGTGAGACAGGTTCTATCTTAAAATTTTTAAGGTAATCAAGGGGGGTTTTGCTGCGGTGCAATGTTCTCTGTTAGTTTTGCTCCAATAGAACAGTAATAGTCGTTAAAATTGTTTGGAGTTACAATCGGATGCACAGAAGCCAGCTGATCACTTTTACCTCTTAAATTATTAACTATAACCCAGCTTTCTTTAGTTTTATTACTAGCATTTTGCAGTCTATTTTCATAGTACGCTTTTTTTGGCATATTTAATAATCATTCAATATATACTACGGTATCTATTGAAGTAGTCCATAAAGAAGTTACTGGATATGTATTTTACATCGAGTATCATATGTACATTTTCAATATTAGCAATTGAAGTAACATGCAATTGTTAATAAACTAATTTGACGTTTACAAGTGATGTCTTTTATTTCCACAGTCTACTTTATGAATCATTATTTTTTTTCGTAATATTTCGATAAAACGCAATATTCATTTTAAAAGCTTATAAAACCATCACTCCATATAATTTCCATGACAAATATGGAAGTTTCGGAAAGGGGAAACAATGGGCTTTCCAACTGTGAAAATATATACAGGGTGTTCCATTTGAAATAACAAAGTTGCCCTATACCCGAAAATACGCTGTCATTTCCGATTAAACCGGAAGTGAGCAAAAAAGACGGAAATTCAGGAAAAAACATAAAAATAAGAAGAAGACTGGCGAAAATCGCATTTCATTATCTCAACTAGTTCAAAAGTTATATAGGTTTAAAAAGGGTCCAAATATAATGGGGCACCCGGTATAAATTTTGTGCATAGGTATGTAAAAATGTGGGTTACATGTATCTGCAATGTGAGCATGTTAGAGATTCACTGGCAAATCTTGATAATATCAGTTATACAGGGTGTCCCAAAAGGTGTGCAACACCCTTATAAAATGACAAATATTAACTTTAGAAAGAAGTTGGTTTTTAATTTTTTTATCTTCAATTCAGGGTGTGAAAAAATTGAGGAAAATATTTTCTAGTCTAGATAAACTACTTTTCACACATCCTGTCAAAAAGTATCAAAGGAAAAAGTTTCTTAGAAATCAATGTTATAACGGCATGCTAAAAATTGTGTCTTTGTGGTTGCTTGGTCAATTCTTTTGAATGTTAGCATTTGATTTTTATCATATCACAAATAACAAGATTCTGTTATTTTTTAATAGATAAAATAACTCCACTGAACTGTTAATAATTTTATGATAAAATTTAGATACTAAGTAATAAATGTTTAAAAACAAAATATAAAAAAAAATAGGCAATTCATATCACGGGTTTGTTAAATAATCAATCACTGAACTATTGAAAATGAGATATACTTTTTATTTTTGATATTCATTTTTAGTCTCTGGAATGTGTAATGATGGAAACAAGAGAACCCTTAGAATGGCATTTTAAGCAGTTAGACCATGCCGTTGGATTGAGTTTCAAGGCAAATTTTCACTTTGCACTAGTAGGTCATTTGCTCAAGGGATATCGCCATCCCACTCCTACTACAGTTTCCAGAACTGTTCGAATTCTAACTATGTTGCTTACAATTGTCGCAAAACCTCATAAGCGAGATAAATTTGAGGTGACGCCAGACAGTGTCGCTTATCTCACTGGTAATTTTTTGTTCTTGTTCGTGAATATTAGCCATATATAATTATTTTTTCAGCACTTGTGGGATTTTCTGAGGAAGTAAGAAGTAGATGCCATATAAAGCACTCATTGCCGCGGTATATGGCTGATTCAATATCTCAAGAAAATTTTATCATTGACAATGTAACAAATCCAAATGCACCCCAACATGGAAGTGCTTTGGCCGGTAGCTCATCTAGTAATGTGAATCGAAGACAAAAATCTTGGGATCTTCTAGATCAATCAGCTCTTGCTCAGGCCAGACACAAACAACCAGCAACAACACAGCACCAGGTAAGCTTCCCAAATGTTTTATATTGTTTTGCGTAGTTAGAAGTTGTTACTAAATAATAAAAATACTAATTTTTACAGTAAAAAGTATTATTTCCGTCACTTTTTTTTTTTAATTTTTTTTAGTAGTAGATTGTTAAAGAAATGCACGTGTCATTTCTATTATAATTATTTTTATCATTGCTATATGTGAGAGCATTTCTGTAACTGTCAGTTTTTTCATGTAGAAAAGTATAAACGCTTAAATATCTCTTATAAACACTATGAGAAGTATGATATTAACTGTCTTTATTTCTTGATGAAGTTATGGCAATATTTTTGTTATTTTTATTATATTCGGAAATATTACTGGAAACTTTTCCTAATATAATGTGAGTTATTTTTAAATTTAGGTTAGGTGGGTCCTTCTGGGCCCTCCACTGCAGCCATCGGCAGGCCTATCGTGGTTTCCTCCTACTTATATTTCACCCAATAAATTCAGTGTCGTAATGAATCTGATAACTTTATTGGGTAAAAGTATGTCTAGATCCTCTGGCTGCAATTGCCCTTTCCCAAATATTGAGAATCGGATCCTCTTCACAGCGAGGCACATGCACAAGACGTGGTCTGCCGTGGCGTCATCCAAGCATAGGCGGCCCTCGGCGTTTTTCGCCAGGCTGAGTTTATGAAGATGATAGTTTAGTAGAGAGTGCCTAGTACATAGACCTGTTAAGGTTGTCAGGTTTACCCTGTTTAACTCTAAAAGTTTCTTAGTTCTTGATTTCAAAGGGTATTTTATAAACGCCTTTGAATGAACTGATCCTAGTAACTCTTGACACATTGAAGAGTTTCAGCCCAGGTTAAGATAGCCATCCTGACAGTACTTGAGGATATGCCAAGTATCGGTTCGGGTCCGATGATTCGTGTTCCTGCTCCTTCTCTGGCCAAGGAGTTGGCTATTTTGTTACCTTCCAAACCAGAGTGGCCATGTATCCAATAGTAGTAGTAGTAATCTTTATTAGCAAAGCTAAATAAATACAAACAATTAACAATTTATAATATCCATACATACAGGGTGTCCCAGCCTCGCGTCGGCCAAATGTCCTGGCTCTCTTATAAGAGATATCGAAAAATTTCAAAAACGGGGTGATAGAGGGCGCAAAGGTACATAGTCTAAAAATATTTTAAAATATACAGGGTGATCCATTTAGGCGTGACGACATAAACTTATGTTTTTATGGAACACTAGGTATATTATTACATATTTGAATTTTCCTTTTCTTTAAAAGGAAAATTCAAGTGGCATATCGTTTGAGTCGTCTTTACGACTCAAACGATATGCCACTTGATGGGTCTGCGATGGGTCGGTACCATGATATGGGTGAGTTTGTACCAAAAACATGCCAACTTTGTGAGCTCACTGTGACGTAATGGAAGAACATTTAGAGATCTAGATTGCGTCAAAAATTGTCAAACACCCTGTAGTTTACGCTATTGTTATCGGATCTAACGAAATCAGTCATTTTATACCGGGTGAGTCAGGAAACGCCAAAACTACTTTTTCTCATTTTTTTCAAATAGAACGCCCTATATATTATGACACCAAAGGAAAGCCCTTTGAAAGAGCTTTCCACTGATATAAAGGTTCAAGGGTCTATCTACCATGGGTGCCAAGAATTTGATGGCAAAGTGGCACAATTCGAGGTTTATTAAAAAATTACGCTCAATTTTCAATTGTTTTGTGAATTTTCGCTGAAATCGGCGCTTTTCAGTAAGAAAATTTCAAAAATAATTATTCTTATACTCGGAGAAAAATACCGTACTTCAGTGTAGAAAAATACTTTAGTATAAAATAGTCAACGCCTGATAAATTTAATTTTTTTTTCTGAAATGCGTGTATAAATTCATGTCCTGACAAGTCTTTTCTAGCCCGACGTAATTTTGTCGCGAAATGATTTATTATTTTAGAACGGTGCTTAATAAAACTTAGCTTTTCGTAGTATTTTTTTTCTCAGCTTTAAAATGGTGTAATTCATTCTTCTAAAATAAGACCAAAAAATACTTTTATTTTCAATTCAATGAAAGATAGTGAAATTTTTGTTAAGTTTGGGAAGCTGTTGTTCCACGTACTATCATCGAAAGAATAAATAAAAAAAAATTGTAGAGAATTTCAAATTGCTTCTAACTTTCAATTTATCGAAATAAATTCAAAAAAATCAAGTAGGTATGTGTCATAAAAGTACCAGTCTTGTCAATAGTTTACTTTATTGTTGTAAAATTTCGATTGTTGATATTTTTCTTAGTATAAATGAACGAGTAACAATGAAATCACCCAACAAGAGTTAACTGATATGATATATTGTTTGGGAGAAGCTGATAGGAATTGCTTATTGGCATCAAGGATTTATGGAATGAAATACCCCGAGAGACGAACTCCTGATCCCAACTCATTCAAAAACTTGAAAGAAAGATTTGAGGACACTGGTAATGTGTGTTATATCAAAAGAAAATTGAGGAACATGGTTGTAAATAATGAAGAACACGAATTGACAGTTTTGCTTCATGTGCAAGAGAATCCTCACATAAGTTGTCGTGAAATTGAACAACAAACCGATGTAATTAAAACTTCTGTAAATCGTATCATCAATAAATACAAATATCACCCCTATCACATTCAATTACACCAAGACCTTTATGGGGAAGATTTTCAAAATCGTATTAATTTCTGCAATATAATGCTAAATAAAATTAACGAAGATGCCCAATTTTTATCAAAGATTTTATTTACCGATGAAGCTACCTTTCGCAGTAATGGGACAGTAAATCGCTATAACATGCATTATTATGCGACTGAAAACCTGCACTGGGTCAGGCAAGTGAATCACCAAAATCGATGGTCAATTAATGTATGGGGTGGTATAATAGACAACCATGTCATTGGATCGTGGTTTTTTGAGGATGGGGCATTAAATGGCCGAAGATATCACAATGTCTTGCGTTTGAATTTAGAGGGGCTGCTTCAAGATGCAGATGAAGACGTCAGAGAGAACATGTGGTTCCAGCACGACGGTGCGCCTCCACATAACCATCGAATAGTAAAAGATTTTTTAACTAATTGGAGAGGGGAACAATGGATTGGTCGTGGAGGACCCATAAGATGGCCGGCACGGTCTCCAAACTTAACTCCTTTGGATTTTTTCCTATGGGGTTATGTGAAGCAGGAGGTCTACAGGGTGAGGCCCACAACCAGGGAGGATATGCAGGAAAGAATCGCTGCAACATTTCGCAGTTTCAATAGCTACACTAACCGATGTTCGAAGAACAACTGAAAATCGTTTACGGCGGTGTATCAGGGAGAATAGGAACATTTTTGAACATTTAGTTTAATTTCCAGTGCTTCCACCCAGCTTCTTTTCAAATAAAGTTTTCGTTTCCTCTTTTTCTTGATTTCTTTTTGGTCTGCAGAGAACTATCATGGTGCAGATAAGTTGATATCATTATTTTCGAAATTGTCTTACTGAAAAGAGCGGATTTCAGCGAAAATTCTCAAAACAATTGAAAATTGAGCGTAATATTTTAATAAACCTCGAATTGTGCCACTTTGACATCAAATTCTTGGCACCCATGATAGATAGACCCTTGAACCTTTATATCAGTGGAAAGCTCTTTCAAAGGGCATTCCTTTGGTGTCATAATATACAGGGCGTTCCATTTGAAAAAAATGAGAAAAAAATAGTTTTGGCGCTTCCTGACTCACCCGGTATAAAGTGACCGATTTCGTTAGATCCGATAACAGTAGCGTAAACTACAGGGTGTTTAACAATTTTTGACACAATCTAGATCTCAAAATGTTCTTCCATTACGTCACAGTGAGCTCACAAAGTTGGCATGTTTTTGGTACAAACTCACCCATATCATGGTACCGACCCATCGCAGACCCATCAAGTGGCATATCGTTTGAGTCTTCTTTAAAAGGATAATTCAAATATGTAATAATATACCTAGTGTTCCATTTAAAAAAACATAAGTTTATGTCGTTACGCCTAAATGGACCACCCTGTATATTTCAAAATATTTTTCAACTATGCACCTTTGCGCCCTCTATAACCCCGTTTTTGAAATTTTTCGATATCTCTTATAAGTGAGCCAGGACATTTGGCCGACGCGAGGCTGGGACACCCTGTATATATGTTTATGAATTTGCAAATATTTATACAATCTAAAAAATATATGTACTAAACAGAAAAGATAAAAAAAAAACAAAAATATATAAACGAAAAGACTATTATACATCTATAAAATTTTTTACATAACGTTTACATTGCTTCTTAAATATCAACAAATTTGTACTATTTTTCAATTCATCTAGTAAACGAGTATATTCTTTTAAGCCATTATGAAATAAGTTATTTTGACCATATGATGTACTAACAATTGGAATATAAAAATTATTTTTACTTGTATAATGGTTCTCTAATAAACATGCATTTTCTTTTAAATGCTTAGGAAGTAATGAGGCAGCATTTTATATATAAATACAAACATATTAAAAATAATAGATTGTCTAACACTGAATATTCGTACCCTATCTAACATATATTTTATACTAGTAAATCTATCACATTTAAGTATCACTTTAAACGCTGGATTTTGTTTTTTTTTTTGTAACGTGGAAATTTGAGTAGCATTAAGTAAGAATAATATTGTCGAACAATGGGTGTATGATAGTTTTATAAATTATTGTTTTTGTCCATTGGCTAAGGTCCTTTCCTGTTCTACCCAGTAGGTTCTCTTTTCTTGCTACTTTTTTACACACATACACAGCATGATTTGAAAAACTCTTCATCGATTATTACTCCTAAATATTTGAATTCTTTGACTTGATCAATAGTTTCACCTCCAATTACCACACCTCGATTATTATTTAATTGTAACACGTTATATTTGTTTTTATGCACATATACTTAATTTTAAATTATCATCACCTAGCCATCTATTTAAATTTTTCATCGCCCTCTTTAAGTTACTAATATTTCGTCCACGTTGCGTATTGAGTATATTAATGTATCGTCCGTAAAAAGTTGTGTTACAATTCGTAATATGTTTCACAATGTCATTTATGTACAGTATAAATAAATTTGGACCGAGGACCGTTCCCTGTGGTGCACCAAATTGTGTGCGTTTCTCTGTAGAAGTGGTATCTCCATATGTGGTTTTTTGGTATCCGTTTTTAAGATAATCTATCCATTTTAAAACTATATCAATAAACCCCATATTTTTAAGTTTTAATAGTAATAGTTCTCTGTTTATAGTTTCAAAAGCCCTACGTAGGTCAAGAAATACAACATCTATTATAAGTTTGTCATTTAAGGCACTTTTCCATTGAGCTAGAATTGTTTACAAAGCACTTTCACAGGAATTATTTTTGTGAAAACCAGCTTGATTCTTCACTAGTATATTATTTGACTCTACATACTCCACAATTTGATAATTAGCTGCAAGTTCTAGTACTTTTTCATAAGTTGGGACCATATTAACTGGTCAAAATTCCTCACATTTATCAGTATTGACTTTTTTTTCAATCGGGTATTATAGTTGATGTTTTCCATTTACTGGGGAAATTTCCTGATTCCAAAGAGTTATTTATGACTTGAAGAAATTTATCGCTAATTGCTTCAAAAGATAATTTTATTATTTTCGTATTTATTCCATCTGTACTACTATTTTTATTCCTCATTTTATTAATGGTCTTTCTAAACTCACTTAATTCTAATAGTTTAAACTTTCCTAAGGTACAATTTTGTTTTTCCATGTTGCTTAAAATCTCTTCATAATTTCTAATCATGTTTAATCCTTTAGTAATTTCCTCAATACTACCAATGAAACTGAGTTAAATTCCTCTGCTATTTGAATATCTCCCAAAACCAACCTGTTATTAGATTTTATGCCATCCTTTTAATTTTTTGTATCTCCCTTCATCAAGCTTTTTGTTTTCCACATTTCCGTTGGTTAACTTCATAAATTTTATTTGTATAATACTCTTGCTTTTTGGTTCTAACTAGTGATACTACATAATTTCTTTTGTGCTTATACATTGTCCAATCTCATTTTATACAATCATCATCATTTTATACAATCTATCTCTTTCTTCCATTTCTTGTTTAATACCGTTTGTCCACCATTTCTTATTACCCCATTTACCTTTTATTGTAATTTGTTTTTCTGGCACATGTTTGTTTAATGTTTCTATGATTGTACATACATATTTATTTGCCAAAATTTCTGTATTAGTACAGTTTGATGGCCACTCTATGTTCATTAAATCTAATTGGAATTGTAGTTCATTAAGATTTTCATAATCTCTTCATTATTTTTTTTATCTAGAATTTTGGAATTATCCTGAATATCAATTGTGATTATTGAGTGGTCTGTTATCTTCGGCGTTGCATGAACTTCAAATTTTATATCCCATTTGTAATAAATAAATCAATAATTGTTTTACTATCATTCGTTACCCGAGTACAGCTGTCTATCTTTTGAAATAAACCATTATTTTTCATAAAATTTGTGATTTTATTGATGTAAATTGTGTTTTGGTCAACATTAATATTAAAATCCCCTACAAGTAGTAGTGTACCATTTTTTATTGTCCATTCTGACATTATATCTTCTAATTTATTTAAAAAATCAGAGTGACTAGAACTTGGTGAATGATAGCAGCAAAAAATATAATATTTTTGTTTACTTATTAAGATTTCCATTCCTATTAACCACATGTTCATATGAAGATTTTCAATTTCTATTACTTTGTATTTAAATTCTTCTTTAATGTAGATTATGGTACGTATGGTATGTATGTCGACTCTGTGAGTAAGTGCAGATATAATTATATCCTTTAATTTTGATTTCATTATGTTCTATATCTTCTGTTATATGAGTTTCAGACAAGCAAACGATGATTGATTTCCACATATTCACTAACCATTCTAACTGTGTTTTGTGAGGGATAAAACTTACAATATTTACGTATAATATTTTTTTGGATCATTGCTATTACTTTAACTGAGCTTTCTTATAGTTCCATACCGTTTTAGAGTTACACCGGTGGAAGCCAAGAGCTTCTTGGCTATCTGCGAACATTTTTATCGATCTGCGTGCAGGATGCATATATTCTAGCCTTCACACACACAGTCAATGGCATGAACCTCGATCTGAAATATAGTTGCAATAGTACCTAGACTTGAGGATATCCTCACCCTTGGTCTGTAACTGTGTATTCCGGCTCCTGTTTCCTCGAGAGTTTTGGAGCCGTCTATAAACCAACAACTGTGCCTTTAGCAGGTTGACTTTGTTCCGATCCGACTCATTTCTTTCCAGAAAAAGAATGTTGAGGGTCAACTCGTAATTGGTCATGGTAAGCATAGTATCCGAGAGCATTTCCAGAATGCTACGACTCTTTGTATCATCGAGCAGCCTGTTCTGCTCTATGATATTAGTCTGCGGTACATTTCAATATAATAACAAAAACAAGTTTAATTGTAACAGAGATTTTAACTAACAAGTTTTTCGTATATTTTCGTGACATTATAATAAAGAACAATTCGAAAAGACAAGGTACATCCATGGAATTGGTGTCATAATGATTTATTACTGTTCCTCAATAAGAAATAGACTATACATATTTCTCTTTTTTGTTCTTTAATAAAAAATAATTTATTGAATATGTGTATGTGTATCAAATTGGCTGTTTATGGTTATAAAGGCCACTGTATTTTTAAATTATAAATTAGTTATTAAATTGACTATAAAAAAAAAGTAACTAATAAATTGTTTGATCTTATCAGAGACAAATCGATGAGATGTGGTAGACGAGCGAAACTACTTACATCACCATCTTTCTAAAGGGATGTTAAATGGCGGGCTGCAAATATCTGCACTATGAAACACGTTATTGATCAATATGGTTTTATGTTTATTAAAATATTCCATCAAGAAATAAAGAATTGAGTTAATCATAAATTAACTTTTTTACTGTTGATTTTCGTTATTGCAAGTAACGGAGATAATTTAGCGACCGTTTGTCTGTAATACCATTGCAGAAAGGTTTTTCTGCGAAATTATGATTAAAAATATAGTAATTATGGTAACATAACTAACACAGGTAGGGAGCACAAATTCGGCAGCTAATAAGGGCTGGCGAAGTTTAGATTTAACCCAGAGCCCGGGCATTCAGGCCAATGGTGTCTTAACCCGGCCTCTGTATCGAACCCAGAGATCTAGTTCGGTGCCTGTGCAACAGATACCCACACCAAATACATTAAATAGCGAAAATCAAAGCCCTGCGGTGGCTGCCACAAAAGTAAGACAGAATCATTTTTTGATCTGCTCATAGTTTGGTCTCTAATCTTCATTTCATATTTTTTGAGATAGGCTGACGAGCTTTCAGTTTTTTATTATCGCTGGCACTGTTCTTGAACAATCAAAGTGTATTTCAAAAGTTTAAATATCTGAAAATTACTATTACTGTCGTATACTGATTTAAATAAAGATCGCAACACCTAGTATTAGTTTAAGCAGTTTATTTGACACTTTTACAGAAAATGTACTTCAATGTAACAAATAAATGATTAAAATTTCAACAAAAAGGTAACGTTATCTTTAGACCGGGAGTTGTACAAAAGATTTGACTTAATCCACAAAAAGCTATTTATATAACAATACTTTAACCGCCCGTTTGTCGAGGCCAAGTGGGAGCATTATTGCGGAGGCGTCGGGGATAAATGGCATAAAATGAACCAAATCCGAACAACAAGGTACAAACAATTAACTACACCATTTAATAGAGAAAATTCTACACAACATTGTTTTATAATAACACAATCTCAACTTCGTAGGCGCGTTTGAATGTGACCAAAAATTGCCTGTACCCGAACTACAAGGTACAAGAAAAATCAGTACACCAATCGATTTGTTAAGTCGTACATTCCTCAAATTTGCCACGACAGACGAAAAATTCGACAGCATAAACCCGACAGACGCAAAAAAATGAAGGCGCGTGAGTGAGATGAGTAAACGCGGAGGAATAGCGTGGGAGTAACATAACCTAACCTAACATAGACAGTTCAAGATATCGCAAGGCGTTTTTAGTGAAAATTTTTGCGTTACTGTATAAATTTCCACTTAACTGCCTCCAAGTAAAAATAAGATAAGGCTTTAATGTACGAGATGCATTTCAAGTTCCAAAACGAATATTTAGGCTAGTAAAATAAAACGTTTTTTTTTCTTGGAGGTTCACAAATTTTGTAGAAGACGGGACCAGTAAAAACCTTTACATCTGCTGGTACCTAGTTAGGATCTCATTTTGCATCCACCTACCCGTTGTACTGAATAAATAAGGAACACGATTTTAAGCTTGCCAAACGAATATTCCGGAGACTAAGCAAAATACGTCAAAAATAAACAGACAATTCTGTAGGACATGAAGTTATCCATAAAAAAAAGGTTCAAAATATTCCAGAAAAGTCGACACTTCAGATTGTGCATGATCTCAAGATGGGGGATTTATGAACGCCAAAATTCAATTAAATTTACTCTGACATGTCTATATTAGGTGCACACTTTCTAACTGAGATCTCAGTTAATCTAAGGAGTTTTACGGTTACGAAGGCTACACCAAATGAAATTATGCTTTTATTTGTACAGTGTAACCGTAAAACAACTTAGATTAGCTGATATCTAATTAGAAAGGATTACAAATGGCATTATAGAGTCTATCAGACATAGAGACAAACTAACACAACTAGTTTCAAAAAATACAAATAATATAAATATACTTCAAGAATATAAAAATTACAGGAATTAACTAAATAGAATCATACAAAATGTAAGAACCAGCTCTATAACAACCACATTAATGAAAATTCTAATAATGTAGGAAAAATCTACAAGATCTCAGAGGCTGCAAATGAAAATGAAAATAAAAATAAAACTAGTGGTAATTTAAACATACTAGATAACAATAAAAAACAATTTACTAATATGATATTAAAATGGCTAACTTTTGTAACAACTATTTTGTAAATGTGGGCAAACATGGCATCATCAATAAACCAGCCTTCTTCTCAATCCTGTTTCTAATAATGGAATTATTATGCATATCAACACTCTAAAAAATGATTGTACACTAGGCATAGATTAATTAATTAAAAAGCATTACAAATACATTTTAGATCCATTGATCCATATTTTTTTTAACAGGTAAAATACCTTCTTGATTTAAGATATCCATTGTAACACCAATATTTAAAAAAAGGCTGTAAAACCGATATTACAAATTACCGACACCCAATCAGTGTATTTCTACCTTTGCCAAAATCTTTGAAAAATGCCTAAAAAAAAGATTATTTCATTATTATACTTCAGTCAATATATTAAATGTTAACCAATTTGGTTTTATGAAAGGGATAAGTACAAATGATGCCATGTTTGAACTTGTAAATAACATAAAAAACCGTCTTGAGAACAATTAAAAGGGTATTGCTGTTTTCCTGGTCTTGCAAATGCTTTTGACACTGCATCCCACAGACAGCTCATTGATACTCTTGAGGATTATGTCATTAGGGGGTATGGTGTTGTAAGTCTTTGTAAACTATCTAGCTGATAGGAAACAGATGGTTAAAATAAAAGATGTGTGTAGTGATCCGTTAGAAGTTAAGATTGGAATCCCTCAGGGGACAGTACTTGGTCCAATCCTTTTTATCACCTATGTTAATTCACTGTTGAATTTAAACATAAATGGGATCTCTATTTGATATGCAGATGATACAGTTTTATTTTTTGATGATAAAACATGGGAAAACGTGAAAAATGAAGTGATTAAGGAGATGAAAAGAGTAAAATGTTGGCTTGAACAAAATAAATTAACTTTAAATTCTGATAGAAGATTCTACATTGCTTTTTCACTAACCGATACGATTAGACCAAATTTTAATTACATTAAGTGAATCTAATCTTACTACCAAAGAAACTAACACTATAAAGTATCTAGGTATCACAATAGACAAGAATTTAAAATGGACACAGCATATTCAAGACTTAACAAACAGAATTAGATGTTTGATTCATAAATTTTATCTAATACATAAGATCTTAACAGAAAAATTACTTGTTCAAATTTAAAAATCTTTTGTGGAGTCACTTCTTAGATATGGTATCATAGTTTGGGGAGGGCATATATGTATACAGGGTGAGTCAATAGTATGTTCTCCTTTGATAACCTTTGAACCGTTAGTGATACAACAATTTATTAAATACAATAGTTTTTTTGGGTCGATAAGATCTATCATTTAAAATTATTATGAAATCTACAGGGTGCTTAAATTTTCTGTTACACACAAAAAATACTTTTTTTAAATGGAACACCCTGTATATTTTGTCACCATTTTATTAAATCAAAAGAGTATTATACAGTGATATTTTGTTTTTTGGACTTGCATGCAACGTTGTCAAGTTATTTAACATATTCTGTAAATTTAAGGATTTATAAGGGTCCGTTTAATAATTTTTATTTACCTATGAAAACAAGCTGGGTAAGCAAATATTATACTATTCTTAGTTCATACTACACGCTAAGTGTTAGTACCTTTTTTACATTATTCTATTTTACAGGGTGTCCAAGACGGCATGTCAATTAATGCGAATTTCAAATGGGAAAAACTGTTTTTTTAAATGGAACACCCTGTATTTTTTTACGTAGTTGGATTCCTCCTTCAAATTGCTTTCTTTTTGTATAACACTTCCTATACCTAACTGTTGTATTTTTGGAGATAATTAAGGTTTTCTCTTTAACCTCACAATTATACTAAAAATTAATACAATTTTATTAAGAATGGCTTTGGAAAAACAAAAATTGCGGTCAGACGAAAAATTATTTTCTATAAAATCGTAAAGGAAACAGTAAAAGTAGCAAATTTATTGAACTTGAATGACAAAATTTACACCTCACCTTAGGTATGTACATAACAAAATAAAAGTGTAGTTTTGAATGTAAACAATAAATAGAAGAGAAAAAAATGAAACAAGTTACAAAATATGCTCATCGTGACCTCCTAGTTGTAAATTACAAATTCTGACTCTATGAAGAAATGAGTCACTTACATTTTACAACATGTTAGGCGTGATGGTGTCGAACGCTAGTGGAATTCTTTGCTGCATGTCTTCTCTTGTAGTTGGTGATGTTTGGTACACTAAGTCTTTAATGTACCCTCACAAAAAAAAGTTCAATTATGTCAAATCTGGCGACCTTGGTGGCTATTGAACTAGTCCTCCTCAACCTATCCAATTGTCACCAAATGTAACATTTAAAAGTTTCTTACGGTAATACGATAATGGGGTGGAGCTCTGTCGTGCTGGAACCACAGCCTCTGTAAGACATTTTGAGGATATCCGTTTAACAATCCTCCGAGTACATTTTGTAAAAAATCGAAGTACATATTCCCAGTCAAGTGATAATTAAAGAAAAGCGGTCCATTACATATACACCTACTATCTCTGCCCACACATTGAGTGACCATCGGTGTTGATTATCTACAGTTCTCGTAAAATGAGGGTTCATGGTATCATAGTAGTGTAAGTTATGTCTATTAACACAACCATTTTTATGAAATGTGGCCTCATCAGTGAATAGCACTTATTGAGTGTCCACTCACAAAATGTTACCCTACGTTCGAAATCATTTGGCTCTAGTTCTTGAAGCAGTTGAATATGATAAGGATGAAAGTTTTGTGTCCTCAATATTCTTGTTACAGAGGATTGACTTATATCAAGTTGTCTATTAATTTCTCTCGTACTTTTATGCGGATCTTCAACGGCATTTAATGTAACTTGAAACACTTTTTCTTCATTTGTTACTAGTTTTGTACGTTCATGTTTTTCATAATTTACATGTCCAGTTCGTTCAAACCTTTCTCGTAACCTTTCAAATACAGAATGGTGAGGATGTCTTCGTTCTGGATAACGCTGAATATAAATTCTTGATGCCAATAGCGGATTTCTCTCCCCTTCTCCCAATGCATAAACCATGTCGATCAACTCTTCGTGTGAAAAATTCATAATTTATTTAACAAAAATAATTAACTCAACTAGGAAATACAGAAGAAACACCACCAAGTAAAATTAACTATGTGTAAACCACAAGATATCAGTTTGGCAGCACAATTTTTTGTTTTTCCAAAGCCATTCTTGATAAAATTGTATTAATTTTTACTATAATCGCAAGGTCAAAGAGAAAACCTTAATTTTCTCGAAAACTTCAACAGTTAGGTATAGGAAGTGTTATACAAAAAAGAAAGCAATTTGAAGGAGGAATCCAACCACGTAAAAAAATACAGGGTGTTCTATTTAAAAAAAAAACAGAGTTTTTCCCATTTGAAATTCGCATTAATTGACATGCCGTCATGGACACCCTGTAAAGTAGAATAATGTAAAAAAGGTACTAATTCTTAGCGTATAGTATGAACTAAGAATAGTATAATATTTGCTTACCCAGCTTGTTTTCATAGGTAAATAAAAATTATTAAACGGATCCTTATAAATCCTTAAATTTCCAGAAAATGTTAAATAACTTGGCAACGTGGCACGCAAATCCAAAAAACAAAATATCACTGTATAATACTCTTTTCATTTAATAAAATGGTGACAAAATATACAGGGTCTTCTGTTTAAAAAAAGTATTTTTTATGTGTAACAGAAAATTTAAGCACCCTGTAGAATTCATAATAATTTTAAATGATAGATCTTATCGACCCAAAAAATGTCTACAATATACATGAATATATTTATTAAGTCACAAGAAAATCAGAAGAAAAACTGTTACGAGAAGAGAAAATGAAAGTAAATTTAAAACGGTGTAAACAAAACTTGCGATATCTTGAACTATCTGTCTCAAATGAAATTGCCAACTGCATGACAACTATGTTAAGATATTGGTTAAGGTGGTCTAAAGAAGGTGTTCTTGACCGCCGCGCATCGCGGCGGATCCGTACGTCCTAAGAAGACTACAAATCGTGAAGAACGTCATCTTAAGATTAGCTGTAAGAGACACGTTTTCCACAACACGAGCCGTGGGAAACGGTTGGATGGAAACTATAGGACAAAGAGTATTTATGGCATCCGTATATTGGTGAATGAAATCTTTTGGGCTTCGTTTCTATCAACCATTTTTATGCCTACCTCTTAATTAATCTCATCGTCCCCGCATTATTGAATATCTTTTTTATTTGTTATAGTTTTTTTATTGAAAATTGAATCATTTTTTGTTACATTGAAGTACCTAGTTTTTTTTTGGAAAATTGTCAAATAAATTACTTAACTAATACTAGGTGTCGCAGTTTTTATTAAAATCAATTTATATCAATATATACAAATATTACACAGTTGAAAATTATTATTTTACTTTAATAATGATACACATCAAGCAAAAATATGTCCTTTATTTTGCATTAATAAGTTCCTAGTTCTCCAAATAATTCAGTTTTATCAGACATCTGTGATTTATTAAATAACGGAACTATTAATGAATAAGAAGGGACAATTTTTGCAAAAAAATAAACACAATACACTTTGTTTTGTACTCGTTTCCAAATATATAAATAAAGTTTGCTTAGACCAAGCCTATTTTATTGTCACATGTACCAAGTTACTAAGTACATGTGCAAGCATCATGCATACTAATTCTTGCTGCTTATCTTGCCTGTTTGCCTACTTGGGGGGCGGCCATCAAATTCAGACTGCACGAGCTCTCTTCAAAACACAACGTTCATTTTCCGTGCCAACAGCAAAAGAACAAAAACCTCTCGATGATGACGAGTCCAAGGTAAAAAGTACATCTTTATCACATATATATGCAATGTGATTTATACAAGATGATTCAAAATTACACCGCAAGCGTGCATTCTAGGGCAGATTTCTCACATCAAAATAAAAAATTCCATAAACATACATCCAAAAATACCTCATGATTACATTTAAATTATTATTTACTCATATCCTTTCAACGATTGATATTCCAAATATTTTGGTGATTCGTAAAAAAATTTTTGATTAAATTTAAACAAATGAATTTATGAATTTATACTTTTATGATTTAAATAAAGTCGACAAAATCGTAATATATAGACACACATTTTCTTTGGGGACATGGTTTTTTTGTAGATAGAGTTCAGATTCAGTGAACATTTGAAATAACTGTCAACACTACCACTGTGGAGGCCATTTTTGTTTATAGAAAAGACCGTATTAAATCATTGGATACAAAGATAGCCGCCCCATTGGTAATAGGGACCACTTCTTATTTTTTATGTTTACTGAACTTTAATTTACAAAAAGATACCCCCCAATCCGGGGAGGGGGGCATGTAGGTACTGCCTTGTCTCTCGATTAGTCGAATAGTCAAATATTATAGATTTTAGTCGTGGTAATTGGTGACATTTAGTTCCGTTGTCATTTTTTATTGAGTTATACTATGATACACAGTAACTACTTGAATTTTTGAAAAGAAAATTATTTTTAAATCTTCCATTTTTCTAACTAAAGCCCATTACAGCGACGTCTGAATAAATTCTTCCCATTCTATCTTAACAGGGAATTTCAAGAACTTGTGGGAAGTTTTTTCCTTATTTTGATATGAATAATCCGCCCTCAAACGTAATCGGAGTATTTTTTAATCACCCTGTATATATTTTATTTCACTACCAAATTAAAAAAAATGTGTTAAATCTTGTTGTTTATGCCTTTTACACACATTCAAATGTTATTGGTAAACACATCAAGAGTTGAATAGTCGCTCTGCATGCCTAAGTAATATTTCCGTCCTTTTTAAACAGTTTAAAAGAACCACAACGCATAGTTCTTCAGTTATTTCCAGAGACTTTCTAGATCCCACCGCAATCTTCAACTTTCTTGATTTGTCAGTTTTCTTCATGTATGTGTGTACGTGGGTTTGTTCCAACCTCACAAAATTTTTGACTAATGCGAAATTATATATCAATTTGAAAAATTCAAATTTGGATTTTTCCATGTATTTTTTGATGTAATTGACTTTTTATTATTTATACAAAAAATTTGTGCACCCAAATCACTTGTTGTTTTGCTGTACCGGGTGGCGTAATGCCAATTGCCCATGTACTACAACCACCACACGATTATAGCGCCGTTGTCTATAAGGAGAATGGCCAAATAGAACGCGCCGTAAATTCATACGAAACCCTATGCAGTACAACGCTTTTTTTGGTTTTGTAATTAAATCTTTAAAATTTCGGTTTGCTCTAATTTATTAGTGAAAAGTGAAAAAGTATTATAAATAAAGCAACTGACTTGACTTGATTGAAATGAAACAATGATTTTATTTAGTATGCAAATAACAAAAAATGGTAATAGTAAAAGGAGACGTAGCTCGTTTTTTTTTTTTTAATATGGCTAGCTAGCTAGAGAATTAAATAATTTCTGATGCAGAAAACCTGTAGTTGTTTCACAGGACATTGTAAATTGTTACTATCAAAAGTACCAAATAGTTACATAAGAGTACATGACAAACGATTATCTGTGACGAAACAAAAATACGGTTTATTGAAAAATAATAATATTTTTTAAATTAGAATAAGTACATATGTATAAAAAACTTGGTTTTCAAATTAGAAACCTCTTTGGGAAAATTATTTAACTATTAAATTAGGTACCTATTTCTACTCGATTCAGTAATTCATGAAATTTAAATTTAGGAAAACAATATAGTATACAAATTTATAATAAATGAAACTAACTTGTGGTGAATGGAATGATATGAATTTATTCAATTTGCCTAGAGCTCTCAAAATTATTACACATGAAAACCTCGATATCGACCACAACTTCAACATGTCTTCATATTGAGAAGTGTAATACATTATTAGAGTAGAGGTATCTTTTTTTAAATAGCAACTTGCTATTATACAACCAATACATTGAAAATATAATATTTGTGAAAAATGTTAAAAAAAATAAAATATCTCTAATCTTAGGTACAATTAAATTAAATTACATGAGAGCTAATAACTGTCTTAACATATCTATTAATTTCTCTTTATAACTACATTTATTCAAAATCGCAATTTATGACTCTTTTCCTCCGGGCGGGGACGCGACTAGTTAACTAGACAAACCAAATAAACTTCAAACTAAATGAATCAAAAACCACAAAGATCTAGATCGCAATTGCCAATTCAACTCGTACCAAAATATAAATGCAACTTAATTAGTTTTTTATTGGGCGCCACCAAGAATTGTCCTTAACTAATAAACAATTGGTTACGTTTAAAAGATGACAAATAGGTAGTTATCTTGACAGTCAATGCTATTGACATAAATGTAGAGCACTTTACAGGAAGTTAGTCTGAATTTACCAGGCAGATTTGCGAGTGTTGACTATAATTCAAGTCGACAATTTATTGTTCACTCGCGAGGCACTCCAGAGTTCGATCACAACGTAATCGTGGTGCCTAGGTACCTAGGATTCCAAGGAACTTTTGGCTGTTTTATTAAATTTACAGACCTTTACCTATACATGACTATAATGAAACAATCTTAATTGGAGCTGTCGGAACAAAAGCACATCTCGCTTATCACACCAGCTCGGCTACTTCATAATTTCTTAACACAGAACAACTATATTTCTTAGTTCACCAACGTCGTTCTATTCCAATTAAAGGTAACGCACACAGCTACTTACTTCACCATGTCTCCAACTCAACGTAATGCAATTAAACGTAAAATAACGCCATGGATCCACCCTGGACCGCGGCTTCAATTCCTTTGTCTCTCCGCGCTAATCGTTTATATTATCTTAAAATGAAATAATAGCGAACACCCAACACGCGTTGATTGCGTTGTACTGCACAGGCATTTGTATTATTTTAGAGACCCAATACGTAGGCCATTCCCAGGAGCGATACAACTCAGTTCTGTGGTTGTGGTGTACGGGCAATTGGCTTTACGCTACCAGGTGATCCGCTCAAGATAGATATTGGATTTTCTGGCTTTATTATTAAGATAAACGAAAATTTTAAAAACTAATAAGATGCAATTTTTGCCGTAGATTATGAATCCGCTGAGAAAATGTATTTTTGTCAGGTGTTAAATATACGAGAGGCAGTCAAAAAATCATTTTCTCTAAATTTTGACACCATGTATATTATGGAATCGATAGTACTACATCCTATAGTTATATGAAACATAAGCACTTTCTGATCCGACTTCCTGTTTAACCGTTTAACACCTTGTATATTTCTACATATTCGTACAGTTCATTTAATTCTCTTCAACCATAACGGGTACTAACATATTTTTTTCTTAAAATCGATAATGACCATAATGATTTTTTTAATATACACATGTAAATGGCATAATTTCAACAAAAAAAAATCATTACATCCAAGTGGTTGGGAGTGAGTCAATAATAATACTGGAGTGGAAGAAGGCCACAAAGAGGTTTCAAAAAAATGTTCTGATATACATGGAATTCCATTTAAAAAAGTGTTAGGTGACCCTATAGAATCGTCTTGGCTCACCCTGTATATTCGAAAATAATTTCCGGATATAAACTTTTTTTAAAATAATATAGATTTATTGGGGTCAAAATAAAATAAAAGAATGTTTAGTGCCATATCCCCAAAAAAAAAAACAACTATGCAGCTACGGGATATGGCACTAAACATTCTTTATTTTATATTATTATATTATTATTATTATAAACTTTTTTGTCTAGTTTATTTATGTTTTTAAATAAAGTTTCTAGCTATCATAGAATTCGACGTATCGAAATAATACGCACTATTGCCCCACCCTGTATAATTTCATTTAATTTTCTTGAAATATACGAGGGGTGCTCAAAAATATGTCTATTTTTAAATTGGCCAAAAGTAAACAAAAAATTGGATTTATTTTGCCAATTCTCTTAAAACTAAAATAGGTAATACTAACATTATCTTTTATACATTATTGCACTAAAATAAATTGTTTTTCACGCCCAGCTTGCGCCTTTTTTATCGACA
This sequence comes from Rhamnusium bicolor, assembly GCA_029963845.1. Taxonomy (NCBI): domain Eukaryota; kingdom Metazoa; phylum Arthropoda; class Insecta; order Coleoptera; family Cerambycidae; genus Rhamnusium; species Rhamnusium bicolor. The sequence continues at coordinate 1,182,104 of JANEYF010004805.1, read as the reverse complement.
ATAATTTCAATAGCTCATATCTCGAGAGTGAATAAAGATAATAACATAAAAGTTGTATATCGTTAAAAAGAGGATTAAATGAGCTATACGAATATGTAGAAATATACAGGGTAAAAAAAATTAAAATATCTATGTCGTTTCCGGTTAAACATCAAGTCAGGTCCAGAAGTGTTGTTTCATGTAAGTACTTGATGTAGTACTATTGATTTGATTATAATATACAGGATGTCACAATTTGGAGAAAATGATTTTTTTGACCACCCCTCGTATATTTAAAATCTAACAAAAGTGCATGTTTTTGAAATCTCGTTTATCTTAATAACATAACCAGAAAATCCAGTGTCCACCTTAACTGGATCACCTGGTACATTTTCCTACAAATTCAAATTCAATTGGTTAATATTGTTATCTTGTTTAAGTTTAAAAAAAATCCATGCTTTAGTTGGTAATATGCACACTTTACTTTAATCTTTAGTAATTGTTGAACAAAATCATATAAAAATATAAATTATTTCTTCAATAAAAAACAGAAAAACTTATTTCCTATTTTTATTACTAGAGGACTTCCAGCCAAGTATATGAACAATTTGTCCTACGTTTCGTCCGAGTTTTCGGACTTTTTCAAGGTTAAAAGCTAATATAAATTTCCTATTTTAATTTCACTGTATGGGTGGGTTTTATTTTGTTTCATCATTTTTTTTATTTGATGGGTATGTGATGTACGTGTAGTTCGACGAGTTAGGCAGAGAATCGAAACGTAGGACAAATTGTTCATATACTTGGCAGGAAGTCCTCTAGTAATAAAAATAGGAAATAGGTTTCTCTGTTTTTTATTGAAGAAATAATTTCTACCTTAACAGCCAACAACGTGTGTAAAATATCATCTATAAAAATATAGTTTCTTCTAAGAATTATTGAAAAAAATAATATTATAATTTGATATTTATTCCACATCTTTTATTGGAGCACTGCATGTCTAGTATTTTCCCAACTTTACCGCTTAAGCATTTTATGTGAAATAGCGTTTTTATAGGTGACCCAAAAACAAATATATATTTTGTTTTTATTGGGTCACTGACTGGTTTTACTTGAAAATGGCGCATAGGACAATTTTTGTGTCTTTTAGAATCGTAGTACAAGAGTTTCAGTCAGCAATGAAAATAATGTGCTACTGGATCCAGAAGTGCTCACGGATTTTTCAACACAAGCTTTGGTTTTAACCACCTTGGCCACTTTAGTTAAATATAGCACTTATGAAACAGAAACAAGGACTCTGTATCAGTATCTAGCTGAAGGAGCCGTAGTTTTTCCCAGGGTTTTTCCAGTGATGTAAGTATCAATGACATTATTAATGTTCCAAATTATCACAGTCGTATATTTTTTAGTTACAATTTGCTGGATATGAAAATAAACAATGTTTTAACTTCTTGTCATGATCAAGAAATTTTAAGTGCTGTGAGGAATATTATACAAAACATGATAGCCTGTGAAGATACTAGTCAACAACAATTGCATTATCTCCAAAGCTGCGGTTTTGGAGGTCTGTGGAGATTCGCTGGTCCATTCAATAAGGTAGAATTTTAAAAATACTACTCGGACTAATTGTACAAACATTAGAATGGAATTATTTGAAAAATGGGAATGAGTTCACCACCTTGAGTATGTTAAATCCCAAAAGCTTTATAATAATAATAATAATAATAATAATATTTATTCACCAATATAAAAGATACATAATAATGTACATTTGGCAAGTCACTAATTTAAAAAAATAAAGTAAAAAGAAAAAACAAAAATATTAACAATAACAATATATAACAATGTCAATTTGACACAATGTCAGTAAAACTATACAAATTAAAATATTTAATACATAAAATAAAATTAATGTCAGTATATAAGGCAATATACAGATTAAGCAACATAGTAATAAATAAAATGAGATAAGGATATATGCACCTAATATTGAAATAGTCATTTTAATTTAACATAAATAAGTTAAATGAAGTAGAATCATAGATGGACTTTAATAAATAATCGAATTGTATAATTTATAAGTTATTTTTGTCAAGGAACTCATTTATTGAATAGAAACCATTTTTTTAATAATAATGTTTTGACATCTTTTTTAAATTTTTGAGGAGGAAGATCCCTTAAATCATTTGACAAGTTATTAAACAGCACAACAGAGTTATAATATGGTGAATCTTTGAAAGTTGTTGTCCTATGGATAGGAATTAACAGTTTATCACCTTGCCTTGTACTATATAGATGTGTTTCATTTAAACTAGGGAATAGATGGGGATTGTTTTTAACAAATAATAAACATTTGTATATATAAATACAAGGAGTGGTGAGAATTTCTTTTTCAATAAAGATATTTCTACAACTCTCTCTACAATTCATATTAAATAGTAAACGTAGTATTCGTTTTTGGATAATGAATACTCTCTTAAAATGCTTACCCCAAGCTAGTATATTAAAAGAGATATGTGAGAAGGTCATTGCATAATAAACATTTAACAAACCAGATTCATTAAGGGTATCTTTCATTTGTAATATTGCGTAATAGCTTTTATTTAACTGTTTACATACATGATCAATCTGAGACTCCCAAGTTAACTTATTATCGATATAGGTTCCCAAGAACTTAGTGCCATCAGCGAACAGAAAATTTTCTAACATTATTGGCCTTCTTATATTAAAGTTTACAAACACAGTCTTAGTGTCATTTAGCATAAGTTTATTGCGATCACACCACGCTTTCATATCATCAATTACTGAGTGTATTTTACATTGCAGTACGTCTAACGTCATAGCAGAGACAGTTACTGTTGTATCATCTGCATACATAATAGTAGAACCATCACTTATATAATCTGGTAAATCATTTATATATAGTATGAATAATAATGGTCCTAGTATTGAGCCTTGTGGGACTCCCAAATTTATGTCATATGTTTCTGACTCGGCATTATTACATTTTACCACAAGTTTACGCTCATGCATGTAAGACTCAATCCATTTTAATAAGTTTCCCCTGATGCCAATATTTGCCAGCTTGACTGAGAGCATATCCTTATTCACCGTATCAAATGCCTTTGATAAGTCGAAGAATAAGGATACAACATATTTGCCCTCATCAAGTTTCTTGTAGGCGTGATTTAGGAATTGATAAGATGCAGTTTCAATCGATTTCCCTGCCCTGAAACCATGCTGATGTGTTGATAGTATCTTTCTCGCTTCGACAAAAGACCCTATTCTAATAGCCACAATTTTTTTCAATTAATTTCGACAGAACACTTAAGAGTGATATTTGACGGTAGTTTTCAATATCATTTGTCTCACCTTTTTGTGGACAGGTATTACACAAGCCTTTTTTAAAATGCTGGGAAACACTCCTTGTTCGAGTGATAAATTAATTAAAAATAGTAGGGGATCAATTATTTCATTAATAATATTTTTAAGAACTTGAGCGGTTAATTTATCGAAACCGGATGACTTTTTATTTTTTAGATTTTTAACAACATCTAACAATTCATTTTTAGAAACGGATGAAACAAATATTGACTGCTCGATATAGTTCGATGTAGTACAGGGCAATGACATATTATATCCAAAGTATCTATTCATTTTGTCACTTGCAGCAGATACAAAATGCTTTGAAAAAGGGTTCAACCACATTTATATCAGTTATTACATTGTTATTTACATTTAAGGTTAATTCTTTATTTTGATTTTTTCCACTTTTATTTCTACCCAAGTTATTATTTATGATTTTCCAAGTTTCTTTAGTTTTGTTTTCAGCTGTACTTATTTTTTTACTATAATAATTTTTCTTTGCCGAAATTATGTTTCTTTTATACTCTTTTTTTTCTATTTCTGTATATTAATACTGAATCAGGAACATCAGAATTTACCATTTCCAGAAATAAAATTTTTAGGGCTTTGCTCTCAGTTACTATCTCTTGTGTTAGCCAACCTTTATCTAATTTATTTACTTTACTATGTTTGATACATTTGTAAGGACAGCTAACATCAAGGCACCACAGTAAAGATTGAATAAAATGATTGAAGGCTATATCCATTTCTAAGTAATAAATATTCCAGTTTATAGTTTTTAGGTGATGTTTGAGTTCATTTAAATTGTTTTCATTTATTAATCTCTTATATGATGGTATACTAGTATTTTCAATTTTATCATTTGTGTCCATACACTCATATGATAATACGAGAGCATAGTGATCACCAAGTGCTGGGTTTATAACATTTACATTGTAAGTTTGCAGGGGTAAATTTGTAACCATGTAATCAATACATGTTGAGCTGATATGTCCCCTTATATCTTTAAAAACTCTGGTTGGTTCGTAAACAGTCGAAATTAAATCAAAAGCCTCAAACAAGTCACATACTAACTTTTTATCAGCAGAATCTGTTAGGTAATCAATATTTAAGTCTCCACAAAGAATAACAGAAGAACATTTTTTAGATGCAAGTTTTAAGGCCTCACATACATTTTTTAAGAATAAATTTATGTTTCCATTTGGAGGTCTATATAAATTAATTACAATAATTTTTTTATTTGAAATAACAATGGAAATTGATCTTTGCTTTCTCCGCCATCTTGAAAAAATTGCGGAATTTTGAGAAATTATGAAGTTTTTAAAATTTCTGGCAAGTTCGAAAATATTACTTATAGCTCATAAAATTTGAAATATCAATGCAAATTTTTTGCCCTTGTATACAGGGTGTTCCAAAAAAATGAACCAACAATTTTAGGGCAGGTAGTACCTCCATCAAAAAATATACATACGCTCTAATATGAACAGTTTTTAAAATACTGAGTATTTAAATTTAATGTGGTTGTATATTCATGAAAATGGGGGATATTTTGAGCATGAGCGTTGACCAAAAAGTTTAGTATTATCTTTTAATTCTTTAAAATAAATCAAATATTTTTTTTACTATTTTATGTATGTACAATACCTATAATAACCTTTTTATTTATTTACTTGTTTATTTATTTATATTAGTTGAATAAGCAATTTTGATGATTGAATAAAAGTTAAGAATCTTACTCGCTTAGTTAATGACATTTTCTACAAACTGTAAAAATTGATATTGAGTCTTGTATAAAATGTCACCATCCGGCAAAAACCAACATGGAGGTGTGAGTATTGTTTACCAGGATAGGATAGGAATATGGAAGGTGTTAGTATGATGGAGTTAGAATTAAATAACTTTTTTCAAATAAAATATAACAACAAATGAAACAAAAAGAAAGAAAGAAAGAAATATTTTCATTTTGTTAGAAGCTCAAAAAAAATCAACTCTATAAATCTCTTCAACCGTTCATCGACTGAATGTAAAAAATGTTTAAGCAAAAATGCTGCGTGGCAATTGAATCACAAAAAAAAAAAACAAGAAATAAATATTTAAAATTTGTTAAAGACTCAAATAAGGTCAGTTATAAATCTCTTGAACCGTTCAAGCTAAGTCGCCGATTACACATAAAAAACATTTAAACAAAAATACTAAGTGGCAATTGAATTATCAGAAGAATATTCTGAACTAGAATCGTCACCGGTTTGAATAATATTTGGTGCTACGGGTGGCAAAATAGGATACTCGTTTTCTTTTTTGTATAACATGACTCGCATTTTCCCCATATGTCGTTATTGCTCACTTCATTTACTACTTGTCGTATATTATCAAGTACTACTGCGCGTAAAGTTGGTGACTGATTGCATTTCCGTAAATATTTCTTTATAGTGCCCCAAACCATCTCGATCGGATTATATATGCAACCGCGCGAGCGTATGACCGTGTCTCTTGCAAAGATCATCAGCTACATATTCGTTTTTAAAATTATACTCCTTTATACGTTTTAATAATTCTTTCTTTATCGGAACCTTTTCAGGGATGTCCATATTTTTATTCCTCATAAATTTTAAAATGTCCTCCTTTTTGGTAATATTATTAGGTATGTAATAAACGCGAGTGATAAGAAGCATTGTCCATAACAATAACCGAATTTGGAAAAATGTTAGGTAGAAGCTGTTCAGCGAACCATTTTTCGAACAAAAAAGTAGTCATGTCTTCATGATAATCAGCAGAGGATTGTGTTATATTTTTGGCCGACAAGAGCAATGCGTTGGGTACAAAACCGTATTTGCTTCCAGCATGAAGAATTATAACGCGCTTTCCTCTCGAGCAAGGTGTATGCAAACTACAATTTTTAGAGTCATCTACCAAACCATACTGAACAACATCGTGTGTGTCAAATCAGGTCTCATCGAGATATACTATATGCCTATTTGATTCACGGTATTCTTTCATTTTATGTAAGTATTCTCGTCGAAGTTCAACGATACGTCGCGATTCCATTATAACCATTCGATTATCTATTTTTTGTGTTTAAAGCCGCAATCTAATAAAATACCTCGTATCGTTTCTAAAGATTTATAATTATAATCCGGAATTTATCACGAATCATTTCTAAAGTTGGTACTTTATTTTCCTCATAGAAACTATTAACCGTTCGCCGAATAACGTCTTTCGAGGTATCGTCAATTCTACAAAATTTTCGTTTTTTTCCTTTCCGCTTTGTAGAGTGATCTATAACATCCCCTTCCTTAATAATGCGATAAATCGTAGAAGTCGAAAGTTTAGTTAATTCATGTATTCTATTTACAATGTCCCTATCTGTCATTTCAATATTTTCTCTCTTTAAACATTCATAAATATTTAAAATAAGACGCTGACATTGAACATGTAAATCCTTGTTCTTATTAAACTCCAAACTAGTTTCAATTAACAGCGCCACAGGTTCAATATTTTCTTCAGATAATTCATTTTCATGCGTTTCAAAGAGCCTCCAAAAAGCCATGTTAATAATAATAATTAATGCAAATATTGAAATATTACTAAAACTACTTAATAAGATCACTAAAATGCTATAAATTCCTCACAGAAAATAATTCTATTTATCCAAAATTATTACATGAACTGCACTGTACGGTTAATATAAACAACTAGTCCAGTAGTCTATTCAAATCACGACTTAATTCGTCAGAGTTCTGACACTACCGCCCGAGTTTCACATCTGGTCAGCTGCATTGCCACATTCTCATATCGAATGTAATGTAGATGTATCGTATAATAAATACAAGCACGATTTGCGCTCTATTTCTTTGACGATGAGAGTGGAAATGCGCTCTCCTGGTATAAACACTTTAGACTGAAGTGTTTCAATTCATATTGGCTAAACTTTACCTCATCACTGTCTGCTACATTAAACGCAGGCTTTGCATGAAATCGAGTCCAATAGTATAGTGAAGTATTTTTCGCAATTTTTTTCAAGATAGTGGAAATCGCAAGTCTCGAGGATCTTGGGGTTTTTTGGGTGTTACTTGTAGAGGCCAGTTGATTTCAACTGTCGATAGAAATTACTCAGATAATTCCAAATGACAGCTAAATTGTCTAAGGAGACTAAAATAAATAATTTCTGAGATAGATTTCTCTAGTTTTAATGAGTGATGTTTTTAGTACAACAATATGGCAGAGAGTAGTGAGCTGTTTGTAAATTGTCTTGAAGCAATGGTAGAAACTTGCCTTCCGATTGAGGAAACCGAAGGGGAGAATGGAGAACTGACTCAATATCCGTCAATGTTAAGCGTAAGTTCAAATATGAATCTTTCATCTAGTCTGTCGAGTCTTACGCTAGGCTCACCAACTGAAAAAGAAATAACACGCGATGCTGAGGGAGGTAGTACAACATCACTAGGCAGATCTTCATTTAGCAAACAACGTAGCATCAAAAATAAGACACACATCCATTCAGAAAACTCATCCATTCATAAATAAAAGAAAAATGGTTAGAAGAAATGTTGTCATTTTTGTTTGTAGTTTCGATTGTGCTCCAAAAAATTTCCGAAAATTTTTGAGTTCCTCACAAGTTTAAATTGTTTCAAAAAAATAATAAAAATAAATGAACTTATTTACTTTTTATTACATTTTTGATGATTCTAAGGGTTACATTATTATTAATTTATAGTTACAGTTGTTTATTATTTTTTTTATAAAAATTATACAAATATAAAAATAACTGTAACTTCAAGTGAAAAAAAACAATGAAAGTTGTATTATTAAAAAATAAAATGCATGCAAAAATTTTCTGAAAGGTGCACAATTCAGAAGTTGTGTTCAATTTATTTCGTAAATCAAATAATTTAATTTTTTCTTAAGACTGCTATTTTTTATTTATTATAATGTTTAAGGGATGGGAGTTATTTAAATATATAAATCAAATAAAAATGACATATATGTTTCTTCTAACTATTTGTTAATATATTCTAAACTGAAGGATATGTGAAACCAAATGTACAAAATATTATTATACTGTCATTATTAATCTCATTAGTTTGCGCACCAAAATTATTTTATTTTTAGTATAAGTATACATCTCAGTATTTTTAGGATGTTCTGTTCTACATCGAGTGGTCCAAAAGAAAAACCAAACATACTCTTGCTTGTAAACTTTTTAAAACTTAAATTACTAAACATAAACAGGGTCTTAAGATATACAAGGTTATGACTCGTCACGAAAAAATAACTTTATTGAAAATCAATAAAGCGTATCAAAATTTGTTGATACAATTTTAGTCGAAGCATAATTGAATAAGAAGTAAACAGTTTCAAGCAATAGCAAAATTGCGTTTTTGCCATTCGGTGCTAAATTTTATTTGTTTATCTTCGTCTCAAGAACCACCACAAACTCAGTTAAATAAGGGAAATGCTAGAAATGATGTATTTCTATGCATTACATCTTCATTTGTTGAATTTGTTTTGTCTACGCCTTCTGAGATTTACTGGACAAATAAAATTAGCACAACTTACATATACATACATATTACGTACATACACTTTCGGTAGGCCAAAAAGCGGTATGTTATTTTCACAATATTTTTTTTAGCCAGCTCATTTACCAGTTATTGGACAATCTCTAGTTTATATTTTTAATGCTAGTCCTGAGACAATTTGTCCGTTTTATATGCAAAATAGATTCCAAATTTTATCCATAAATTTTCTAAAATAGTGCAATTAAATTTTATGTTTGTCTCGTTTTATTACTTATTTATTTATTTTTTTAATTAACATTTTAGACTAAATGGTTCTAGCGTGTCAGCCTGAACATAAATTATTTTCCTGTATTTGCATTTTGGATATTATCGATATTTAAAATATGCAAAGATAAACGGTTTAAACTTATTTCTATGTGTGTTAATAGGTAGTTGATTCATTTTAAGAAACTTGGGATAAATAATTCTCTTAAGAGAATACTTATTTTGTCATCATCGAAAATTATTTTTGGGGCAAAAAGGGTTAAAGTCTGAATGATGTTTAAAATCTGGCATATTTTAGAATCATCCATGCATATCCTGCTTGTAGTTTTAAAGTTAAAAATATAATTACAAGTGCCCATTGTTTTTAACTGTCAAATGACCCCTGACTAAAGAAAATGAAGAGTCTTATGAAGAACTGAAAAGCATCCGCAAACATTTGAAATTACGGTACCCACTCACTGTAAAAGCAGGTATGAAAAAAATTTAATGTGTCCAGGATCATATAATAACGATTTAACCCAACTTACCTATATCTAAAATAAACCCCCTGTAAGGCATTTGACAGTTGTAGAAATAGACACAGTTTTATTATGTGGTCTTAATACCGACCACGATAGCACAGTTGGTTAGACAACTAGCTATTGCCTAATATGCTCCTGGGTTCGAATCCCAGCTCTGTCGGCAATGTCAGAGGAAATGTTTGTGTGCCTATGTTTTTTCTATATAACTTTCTGTGGTGTGTTTTATATTTATAATTGTTTATGTTAATAGTTTGCGATATTTGACTACAGCTTGGCACGTTTTACTTCAACACCGTTTAAATATGGTGTGGATTTTTATGCCAAATTATCACCATATTTTTTCACGCCATTTTGTTCGATAGTTATTGTCGTTATTATTAGCAAGTCATTGTGATTTGATTAAACTGCTCATGAGTTGTCGATCAATTGTGGTTTCATGGTCGGAAAATGCCATCACTAATTTTCTGTGTAATAGTCCAAAGACTGACGTAGTTTTCCACGAAACACCAAAACGCTATATAGTGCACTCGACGTGCGTTTCGCCAACCAAGTTGGCATCATCTGGAGATGATTAAAACTAAACTTATGCTAACAATCTACCCTATTTATATCTAAACTATTGTCATGGTTCAACGAACCATGACCATTCGTGAACCGTGACCCACTAACCAATAAAGCGGGCCCTCTGTCACTATTTGTACTATTTTTACACTTTGTGATTTCCAAGTTTTCAAATGCATCCAGCTGTCTAGTATTTGTTACATTCCTAATTAATCTTAAATTGCTAATATCTATTTTATGGTTGTTCTCAAACACATATTGGGCAACACTAGACTTATCTGTTTTACCATATTTGAGATGGGCCATATGCTCTTTGAATCTAGTTTGAATTGATCGTCTAGTCTATCCAACATATTTTTGGTTACAGTCCTTACAGCTAATTTCGTAAATCCCCGACTTTTCGTCTGTTTCAATTTTGTCTTTTGGATTGCCGAAAAGTTGTTGTAGTTTGTTTTCCGATGAATAAACCACTGTCATACCTACATCTTTAAAAATCCTACCAATATCAAGGGTGAATGAAAGATCGAATGGAATCGATACAAATTTCGGATTTTCTCTTTCATTTTGAGAGGTCGAGGAATTTCGAAGCGACTCTTTGAACTTTCGTTTCCTAATTATTTTATCAATTAAACTTACAGAATAACCATTACTCGCAGCTTGTCCTTAATCAATGCCTTTTCTTTTTCAAACCTCTCCTTATTGAGGGGGAAGCTTAATAGACGATGGACTAGAAAATTAAAACTCGCCATTTTGTGTTAAGCGCAATAGTGAGAATCCTTAGGGATATATCTTAGAGTACTGGTATCTTTTCTATATATGTCAAATTCTAACTTATTGTCACTATTTCTAATTATTAATACATCTAAAAATGGTAGTTGTCCTGACGCGAAACGACTGTTTAATTTAGATACAATGTTGTCAATATCAGCGATTTTTGTATTGAACACTGCAAAAATATCATCCACATACCTAAGCCAAACACTGGGGAAATACTCGAATTCTTCTTTTGCTTCCATCTCGAATCTGTTCATAAAGAGACTGGCAGTGAATGGTGACAAAGAGTTACCCATTGCTGTTCCTTCATGTTGTTCGAAGAAATAATCGTTGAATCAAAGAAAATTTTGTTAATGCAAAGTTTAGTGAGTTTAAGATATTCTTTTACTACATCTTGACTGAGATTGTTTAATTCGAGTAGATCCTTAAGGTAGTCCAAGGTCTGTGGTATCGGAACACTTGGAAACAATGAACAAACGTCAAAGGAGATCAAAATTTCACCTTCTTGCAACTGAATATTTTTCACCTTATTGATGAAATCGTTGGAACTAATCACAGAGAAACGAGGTGGTGCAATAGGTAAATTTTCGAACTCTTCTGTTAACCATTTTGATAGGTGGTAAGTCGGCGATCCGATTGCTGAAACAATAGGACGTACCGACTTTCCTGGTTTATGGATCTTAGGCAAGCAGTACAATCTAGGTACACTTGGGTTAGATACATGTAACTTCCTATTTAAAGCTGGAGTAATAAGGTTGTTGCAGGATTTAAGTACATCTCTTACTTCAGTAACCATTTTTGGTAATGGATTTCTAGTAAGTTCTTATAAGGACCATTACTAATCAGATTGTCTACCCTTTCATAATAGTAGGATAATAATAGGGAAACGAAAGTTTAAAGAGTCGCTTCGAAATTCCTCGACCTTTCAAAATGAAAGAGAAAATCCAAAATTTGTATCGATTCCATTCAATCTTCAATTCACCCCTGGTATTTAGTAAGATTTTTAAAGATGTAGGTATGACAGTGGTTCATTCATCGGGAAACAAACTAGAACAGCTTTTAAACAATCCAAAAGACAAAATTGAAACAAACGAAAAGTCGGCGATTTACGAAATTAGCTGTAAGGAAAAAGGTAATCAAAAATATGTTGGACAGACTAGAAGATCAAATCAAACTGGATTCAAAGAGCACATGGCCCATATCAAATATAGAACAGATAAGTCTAGTGTTGCCCAACATGTGTTTGAGAACAACCATAAAATAGATATTAGCAATTTAACATTAATTAGGAATATAACAAATACTAGACAGCTGAATGCATATGAAAGCTTGGAAATCATAAAGTGTAAAAATCGTATGAATAGTGACAGAGGGCCTATCCCAAATAGCCCGCTTTATTGGTTAGTGGGTCACGGTTCACCGAACGGCCACGGTTTGGTGAACCGTGACAATAATTTAGGTATAACTAGGGTAGACTGTTAGCATAAGTTTAGTTTTAATCATCTCCAGATGATGCCATCTTGGTTGGCGGAACGCGCGTCGAATGCATTATATAGTGTTTTGGTGTTTTGTGGAAAGCTATGTCAGTGTCATCTTCACATCAAAGGTTCCAACCTACTCCAGGACTAATAGTCCAAAGGTTAAAATAGTGTATATCTCATTAATAGTGGTGACCCAACTTTTTATAAACGCCCATTATTATATTATAATAAACATATGCCAAGTTCTACTCAATCCTTAAATCATCGAAAAGTTAAAAAGAAAATGTTTTATTTCTTTGTACATGAAAAGGTAAATAGGGACCAGTTGGCGTTATTTGTAGTCCAGAATACCACATTAAGTTTTTGTCGGGACTGTTTATATACTTATGTATGTATATGAAAAAAGCGTTTATTAAGTTCCTACATATTGCATTTCTTTGGTTAAAAGGGGATAGAAACAGAACAACTTTTATCATGTTTTTTAATAACACATTTCACATATCCCATTTTTTCCATATATATTGTATTAATGTACAAATTAGTAGTTGCTAATGATATTATGACCAGGATTTTGCTAAGTCACACCCGAATCATGTTCAAATTTACAACAATACAACGCTTAAAGATTAAGAAAATTGTAGTTTCTAGAGATAAATTGACTGATGAAATACCAACATGGGGAAACGTGAAAAAGTATATACTGAATGCCTTATAACAATATTTATTTATATTTAAATGTTTTTTGTGTTTTATCCCCGAGATTTGATTCTGCAATAGCAACCGAACCCACACTGCCACTCATGTAACTTTGCAATATTAGCAAAATACTCGCCATTTAAGGCTACACGTCCATAAAAAATTTTCATTTCAAGCATCACAAAGGATCAAAAAATCTATTGCAGAATATGCAGTGTCTTTCACTCTTTCGCTGTGGCCCGTATTTCATCACTGTGGCAGCGGAAATTAGATGGAAAAGCACAAAAGGTACATGAATACCAACAGTGAAATTTTTGCTTCTTTGTATACATATTTCACTTGATGTCAGATTTACTTTAATTATGAAAAGAAATATACCTACAGTGATAGAGTTAGATGACATTTGCGGCCACAACTGGAAAATACATGCTAATATTTTGCAACTAGACTTTTTAAGGAATAATTGTAAATAGACCTTAAATTATAACGTTGTAAAAGAAATAAAATATCATCCATAAAACCAGCGGTAAAAATTGAAATTTTGTTTCGAAACATGGAGTTCTTTATTAGTTATAGCAATTTTTGTGTAAATGCTGATATTTTATTTTGTGTAAACATTTACCGTTACAAACTTTATATACGAACATGCCACAAATCCAAAACTAATTTTGAATGTCTGTAAAAGGTACTAAGATCACTCTTTATTCTAAATACAGAGCCTTAAAAAAAATTGGTGTTATTGTTGTCGTCTATGTTATTTATATCAATGAACGATATACTTCGCAGTTATGTGCTGTGGTACTAGCCCAACTGTTATCCAACCTTCATCAAATATATGTATATATATGGGCAGATAATTACAAGTATTGACAAAACTTAAATATAAATGTAATATTTTGAATACCTGTATATTAATTTATGGAAACATTTTTCTTACTGCAAAACAGATCTTGGTTAAAAATTAGGTGATTAAATGATTTTGTCATGTCATTTACAAACGTTTTAACTGCCCAGAATTAATTTATGTTCTTTTTTTAACAATGAGATACAGTTTAAAGGCTGTGACTAACAACTACAAGTTTGCATTAATAATTGACGTTTGATTTTCATTAAATATTACGTTTTTAAAGACATGATAACTCTTTTAAAAAATAAAACATGACTCTTTTCTAGCAGATTTGTCAATTTAACAAATAAGGTAACTATGTATAATTTTTAAAAGGAAAAAGGGAACAAACCTCTTCAACTTTAATGTAAATCAGAAGATAGTATTCTGATTTTTTTATTCCGCCCAATAGTTGTATAAACTAAACTACCTTAATTTTATATATAGTAACCTTAGACATGTATAGGGAACGCATTTGTGACAAATAAAAGTTAATATCGCATAAACTATTACTTGAAATTATTAATGGCTTAGTCTAATATTAGCCCTAGTCTGTCAAATCCGACACGGAAAACAGGTAAGAGGTAATTTACACAAATCAACGAAATTGTTGGCACTACCACATTGTGGCCATTAGGGTTATATTCAATGTGTCTGACATAAGATGGTGCTACGCACGCATATGAAACTTGGTTACTTTTCTTATTTAACCCCCCTAATACTATTTTTTTTTGTCAAAGGCGCAAAACACAGTTCAATTTTTTTTCTTTAGTAACGTTTCTGTAGGGAACGTATGATAAAAAAAAATTGAATCTGAAACCCAAACAAAAGGTTGAGGAAATGAGAAAGTAGCATGTAATATCTAATAAGAACCGACAGGATGTTCTGAAACAAATTGAACACAGATTAACCGTAGATTTCCTCATAAAAATGTGAAGATTTTCTAATAAAATTTTAGGTTTTGATGCTGTGTTCGGCGTGAGCTTATGTTAGATGAGGCACTTTATATAATTAATTGCATCAAGAGGGCGTGATTTGACTGGCCGTTACTAATTTTTATCTGCCACATAATATATTTGAGTGTAGGGTTTTAATTAATATAGAACTTTTCTAAATTAACTCATGAGTACAAAAAGAGTTGGTGATCGTTGTGAGTGGCAATGACAGGAATAATACAAATACGCTTATAACAAACAACAAAATATCAATGTTTTAGCTTTAGTGTTACGTGTATTCAAATATGGTTAGATGGTAAATTAGTGGGGGGTTATAAAAAGTAGCAAGATTTCTGCAAATGCCTTTTTGAAATTGCTGCTGCATAGTAATAGTAGTTAGTGGATAGCAATAATTCGTAAAGTAAATTAGTTAAACATTCCATTCCTACAGCGTGTTTCATACCAAAGTTTATTGTAAATTTTTATGCTCAACATGATATGCCCACCTCATATCGGTAGTAATACCTGATGTTATTGGCAACATTAGGACTTTATGTAAGTTTTAAATCATACAGAAACAGTTTTTATGGATATGTTGTCATAAATTGTTGTAAATATGTTACTTTAATACAGAACCACGAAAATTTTTTTTTTACAGAAAAATATGTTTTATTTCGTTTTTTTTTTTTTAACTAAGAAGCTACTTGTCATGATTTTGTTACTCAGGTTTTTCTAGGCTTTGTTTATCAATTTTTATCTGTGAAAATGACAAAAAAGAGCATGTTTCACATCAGTTGACCCAAATACTAGTGAAAACACTTAGATGATTGCTGTTTGTATAAAAAATTATGAAATACTGCTAAGATTTGTAGCATTTATTTTGTTTTTACGTTTACTATTTATAAAAACGAATGAAATACGCTAAGGCATACTAAGAATTTTTTTATGACTCAAGTAAAAAAGTGGCATAGGATTATTGGCTGCTATTAAATAGAGTGAGACAGAAGTAGCATTTAATTTCGATTTATTATAAATAAAGAATTGTAGACGGTATGGAATATAGATATTATTCGAATAATATTTTAACTTAATTTTCAAGTTAAACTTTAAGCAGTAAGATTTAATATGTACAAACTAAAATAAATGCTCCACTTACTCTGTTAAGTCACAGCATTATAGCAATTGCAACTTGCGAACGTTCAAAAACTGAAGTCATATTCGATTCGATTATGGAAGTCCCGATTAGATATTGCGAAATCAGAAAAAATCGCACTTTTCCACTTTTTTATGGAATTTATTTATATTTTACATTCTAATCCCATAACATTGTTTCTAACTGACTCTGCTTGAAAATTTTGACACATACATTCTGAAACATGCTGAATCGATTGCCATACGATTGTACTTACGATAAAATATCATGTGCAAAAAGAATATTTTCTGTCGAGATCGCATGGATTTTGCAGTAGCGCGGCATTGAAAAAGTCCGTATCAAGGAAACTTCTTTATTGTTGAAGATAGAGTACTAGTATAGTCGAAAGTGAAATATAGTTTAGATCCGAATTAATTTGCAGCAGACCGCGTAGAGAACATGAAATGACACAGCGTGTCGTTCGTTTCCGAGATGTATTCATAAAATACTTAATATTAATGATATTATGTAATAAAATTCTGCACTAGCACAATAAATGCATTTTTATTATTCGATATATGTACACTTGATTTCAAAAAAAAACTGGTACAACTCTTGTAATCGAAAATCTTAATAGTTTAGTTGTGTGCATATGTCTGTAAATAGGGCTGGCCAGGCATGTCGAAAGGGGGTGGAGAAGAGGTGATTTACCCCGGACCTGGGTTTTTTGGAGGAGATCGGGTTTTCTTTGTGTTTCTAAACTTATTAAACCTTTCTCTTTTATTTTATTCAAATGGAATTTTAAAAAATAATTAGAAAATAACTTTTTCAAAACATTTTCAAGCCTGCCATATTATTGTTTAAAAATATATTTGTTACGGATAATTCTACTAATGGTTGTAATTAAAATACTAACTGAATAATGATAATTCTATCTTTAAAATAAGAACACAAAAATACCACTTGAGATTAAAAAAAATGTAAACAATGCAAACTGAACATAAAAATACAATAAAAAAAATAAAATAAATGAACTTCAATTACGTAATACAGAATTAAATAATATTTTGTCATTGCTCCATTAGCGTCTAAAACTGCCTGAAGTCTTGCAGGCATGGACAAAATCAGATTTCTTGCAAGGTCAACTTCTTGCGACAAGTTCTCCCAAGCGTCTTCAATTATCCCTTCCAATTCTTGGGCATTATTTGGATGCTTATTTAATTTTCTTATGTTTCACCATTAGTCCCCATACATTTTCAATTGGATTTAAATCCGAACTTTTAGATGGCCACGGTAACAACTCTGTGTTTTTATTAAGAAACCATTGCCTGACACGATGGGCCGTATGTATGGAGCAGTTGTCTTGTTGGAAAATAAAATTATTTTCCGGAAACACCTCTATTACTGACGGCAACATAATATTGTCTAATATTTCAATATATTTAATGGAATTGAGATGACCACCACTGTTCCAACACACACCTAACCCATTTAGGTTCATCCAAGCCCAGACATTGACTGAAAACCTTCCTGATATTTGTGGATCGAAAGTATATTTTTCGTCGTATCTAGTGGAAGGAGGCCTATATACGCGAACATGTCCATCGTTACAGGATTTAAAAACCTTTTCGTTAGAAAAGACAACTTGTCCCCAGAAGTTTTCATTATTGATTATATAGTTGAGTGCAAAAATAATCCTACCCTGCTTCTTTTCTTTTGAAAGTTTGTATTTTTTAGCCGCTGAACAACTCTTCAAGTCGCTTTGTAGTTTTATTCTTCTGCAAGCAGTAGATACCGAAGCAGGGAAATTTGTCTGAAATTGCATATACTGCAGTCTGAAAAGGGTTTTCTATTAGGTAATTTATAAGATTTTCATCTTGATTATTGCTCTTTCTGGGCCTACCGAAACCAACTTTACGGGATACCGTTTGGTTGGTTTCCCATTGTTTTTTAACACTCATTATCGTGGTTTTACTCACATTGTATTCAGCAGCAAGTCTTCTTATGGACCAACCATCTTCAATTTTAGAAACAATTCGAAATTTTTGAATATCTGTTAGATGTCAAACCATTTTTAATAATGACGCCACTGATTAACGTCAAAGTGACATTTGTAAGATTATTAATATCAATCAAAGAGCGAATGATTTACATAGCTAAAAGAAAGTGTACCAGTTTTTTTTTTTAAATCAAGTGTACACTTGCCTTAACATAAACAGCTTATGGAACATGAGACATTTGCTTTTGTAGAAAACATGCTGTGCTACAAAAGAAGTATTTGCATTTGCAAAATAGTGTTATATTTACAAAGTCTGGCTTTACATTTATGGCCATCACGATTGGCATTATGTTGCCGTCTTTCCTGTGCCATGCAAATTAAAAAAGATTTGGTATTTTTGGCTGGACTAAGTAGACGGTTTTTAAATGATCTTTTTTGTAGGTAATAAGTCCCTAAAAGTAATATATGTATATCTAAAAAGTGAGATTTTAAGTTAATACACGTATTAGTAATTATGTACAACCAGTATTTCTTTACATACATTATGTCCGTTTTACAAATTGAAAATAAATTAGCTCATAAATGGTACATACTTCCCATAAATTCTGGACGACCATATAAAGACTTAAAAAAAAAAACTGCATGCATTTATTAAGCAATCTTCAATAACGTGCGCCATTTTCAATAATTTCACCAAGTGACCGAAGATTTCCAAATTTTACTTTTTTTTAAATTAGTGAAATCAATACTTTACGAGAGGCGAGCGTAGATCTGCCTTAACAGTATTCGTATTCGATACGTAAAGTTAAGCAACGGTAGTTGCAGTCAGTAATTTGATGATAACTCAAGTGAAATTTGGCGACCTCGTCCCTTCTTCTAGCGGTTTGTATATCGGCGTATACGCAGAAGCTATGCAATCTTACGCGAGGGTTGTGTAGGTTATATACCATCTTCGGAAGGGATGTAAAGCAGTTGGTCCCTTGTCTATTAAATGTTAGCCAAGTAAAAAATATCTACTCTTCGACAGAGAAGAGGCTCTACAAAATTTCCAGGTTGGGTGTAGCTCGTCTCCTGTCGTCGGTGATTGGCTCTGGTAGCGGAAATAGGCCGACGTTAAATAATTGATTAAAAAAAAAAAAAAAAAACACTTTCCTTTCCTAAATGGAAAGCTTACTGAATCGCAACTAGATAAACAGTAAACTGCTAAGAGATTATTAATAAAACAAATTGGATAATTTTTTAAGTGTGCGATGAATATAAACCAGTTGAAAATAAAACTGTATTTTTTTAATAATTCTAACAATATTTGAAATAATATATCCTAAGAAACAGCAGTGAACTAAACACGTTATACGCATACATATATATTGTAAAACGTAATAAAATGACAACTATCAGTTGGTTGATACGGTTAGCGCCAGAGCGCCACATCTATGATACATTTTACGAGGCCTTATCTCACTTACTATGCATTTTATAAAAAAAACGCATCAAATAAAAAAATCCTCATTCCATTAGCTACAACTTACCCTCTTACTGTGTAGTTATTTTGAAAAGTAAAAAAAGTTACCTTGATCCACACTTTTTTGCTGTAAATTACATACAAATGGTAACTCCTCCATTAATATTTATTTATTTTTCAGTCATATCAGAACAAATATTTTTACATACAACACTGGAAAGCGAAAGGTTTGAGTAATGTAATACAAAAATGTCAAGTTCTTACGAAACGAATGACAGATATAGATATATTTTTTATAAACAAAGTGCATTTTTTTTTTTATTATTCGCAATTCCTAATCAAATCGCGACCTCAAAAATATGTTTTGTGAGGTGTTTTTGCATAAGAATCAACTGTCCGTTTTTGTAATGTTCGAGAGTTACATAGCATGTGTCCAATTCAGGGGTCTCGTTCTTCGACTATTAAGTAATTAACATAAAATTACTGAGAAGCGCTTCTAAAATGCAATGCAAAAATTCCCAAAATAAAAAAGTGGGCATAGGTAGTTCTGTATTGAAGCAATGTAGTGTTCTTCAAAATTACTGTGTGGATTTAAAATTTGCATTGCGTAACTTGGTAATATTTAGGATTTAAACAGAAATATTAGCCAGTGATGTGGGAAGTTGGGGTCTAATTTACCCACTAATTTCATCTGACCTTATCTGAATTTCAGGTTCATAGTCTTAAGTATCTAACGCTTTGACTGGAAGCTTTATAATAAATGTTTTTTTTCCATTCTAAGTGTCATAAATGGGCATATTGATACACTTGAGAAACTGTGTGATATATGTTGTGACCAAACAGTCAAAGTGTTAAAATTTTACCAATTCTTATTCTAAAATAGATTAATATGTGTAAAGCTCATACAATTTTTAACTAAACGGCTTTATTCCAAATTAGCTTCATAAAATTGTCGGGTAAGATTTTCACTGCTTTTTCAGTGTTAATTTGAAGGTTGGTTTGGAATCAAGCTATTTAACTATTTCTTGGCAGAAAATCTAGTAACTAAGGCAATTAAACTTTGTAGTTCATCTAAAACAACGCGTTAACATTTAAGAGGTCATATTTTTAATGAAACACTAGGGATTGGTAGTTGTGATTGTAAAAGGAGTTTAAGCATTTCACGGCGATAATTAGTGCTAATTGTATTTTTTAAAATTTGCAATCATACGAACTTGTAACTATGAAAGATAATGTAGCTTCCAGTCCCTGGTAACTGTATGATTTTTTTATAACAAAATGGACTACAAAATCTTAGAAAGTCAGTTTGTTTTTATTTCGTAGTGGAATTCAACAAAAAATATATTATCGACAATATAAAATTTTAATCTAATGAAAATAGTCTTTTCCCACTCAATTCAGTTTAACAAAGTCATACAGTCGGTCATTTTCGCTAATATGTATTTATTAAATAAATTTGGTACTACTTTTCATAATTTTTCCTTTCCATTCAAACCGGGCAAAAACGAATATAAATATATATATTTTTTAATGTCATATTGTAGAAATGACAGTTATTAGAAAACCTTTGAATTATAAAAAGGCTTTTTTCGGTCAAACTTGGTTAGACTGTTCAAATGTTTAACCGATTTTCTATCGGATGGAACCTTTTTCTTTTACTTCATTTGTTTAAAAAATACTAAATTAGCGGGATTTTAAACCATTTTTTGATTTTTCCATTAATTGGTAGTTTTAGTATGATCTTGTACTCAATTGGCAAAAAATAACTAAGGACTTTGTATTTTGAATTGGAACAGCACTTTTTTATTTTTTGCCATCGCGTATAAGCTTTTTAATGCTCTCTCAAGGCAGAAATTTAAATTACGCTTTTTAAAGTAAGATAGACTGTGATATATATAAGTATATATATATATTAATATATATAGTTGTAATTCAATAAAATTCTAAGTTCAAGCTATGTACCAAAAAGTGCTTCTAAAATGTTTACAGATTAATTTGTTCACCAATTTTGGATTGATAAGGACTTCCGATTATAAAATACACCAATTAGTCTCCCTCACTTAGATTAGTTCCATCATCTGGTACATAATATCTCATTGTATAAGGGACGGATGCCTGATGAGTATTTTTAGAGTAAATATTTTATACATACATTAATACCTGGTGACCCCAAATTGTTTATAAAAAATCGCATTAAAAATCTAAGATTAATTTTATAACATCGACATCTTGCAAAAAGTATGTGCAAAAATTTGATCTACTATTAAGATAACAGACACTATAGTGACTACATTAAAGATAGTGGAGACAGTGGCATCGTTTCAGATGTGAGATACAAACATTTATGTCTTTTGATGGTAGTTTTTTAAGTTCTCACGTAATTTGTTACGTCTGTCTGTTGAAAGGAATTTTAAATTAATAATGTTCAAAGTAACTCATGAAAATCACGAAATGGCTGACATCTATCAACCGTTATCAAAATTGCAGACTAGAGAGGTAGGATCTGAAAAGAATTAAAATATGCTATGCATAATTATTATTATGTACCTTATCCAATAAACTATTTTTATAGTAATTATTTGTTAATTTCTTTTTTAAATTAATAAGGCTAGTGAATTATATAAACGGGGCGCTGGCATCATTCGACTAAAAGTGACTGCTTTTGTCGCTGCTATCTTTATTCAATCACTCTAGTGGAAACTATAAAATAGAAATACTCAAACTCCATTTCTTGACTCTCTGAAGGAGGTCAAGTTTAATAAGTAGAAATATGATTTTTAAACAATTTATAAACTTGCACACTTCCTTATTTGAAGCTGTTAAACAGGAGTAATGTTGCATAGTTTTATACTTGTTATATCTGTAAAAGGAAAATTTATAACTTGTACTGAATTTGTATTATCAAAGAAAAGCAATTTTGGTCAATTTTTAACCTTTCGACTGTGGGTTTTTTTTATACCTTTTTATTAATTCGACCAAAATCGGTTTTCAGATGTTAAATTTAGTACGAGATGAAAATTTTTTGTTTGAGATTTACTGATTATAATTATGCAATCTCTCTAGTAATAAGGGAGTCCTCAGTGATAAGTTTAATTAAACAGGAAACCTGATATTCGACGTTTACTAGTATGTGACGCCAATGAATTGAGCCCTCGCTTTAACTGCAAATATCTTAAAATTGACAGAGTAGAAAAAATTATGTATTTATTATCAGTTTATTGTAAACCACTCTTAAAAATTTGATTGATGAAAGCGTTATATTTATACCAAAAAATGTACCCATTTTTAATGGTACTCTCGTCACACTAAACTTTGTGGTTATTTTTCAGAAACCACTTACTAGATTTATGTAAAATTTTATAGTGATTTAAGGAATATAGTGATTTGTTAAATTTTTTTAGGTATTTATTTAAAGAAATATGTCATCGTATCTATTCAGTTATCATTGGAGCTATAGTGAAAATTCTTTTGAGAACAATAACTTATAATCGGGTTAACAATTATTCCGAAAAAACATTTGAAAAACATGAATGCTTAATTAATTACAGCCTTTCAAACATATTTGTATTATCTATTGTGCTTAATATTTAGATATTTTTGAAATTTGAAATTGTCTACAATTTATAGTCAATTATTTTATCAAAGCTATTTTTAATATCTTGAAAAATAACCGAACAAGCATTTTTGACAATAACTGAAATGAAAAATAATGAAAAAAAAGTAATGTATAAAAAAACTTAGTTTTATTTATGTAAGATGCATGTTTTCTGAGATATAATTGATTAATAACTGGTCAAAATCCCCTTAAAAGTGATATATTTTTTAACACAACTTTTTTAAATAAATCTTCAAAACTGTTCAACTAAAATTATTCAAATTTCAGTGAGTGCTTTATGGACACTTAATAAATACATACTTTTTTAAATTTTTCTGTTTTGCCGTTTTTGAGATATTCACAGTTAAAGTGAGGACTCCATACATTAGATTCATATATTAGGTATATTTATCATCTTTCATAAATAATTTACCAAAATAATTGAGAGTGACGTCTCAGTGGTGAATTAAATTTTGCATTTTTTTAAATCGTTATTCAAATAATGAATAATATAAGTACATGAATATAAAGTGAGTGTCACAAACTCATAAATTGCAAGTAGTTTATAGGAAAAATAAAAATTGGGTAAGAACCTTTTTTTTGAAATACAATGAAATATTTTGTATTGTTTTAAAAACGCTTAGATTGGGAGACCAAGTTGTTCCTGGATTAAGTGCAAATATTTTTTGCCTGCAGCAATAACAGGTTTTTCCACCTACTCTGATACAAGTATATTTGTTGTTAATTTTATTGTACGACCTCAGTACAATTTAACTTGTATCAAGAGTACTTTAAAAACAAAAAAAAAAAAAAAAAAAAAAACAAATTTAGATATAGTATTTGATGTCCTTAGGTAGGCTTAGCAAATCATGGTCATAATAAATAAAAATCTATCTTTGTTACAGTAATGTTTTTAAAATCTCTTGACGTTTTTAACAAAATCTGTTTGTTTCTGCTGAGGATAGGCATATGTGCCAGGATAGGGGCCATGTTAAAGCCAATAATGCTTATTAAAACCCTTAACCTTTTGAAAATTTCTCTCTTGGATCCTTGAGGGCTCATTGGATCTGTTAGACAAATTCAACATGCCATTTTACATAGGTAAAGGTTTTTTAAAATTCAGTTTTATTTGTTTCTTTTTCTATTTAAGCTAGTGCAGATCTATATTATCTTGTTTTAGTACCAAAAAAAGTTTGTCGCTTCTTATGTTTAGTTAACGAGGGTTTTACTAAGTGTCTCACGTGTTTTTCAAATTACCTAAAAAAAATATAAGCCTCCGATACTCAGTTAACATGGCCTTTATCAGATTCTGTGTATAACGTAAATGGAGGCAAAATGTGACAAAGTGCTGTTAACAAAGGGTTTGCTGCTGCCTCCTTGATAAATGGTCTCATGTTTCCAAAGCGTAAATGTGTAAATAGGTAGATTTAAACTTTAAGTGAGATTGGTGCAATATTTTTGTATTGTAATCGTACATGGACGAGATTTTGTACAGAAAGATATATCGTATGCTATAGAAATGCCAGCACTACAAAATAAAAGTATTGTACATACGAGTGCACACGTATGTCTGTCCAATAGCATTCTTGTTAAATGTTTTTCCAATTTATTAATAAAATTAGTTTATAATTATTATTGTATTAAGCTCACTTTTATTATTTATCTATATGTAAATTCTATTTGTGATAGATTTATTCATGTGTAAATGACAAAACTGTATGTTTCGTAAGAATATGACATGTTTGTATCTATGATATTATAAATATATACAATTCAAAAAGTATTGTTTTGTTTTACTCTTTTTCTAAGCACCCAACAAAAATTACTGCTCGAATTGTTATTATAAATTTCTCTGCTTGCCCTTAATACTGAATTATGTTCTTGACTGCTGATTTAGGCAGCTATATGTATAATTCTACATATTAGTTCTTCCATTGTTTGAGGTTTCCGTCTGGTATCATAACGATACATTTATAATTACCCCATAGATAATAATCTAGGGGTGTGAATTATATATGATGGACATAGTCGTTTTGTAGCAAATTCAGTACTTTTTATTAAATATGATGGAATTTTTCATATTTTATTGTGTGATGGACTTGAGTTGTGGATTGTTGTTTTCTTTAGAAATTTTCCTTACACTGGTGGTTGGATCTGCTTCTAATGAACGTAGAACTAGACTGAAACGATCTTTGTCCTTTCCTTATCTGTATGTTTGGGAAAGATCATATTGCTCGATGGCTTCTATAAAAATTTTTAAACACTTCACTTTACGGATTCTTTCTTCTTCATGAAATTCATTGGGAATCTTATATGATTATTGTTAGAGTTTATTTAGCAACTTGCTATTATACAACCAATACATTGAAAATATAACATTTGTGTAAAATGTTAAAAAAATATATCTCTAATCTTAGGTACAATTAAATTAAATTATATGAGACCTAATAACTATCTTAATATATCTATTAATTTCTCTTTTAAATGTATTCAGTTTCTTTATTTGTTTTCCATTGATAGGGAGAGCATTTTAAACATTATTAAACCTTTAAAAAATAGATAATTTTGTGTAAAATTTTTTGTCTAAAATGTATATAAAAGTCATTTTCTTGTCTTGTGTTGCGATTATGTCTTTCGAATATATAAGTGATACGCTCTTGTAAGTATTCAGGCAACAGGCCCTTTCTTATTTTAAAAATAAATATCAATGTATTGTAACATATTCTTTGTTTTACCGACATAAACTGTAGCGTTTCTAACATGTATCGTATAGGAGTATATCTATTACATTGGAATATAACACGCATCGCTTGATTCTGCAGTTTTTGTAAAAGTTGTATATCCATCTGATTTAAGAAATATAAGATGGAACCACGATATTCAAAATGAGGAGAAATAATACTTTTATATATAGTTATCCTTGTAAACATAGATATGTCATTACTTAATCTAGAGAAATTAATTTTTTTAGCTACTTTTTTTACAGATATATTGTGCATGTGCTTTCAGATTTAGTGTATTATCTACTATTACTCCTAAATACTTAATTTCGGCAACTTGCTATAACCTCTCACCACTCATATTAATGTTTAGATTTTGGCCACTATTTATTAACATACACTTGGATTCACTGGAATTTGATTTCAAACTTTTAAATGACATCCACTTGTCCATCTTCTGTAAGTCCCCATTTAAATTGTCTTCAATTGTTTTAATATTTTTCCCACTTTCAAATACTAATGTATCATCCGCAAACAAATTTATGGAGCAGTTTTTTATTGCACTTTTCATGTCATTAATATACAAACTAAACAGCACTGGACCCAATACCGACCCTTGTGGTTCTCCATACTTCGTTTCTTTCTCACAAGGTACTTCAGATCCATATTTACTATTTAGTCTTTTGAAAACGTTCCATCATATAACTTTAGAACCACTTTATGACCGTTCCATTCAGACCATACCT
Source organism: Rhamnusium bicolor (assembly GCA_029963845.1). NCBI lineage: Eukaryota > Metazoa > Arthropoda > Insecta > Coleoptera > Cerambycidae > Rhamnusium > Rhamnusium bicolor. Next base: position 1,155,471 of record JANEYF010004805.1, on the reverse strand, counting down.
TTTTAATTTTTCTACTATTCTTGCACGATTTATTGTTTCAAATGTCCCTTTAAAATCAATAAAGAGTACACCCACCGCATATCCTGTATCAATACTTTCCTTCTAATTCGATATTAGTTTTTGTAAAGATGTCTCGCAAGAATGTCTTTTTTACGTAATCCTGATTGTTCTTGTACACTATCTTATAGTTTTCAATGTTTCTCAAGTTGTTCTTTTACAACAATTTCTAGAATTTTTCATGATGGGTAGAATATTAACTGGTCTGAATTCGTGAGCATTTCTGGTACAATTTACTTCTGGTATTGGCAAAATAGTGGATGTCTTCCAATGTATTGGAAATTCACCAGTACGAAGTGAGTAATTTATAACACAACAGTATTTCTTCAATTATGTCAAACGTAATTTTGATAACTTAAACACTAATACCTTCATCTGTTCCTGCTTTATTTGGTAAATTTTAAACAATTTGCTTTAAGCGATTGTAATCTATTTCCTCGAAACATTCCCATTTCATGCTATTATTAAAACCGTTTGACAAGTCATATACTTCTGTTGGTTTATCGATACTATCTATTACATTAGTTATACTGTTTATAAAGTACTCATTAAAAGTTTCTGCTATTTCTTTTTCATTTTCTTTTCTATATTTTCAACATACGTACTTTTTTCATATATTTTTGGAAGTGGTTTTAACATGGTGTTCAACGTTTTCCACATTTCTTTAGGATCTTTCTTATGTTCATCTATTTGTCTTTCATAATATTCTTGTTTTGTAATTCTTATCATTTTAGTAACTTAATTTTTTTTCTTAAATTTATTCCAGTCATCTTTTTAGTATGTTATTTTTGTCCTTTTATGACAATCATCTCTTTCTTTTGATAAATTTTGAATATTCTCAATATACCATTTATTCTGGAGCATCTTACTATTTAATTTCACGCTACCGCATCCAGCGCAGTAACAATGTGATTAATAAGAATATCAGCACGTGATTCTCCACATAAATATTTGCCAAATTTTCCTAGAATAATCGTGGATCAAAGTTTTTCTTTCTGATCTTAATTTCTTTGACTTTCTTTTATGACGTTCTTATTTTTTATATTATAAGCCGTAATGGCTGAGGCTGCAATGTCATTACAGAAACAGTACATCTGCACATTCTTCATTTGTGAAATTTGTCTTTGCAATCAAAATTTACTACACTAGATGAACACTTAGAAAAAAAATTGTGGAAAATACATTCATATTAAAGGGTCAATCACAGATCCGTGTGGAACGCTCAATTCTAAATGTATTTTGACATGACTTTTCATGTTTTTTAAGCAATATTTAAAAAGCAGTATTTTATTGCCTCTTAAACGGAGATTGATTAAAATTTTTAATAATGGTGGCAAATTGTTAATTTAATTATTTCACAAACAAGTGACTACTATTTTTGTAAAAATACAGTCCAATAGAATTTGGTTTCTAAATTCTAATTGCATATACATTAGCAGGTGTAACAGCAAAGGGTTTTTTTCTCCCTACAGATTGTACTCTTCTGAATTAGCAATTATTAACTTGCACAAGACACATTCCTGCTTTTATCATATCTGTAATAAGCTCTTGGCTTTTAAAATGTTTTGAGGTACCAGCTAACTCAATAACCTTTGTCCAACAGCCAACATATTTTAAATATTCATCAGTTTAATATTTTTTTATTGTTGCTATAGAATAAGGGTTGGTAATGGTGGGGGAGGCTGACGCCTGGCATGTAGGCCACAGACGAGCCTTTTTTACGAACCCCCAGCTGTCCTCAGCCATGTGCTTCTCTTGCTCCCTCATCGAATCTTTCCGACCTTCTGATGAAGGTCAGGATGTCACTCCTTGCGAGGGAGCTCATCTCCTCCCTTAGAAGCGCCTCAGAACCGAAGATACTGTGTCTCAGGCGCCCAAACGCATCATATTGTCCCAGGAAGTGGTAAGATGTTTCTTTATGACTCCTGCATCTTGGACATGTAGGGTCTTCCTCAATACCTATCAATGATAGATGCTTCCTAAGTCTGCAGTGGCCTGTCAGAACACCAATTAAGAGATTCAGAGTTTTCCGACTCCGTCCCAGCAACCAGGCCGATCTCGATTTGTTCGGCCCCGTCACAAAATCTCTGGTTTGCCTGCAGGCCCTGTTGGTCCTCCAGTGCGTCCTCAGTGTCTCGTGGGCCCACTCATTGAGGGCCGTTGTGACCTGCCTTCTTGAAATACCTAATATAGGCTCAGGCCCGTGACAGGGTTCCTCGGCTCCGAGTCTAGCCAATTCATTGGCCTTCTTGTTGCCTGGAACTCCCATATGTACCGGGACCCATACCAATCTCACTTGTTTATGCCTAGCCAGCTGTTCTAGGGCATCCCCACACTCCTGGATGAGAACTGATCTCGTCCTGGGGGAGCATACCGCCTTTAGAGCAACCTGGCTATCGTAGCAGATGTATATTATCTGTTCCGCCCCATTCCTAACCTCAGTCCTACCTACCACCGCTAGGATGGCATAAACCTCTGCCTGAAAGACCGTGGTGTACGAGCTTAGAGCAAAACTCTCCTGTACTTCTTTGCCGTCCAGATATATTCCCGCCCCCGGAAGACGGTCTAGTGGCCACCCGAGATCCGTCTGTGTAACACACCAAACAGTCTGGGCGGAAGTCAATTCTTCCTTCACTCCACTTCTCCTTACTGGGAAGAGTGAGAGTGTAATTCCTTTCCAACCTTAGCTGATCTTTCGCTTCTCTCACCTTCAGGACAGAGAGAGGGATTTCCCTCTCCGTCAGTCCAGCAATTGCTGCGTGACCTTCATCTCTGCCTGAATACTGCCAGAATCCCGCATTCTCAGATAGGCCGCCATAGTCTCCCTCTTTATCCACGAGGGAAGCGTTGGCAGGCCTAGCAGAACCTCCAAAGCAGCTGTCGGTGTCGTCCTCTAGAATAAGGGTTAGATAAAAATAAAAAACGAATAAACCTTTTAAAACTTTAATATAAAACTCTAAGAGATGAAATTGAACAAATAAATTTTAACAATAAATTAGGTATAGTAGTAACTTAAGTAACATCAGTCTTGACATGCATGACATTTCTTCGGAAATTCATTAAAATTTTAATTATCGTTAGACAATAACCATTCACTTTGAAGAGCCATTGCAGCTGTAATACGAAGTGCCGGATCCGGTTCTACCAAACTTTCTAGAAATCCCGCAAAGGGGATAGCATCTACACGTTTCCACTTGTATTTGTCTACTAAAACATCTTCTATTTTCCAAATTCGCAAACTCTCGTTGGGGATACCTCTTAAGTGCCCTAAAATCGAAAATATATATATACAGGGTGTCCCACTAGTGCGAAATCACATGTGAGAGAATAGCAATTTGACTACAATTCTTTATAAAATGTTTCTAAAACTCCACGGCTAACTGAAAAATAAAATATATACGGTTGCTACCGATTTATAGTAACATCTATTTGATAATTGTAAAATATTGGACAATTGTGTACAGAATTTATTATACAATACACTTTTAGTTCTTCGGAAAATAACTAATATTTTACATCAATTATATTATAGTTGTTATATGATTAATAAAAATGAGGAACAACAATGGTCCTAAATTGGAGCCTTGTGGCACTCCCAATGTTGCACTGAAATCTAACGACTTATCATCATTATGTTGCATGAATTGCCTCCTGCCACGTAAGTGTGCTCCGAAAAAGTCTATTAGCCCCGCGCCAAAATCAAATAATCGCAATTTTGTATGACAGTTTGATAACTAATTTTATCATTATACATACCGTTGTGAAAATATTGGCGTACAGCTGTACCAGTCTCAGTAATATATTGGGGTATACCTCCAAGTGTTTCCCAAATGAGGCATAAGTGGTCGAGGTTTGCAGTTGGATCCCTGTCACCCTTAGGACTGAATAACATTTCTCCCGTGGCTAATTCAAAGGCCATACAACCTATAGACCATATGTCGGCAGGAAAACTGTAGCCAGCTCCCAAAATAACTTCCAGAGCTCTGTATTGTCTTGTTTGTATTTCATTTGAAAAGTGATGTTCCTGGAAGGAAATAATAATAATAATAATAATCGTCTTTATTTAAATTTTTTACGTAAAAAAGAAAAAGTACATAAAAAATAAATGTGAAAGTGAGCACAAGTGACGAAATTTATCTTAAAGCTACTCTTACACTTAACCATGTGCTAATTTATAAATTGGTGTTAAAAAGTTGAGAAACATACATTAATAATAATATAAATAAGAATTTAATTTAATTTAAATACACAGCTTAATAAAATACAAAACCTGTAAAGTATAAATATGTAATTAAAGGGAAAAAGAAGAAATGAAAAGTATAATATATTACTCCAGCTAAGATACGAGCTCTAATACTTAATTTAAAACGCTGTAAAAACATTTCTTTCAGATTGCTGTCAATATTATTATACAGAGTGGCAGCATTACATGTAAAACTGCGACGAAATAAAGCTGTAGAATGTTGTGGTACAGCAATCAAAAATGAATTTCTAATATTCCTATCATGAACGTTATGTCTGTGAATTAATTTTTGACTCAGATATATTGGGGTTGATGACTGAAGAAGTTTATGAACAAATACAAGAAAATGATATTCAATTTGTGCATCTTTAACCACCCCAATTCCGATATTTTAAATGATATATGATCAAACTTTCGCAGATTAGTAACAAATCTAGCACATGTATTTTGAGACACCTGAATTCTCTTTTTGGTAGTCTGATCTAACACCAAGATTACGGGCATGATTAGAAAACGAGATAGTTTCATTGTTTATTCTAATGTCAAGGTGATTTTTAATAAAATCACGTTTATTATCTGAGCAAAATAACAATAATGTAGACTTTTTGGGATGTACGCTTAGATTATGACCAACAGAAAGTTTACAAATTGACTGTAAATCACTATTTATATTATCCTTAGCCTGCAACATTTCATCAGGTGCAAAGTAGTGGGAGGATCTGTGTGTCATCTGCATAAAATTGAAGGCTTGAAGTTTGTACTACATTAGATATATCAGAAGTGTATATGATAAGCAATAAGGGCCCGAGAATAGAGCCTTGCGGTACTCCTGAGACTATTTGTTGATAACTAGACAACCAGCCGCGTTAGATTTTAGGCTAAGAACCACAGATTTTATTACACTAGAGTCGACTAACTTAAATGAATAATTATGTTTGGATTAAAGGACATATTGTTATAATTATTAATGGTATCGTCACAGAGGTTATTGTTTTCAAAAACTGATATAAAATAGTCATTTATTTTATGGGGATCTCTTAAGGGGGGTGGAAAATCAATTTTAGGAGAAAATCCTAAACCCAAATTTTTTAAACCGGCCCATAATTTTTTTGATTTTTTTCTTTTTCAATTAAGAGTCTCTACTTTCTATGATTTGACTAAAACCGTAAAAATCTAAACATTTTGTTAAAGGATTATCAAGAGCTGACAAGTTGATATTTATATCTCCAACTATGATTACATTATCGTAATTTGTTAAAAAAATAGGTAATAAATTTTCAATAGTCGAGATACACAGTTGTACATTTTGTTTAGGAGGTCTGTAAAACACTCCAAACAAAAAAGTTTTATTAATAATTTTTATTTTGATCCACAAATATTCTAAGCCATTATCATTTCCTACATCAGGTTCAATTACTTCAGCATGAAAAATAGACTTAACAAAGAAACCAACACCACCTCCACGACTTTGGCGATCTTTACGGTAAAAGTTGTATGCGTGAAAAACTAATATTTTCAGAAGGTATATCATTTGATAGCCATGTTTCTGAAACTGCAAAAATATCAAAATTATCCTCGGTTATAATGTTTTGCAAATCAATGAGACCTGTAAAGATTGAACGTACATTTAAATGTCCTACCTTAAAATTTTGTGTAAGAAATCTATTCACCATAATCTATTTTAGATATTAACGCCTCAACTTTCATTTAAAATGAGATCAAGGAAATTGTTTAGACATTTCAGTTAGAGGTTTTTTTATTTGTGGAGCAGAGAACTACTATTATACATTATTTCTAAAATTACCTCCCAACAAGCGTTTCCTAAGTCCGCAATCTTTATTTCTATGTTTGGGCTGACCCACATGGGTGCGTTGAGGCGAGGTTCAGAGTGCCGTTCGCGGAAGCGAGTTAAGTCTATCAGAAACTTATCATACGGGTAAGATTGTCCACGCTGCTCCTCAAATTTGGCAAGAATATCTTCATCGGAGTCTTTTAAATCCCTTTCGCGATCTACCCAACAATCTGCTGTAACTAAAAAATTGGAAATATTAAAAAAATTCTAAATGGACTTGTTTATTATGTTACCATAAGAACGAGGCATCTCTACTCCTAATTCAGCGAAACGTTCCGTCTTTCCAATTATGGTTCGTATGTAATTTTGATCAACTTTGATCAAAATGTTTTCAGGCTTAATATCGGTGTGAATAATTTTACATAGGTCATGTAGATAGGTCAGACCTTTTAAAACCTTCAAATGATTATTAGTTAATTTAACAATAAAGGTATGAATGCTTCAACTTAAATATAATCAACTACCTGTTGAATAATTCTTTTGACACCACTAAGGTGGATTCCTCTAAAGTCTGATTGGATTAGTATATGCAGCAATGAGGGCCCCATAATTTCCATGGAAATGGCAGTGTGGATTCCATTAATGCTTATTAATCTAAAAGTATCGACCATTTGGACAATATGCTTATAACCTGGGTGCATAGGGTCAATGGATTTGGTCTCCTGAAGTAACTTAATTTCATCCTGTGCGACAGCCGCGAACATATGTGCGCTTTTGCAAATTTTCAAAGCTACATACATTGGACCACTAAAAATTTGTAATATAAAAGATACAAAAATAAATAAAGCAAGAAGATGGAAAAAGCTGTTGATATTATAAGCAAGTGTAAGTGACGTATCAGGTTAACAAAAAGTGTCAGTTTATTAATTAACTTACTCGTTGAGAAGGTTCTTGCATAGCCAAACAGTTGAAAAGTGTCCCCAGCCTAGTTTCCTACAAACTTTATATTGCCCTTTAAGAACATCACCAATATTCACCGGCATGTATCCACCTGCATCATATTCACTTTCATCTTCCTGGCTTTCTCTGTTCTCTACGTATCGAATCTTCTGAATATCCTTTAAGTCTAGAAAGCTAACGTCCTTAGAGGGAGAACTGCAAAAAAAAATATCTTTAAACTTTCAAAAGTCATGATGATTATTATTATTTAGCCAAACCAAAGGCAGTTCATGCCATTTCCTAATATACTTGTATTCTTTGAATATATGAGAATTCCTTATGCGACTATAAATGTGATCATGTGAATGCATTTATTTACCTTGCCACATGTTTGCAAATTGTCATGAATCATTATCGAAAGACAAAAAAAGCACAATGTAAATTGGATGGTACACAGTACTTTTGTGTTGCTATGAAGTGTGTGAAGAGTCAGGAGATAAGTAAGACATTGAATACTTGACAATGAGAGTCGATTAAAATAAAATTTATGACAAAATTGAAGTAATTATGTAAGGGGAATGCACTAAAATCAAGGACTGGTTAGTAAAAGTTTCAAAAAGCGTAATGTTGCCCTATAGGGTAAGTAGCGCCATTGATATGCAGTATATTGTGTTTGCATTAGAAAAATATCTTTGCTTCAGTGACCGTTACTTTTAAATTAATATTAATCTCATCATTAAAATAAGCTGGTTAGTCTATCACTTACAACATTATATTTTTTAAGAGATTTAGATCTTCCAAAGTTGCTTCTAAAAATTCGAACTTGGGGTACGATAATTTTTGATTTTTCGCGTTTTCCGTTGTGTAATTTCATGCGATAGAATCCACAGAATTTACTACCCATATTTACAAAAAACAAAACGAAGAAAACCGGCAAAAATAAGTGCATAAATGCAGAAAGCTTAAATACATCTAAATAAATAAAATAGTTGAAATCGATGTCAATATTATACGACTCGTTCGGAAAACAAATTTTTACGGATTTATTTGAATCGTAGTCGGCCATCGCTGAAAAACGCGGGAAATTGGTAGTAAGCGCCCGCGCAAAAAATCACTGCCTATTTTCACAAAAACAAAACTTAACGTACAAACATATGAAAAATGTATTTTTAGGAATTATATCTGGCAATCGTCGCTATTTAGTCAAACTGTTTTTTTTTAAGGAAAAGTCATCGTTTTACTAACATGAAATAAATTGTACGTTTAAACGGGTTCCGTGTTGTGACTTTGTTGCACCAATAGAAAGGCAATAAGAATCCCCCACACAAATATATTTAATTTAAATTTTATCTATTTTTGCACTAAGAACTATATTAAGTTTGCCGTCAGTGTTGCACAACTTATCGGTGGATAGAGTAGGATAAAAATAAACTACCTCGGTACAGCATTGGAACGCGAAAAACAAAATTAATTATGTAATTTTTATAATATATTATTATTAACCTGTGGGAAGTTCTAGCAAAAGAGACAAAAGCATATTTTACTTTACCTGCTATTTAATTTCGCTATCGTTTTGTTATGAAAAATAGGTATACAAAAATTAATTTTCTTTTAGATAAACGCGCGAGAATTTAAACACATTTTCCGGTGCTCTAATTTTCAATATCTTGACTTCAAAATTAAGATTAAAGTATATTTTGGATTTACTAGTTGTTATCCTTTTGTCCATGATCCTAGGTTGCCTAACTTTGATTTTCTTATTTGAATTATTTTTAAAATTAATGGCCAAAATTCCAAAGAAATCGAACACACGCAAATTGATGCGATCTATGATACATGCGGTTTTAAGGTTTAACGTAAATTTAAATTAACCCATTCAATATTAGTTTGATATGCACGAAAATACAATGTGGAACAGCTAAATGGAATAAATTCAGTATCTCAATTACTGTGCATATTTATAGAAAATACCGAGATACGTCGATTTTGGATTCGAAAATGACATCCGCCAACGTAAAAATTTCATCCCTAAATTGAACCCCCTTCAAGTGGCAGTTGCAACCCCTAAATTTTTAAATGGGAAGTTGGAGCTTGTGATATCTCATTTGAAAACTCTTTTCATTCCCTATTCAAAAATGCTATAGTTTTAATATTTATTGCAAAAAAATAGACAGTAAAAAATAAATTCATTTGCTTGACGAAATTCGCTACAGCAAACTTCAACGTAGATGTTCAAAATGAGTTCTTTAAACGTCTTGGCAGCAACCTAATCCTAAATAAAAATGTCTTCTAACTTTTTCCAACATCTGAGGCGTGACCAACCTTACCGCAACCGTTATTTCTCTTCTCAAGTTAGCTATATCGCTTGACTTAGTTTTGTATACCATACTTTTTACATATCCCCATAGAAAGAAATCTAAGGGTGTAAGATCAGGAGAACATGCTGGCCATTCTAGCGATCCTCGCCTCCGTATCCACCGATTTAGAAGTGTTACGTCGAGGTATTGCCGGACATTGATTCGGTAATGTGGTGGTGCTCCATCCTGCTGGAACCATATCACATCGGCTGGAACTTGTGGGTTTGCTTGAGCAGGATATAAGTTTGCCAAAGTTGGTACGACATTATTTTGGAGCAGAGCTAAATAATTATCTCTATTCAAATTGCCAACAATGAAAAAGGGACCAATGACATTTTTCTTGAAATAATAGAGCAACTTCGACCTGAGATCGCATTCTATCTGCGTAACCAACCATCTGTATACTTGTTATTTTATCCATTTCTGTTAAATAAATCATGTTTAGGAATTGCAGTTAGCAAAACTCAAACAATACGCAAAACACTGACAACTATTTATTGTTGTCAATCAAATACCAAGTAGCTACCGCGTTTTCAATAAAACTGGCAATGCCAGCTATGAAGAATTTTGATAAGCTTTTATGTCTTCTTTTTAGTTGATAATGGTTGAAAAAGAACACAAATTGGTTTTGCTAGCTTGCAAGAACAAAACGCTATAAGTTTTTATGTTTTTCGTTTGTTGTAGCGAATTTTGTCAAGCAGACAGTTAATTTTTGCAATAAATATTAAAACCATAGCATTTTGAGTAGAGAATAAAAATACCTTTCAAATGAGATATCACAAGCCCCTACTTCCTATTTAAAAATTTATGGGTTACAACTGCCACTCGAGGGGGTTAAATTTAGGATGCAGGATGTCATTTTCGAATCCAAAATTGACGTGTCTCGGGATTTTTTATAAATATGTGTTGGAGACAACGTTTCCAACACGAAAATAATAATTATGTGAACCAGTATTACGCGATAATTTGAGGACAGCGAATTAGCGCAAATTAAATATTCATATCGTGTGATGCTGGTAAAATAAATTAAAATAAGTCAAAATAATGGCTTTCAATATATTCACATACTTTATGAATATTATATATAAGTGGTTTACAAGAAAATGTCATCCACAATGTTCTGTTTTAGCTCTACTTTAAATTTATGTATTTTAGTTGTCAACTTAGTGGCCCTTGTTAGTTTAAATGTATGTTTCAACCTATATGTCTATCATAGGACACAGCACATGTTAAAGGTAATAAATTAACGATAAGGCTGGAAATGAATGTTAGGAGAATTTTAGCATGTAAGTTAAAACAAGTCTCATAAAAAGACAACAATATATCACGAACCCTTGTACAGTTCAGACCTATTTCTTTAATAAACTAAATATTAAATAAAATATGGATTTTACTTAATTTAGCTGTAAGAAGAAAACAAAAATAGGTCCAGTTACAGAAGATGTCACTATCGAAAATAAAATTATAGAAAAGAAATATACAGTCCACTATTAGCTCAATAAAAACAAATAAACAAAAATAACAATAAGTTTAAAACGAAGAATGTTAGCACGTTTGAGCTAGCGTGTAACAATATGCACAATAATTGAGATACCGAATTTATTCCATTTAGCTGTTCCACACTGTATATTAAATAAATGTGAACGTTGAGATATTAACAAATTCTTAGTAAAACAAAGGTCATCTAAAAAACCCTTAGTTTATCGAAAATTTTTTTTACAAAAAACTTACTTTCGTCCCGCCCGGTAGATGAGGCTCATTTAACTGAGCAGATGAATTCAAATTATTTTGAATACTAGAAAATTTAATTTAAAAATAAAATATGATGGCTAATTTCTAAGGAAGAAATTCTGTAGACGACGTAAATAATGTAGGAGTTTGATTAAGATAGAAATATTATATTTGTTGAATACTTACAGGGATGGGAATTCTCTGAGAGAAAGGGTATCATTTCGGGATCCTGGCGGCGAAAGTGATAAGGAGAGAAAGTCGGTTCTATCCTTGAAATTATTTCTGTATTTGCGGTATTTAGGATAATCATCCGATTCGGTATTTGACGATGCCAGATTCTCGGACGGAGATTTAAACCTCTTGTGAAACCACGGACGATCTTCATCATCGTCATTTCTGTTGGGGTGATATTTCGACTTATGAAATGTTTCAAAAGATGCCCTATACCTTTCATTTTCGAGGTAACTTTTTTTGAGTAGAGAACTTTTTGCAATAACTATCAAAAGACACTGATTGTTTTTCCTGAAAAGATGTTTTTGTCCTGAAGGTATGAATTGTGTCAAATGAGGAATAAATTTTTGATCGGACGGATTTACCGCCCCTACTATTTTTTCTACTGAGGGCACTCCGGGGGAGTCTGTTGTAAACTGGAAACCTCTGGAGCCAGAATGGTGATTGTTTGGACCACAAGTTTTCGTAAAAGCGTTCGGATAACACAGCACTATCTTGTTTTGCGTCTTTTGAGACCGTAGATGAATTAAACATAATGAAATTTGCGAATTTTTATATGATATGTATCGGTGCGCGACATGGGAAAATGTAGGCGCCCGGACTTTCTCAAAAGACTACAATCGAGAACAGGCGCATGTGCGACCTGAAAAGTCGCTCGATATGGCCCGCCATGGAAATACTCGGAAAAATATAAATTGATTTCAGGAATCACAGGAACGGGGTAAACGAAATTTAAGCTGCTGCAGATTAATATTTTGTGTTCTGTATTTAATTAGTAAATATCGAATGAAAATCCTCTCTCATGTTAAGAAATAAAATAATGAATTAGAGAAGTAGATATACTACATGCGTAATTCTGTTATCTTGTAACGTGTCGATAAAAAAATATTAGGTACTTAGTTCATTTCGAACTTGCAATGATGATATACCTACCTAGGCTGTTTATATTTGGTTTATGGCGGCAGCGTTGAAGTTAGTGATTTTTTTAAACAAAAGTAATCAATCAGTGTATCATTTCATTAACTAAATACAGTAGGTAACTATTTTGGTAAGATGTTTATATAATTTCTATAATAAATTTAACTTCAACAATCAAATTTACTAGCACAAGCTTTGTGGGGAAGGTATTACGGCACTGGCTTTACTGTCTTTCTCTTTCTAGCATGTTGTGAGCGTATCACACCATTTCGTTCTCATCTCTCTGATATAAGTACAGGGTGAGCCAAATTCTATGCTTTTGGGGGGATTCTCCTGTTTCCCGAAGAGGTAGACAAAAAGTAACTAAGGTAATTTACGAAATAGTAATAAATACTTACTAGAAATAATACCCAAATAGGTACCAGTCGATATCCTCTCATTTATTTAATTGAAGATTCAATGAATTTGAAAACATACACTTCTTACCCACTAAACATGAAAATATTGTGGTAATAAAACAATTATGTATCAGCGTTACATAGTTACGTTATTTTCTAAGGATAATAAATGATGCATCAATGTTGATGTTACAGATTATGTCAGGGTAACAAACGTTGAGTTGTTACATTACAAACACAATATTACTGTAATATTTATATAAGGCTGTAAAAATATTTGTACAATATTTAAATAATGTTTTTTTTTTTGACAACAGAATAACATTATCACAGTATTTGTTTAATATAACAAAGATATTTGTACAACGTTAAAATAACTTTCTGGATTAATAAGATAAATAAATATTACTTTTACATATTTTCACAGCTAATGGAATGTATTTTAATACTGATAAAATATTGTTTTAACAAGTTCACTATATTACTATCAATATATATATGTAACGTTTTTTTTTCAATGTGTATTAAATGTCTAATGTTACCTTATAGTTATAGTAGAATATTTCAGGTTTAAAGGGTAATAATAGGTGAATACATATTTATTTAAAAGCCATATATATTTTAGGATAAAAACAATAATTACGTTTCGTCTTTTAATGTAGGCATCTTCGAATTAAAAATAATTAAAATCAGTACCTACCTAAGCAATTCTTGCCTGAAGACAAATAAAGCCATATAATTATTGAAACTTATTATCAATAACAAAATCAATGTTATAATGTATTGCTTGTTCTCAGGCAACAACTGCTAATAGGTATTTTCTTTAATGTTTTTTTACCGAAGATGCCTACATTAGGGCAATGTTTTTTACCAAATAAATATATGATTTTAAATAAACACTTATTCCCCAAATACCCACAAAATCTGAAAAATTTTATATACATAAAAAAAGAAAAAGAAATTGGTTATAATAGTAGTCACACCTGGAATTTGAGATATACACTACTTGCAACCAATGTCCAAAGCACATTTTAAGATTGATGTTGGAACTGACAACAAAATATTTTTTTACATAAGTATATCTTTTGCTAAAATTTATTAATTAGATACAACATTATATTTTATTAAGAGTTCTTAATTCTACAAATTTTGAAATAATCAGTTCTAGAAAAAACTAGGAATGTTGGGATATTACTTAAAAATTTCGTTGCAAGAAAAAAATTTTTAAAACCACCCACGGTTTGGTTTCGATCTCCCGATCCACCAACTTAAAATTCCAGGAGCCGCTGCTATAACTAGAAAAAAATAATTATCTTGATAAAAACATAATTTTTAATGTTTCCACTTTCGTTGTACCTAAATGGTAATTAAATATCTAGGGTACATATCTCACAAAAAATTATGAAAGTGAAAGTAAATTAAATGGCAAAATCGAAATTGTCAATGTTTTTTTTAATAAACCCTGCTTTCTTAAAAGATACGAGGAATTTTAAATAAAAAAATGGTGTATATTTATATAAATATATTTTTAATATTGTATATGTATAAGAATTAGTTATATTTTAATAGTAAACTAAGACAAAGTTCAACTCTATAATACAAAAATACAAAATATATCCAGTTTATAAGGTTACATCTTCTAAAACCTGAAACAAGAATAAATTCATCCCTTTAGTTTAATCTATGTGTAAATGGATTACTCATTTGTTAAGGCAATTAAAATTAATAATAGAGTATAATACAGCATAGTTAGAAGGCTGAGAGAAAGGACTTTCATTTAAAAAAATAAAAAACAAAATTTATGCGGTCGTACACCCGATTGGATATAAAAGTTTGTTATGAAATGATACCCGAATTTTTAATTAATTTTGTAAGTTACCGCAATACCGACCTACCTATATTTAGAAGTAAATAAAAATATGTACAAACTTTATGAATAGAGTGGGCATTTCGATCCGCAAATCATGGGCGGTGCCAGGTAGAGAAATACCCAAGTACGGAAACGCGACTTGTTTACTATTTTAGTCTACTGTTATGCATCGAGGTGTCAATAACGTAATTTATTTCTCTCCGTTGTATTGTTGATAATTTTATTTTTTGTATTTTATTCTTGATATAATAATTTAATAATAAAGTATGTCAGACCTGCCCAAGAGTAAAAAACGACCAACGCTGACAAAGTGAATAAATTTATCAGTGAATTCCCGGATTTATTCTACAATGGTTCTATAATAATTTGTAAGGTGTGCGAGACTGACCTCTGGTGTGCTGGGACAAACGTGATTGTAAACGTCACGTAAATTCTGTGCAACATAAAACTAAAAAAAAAAATGGCGTGCCTTCGACAACACAGTGTATGTTTGATTTACTCTTAATGCTGATTGCCTGCGATGTTCTGCTGCACATACTCGATAAACAACCATTTCAGGAGTTCTGGAATAAATATAATCCCAAGTGACGTTACCAAGTTGCACAACGTTGCGTATATGGAGTGTAGAGAAGGAGAAACGTCTCCGTGTTAAAAAAATGTGATCGGATTTTCGATGGAAGAATAGGTGGTATTCTACGTGATTTTGTTTTTACTATTTTTATTATTTTTTTACGCTGTATAATTCTTTTCAACACCTACATAATATTATGTTTTCGTTAGTTTATAGAATCTGAAGCTAGTTTCAGAGATATAGTAAGTGTTTAACTTCAGACTCAATCCCATAATACGATCAGCGCCACATCTCATACCTTACAGAATTCAGACCACATTTTGAACGTACCGTCCATAAGAGACGTTCCTCCTTCTCTACACTCCATAGTTGCGTAACTATGTACCAACTGTAAGCGAAGACATTGGAAATAAGATCAAATGTGTACTAAAATATACTCGGCTGTGGTTATGTGTTGACGAGACGACAGATTGTAAAAAAAATTCTATTTTAAATGTTATAGTACGTGCACTGGACCCTCTTAAACCAACATTTCTACTGTTACT
Organism: Rhamnusium bicolor; assembly: GCA_029963845.1. Taxonomy (NCBI): domain Eukaryota; kingdom Metazoa; phylum Arthropoda; class Insecta; order Coleoptera; family Cerambycidae; genus Rhamnusium; species Rhamnusium bicolor. The sequence goes on along the minus strand of JANEYF010004805.1, from coordinate 1,139,819 downwards.
AGCTAGCAACAGACTAACTGAGTGTACTGGCCAAACAATTACGTGGGTGATGCTGGAGACGTTAGAGAAATTTGACCTGTCAAAAAGTCAAATGTTGATGTTTGTGACCGATGGTGCCGCAACAATGCGTATAGTAGGCCGTTCTCCTCAAGAACACGGTTGTAGGTTAGTACATGTTACGTATAAAGTGCATGCTTTACACCTTGCTGCAGAAACCGTTCGACAAGGTTTTCCTGAGGTAGATACATTAATAGCAAGTACTAAACAAGTGTTTCTTAAATCTCCTAAACGTCTTCGCGCATTTCATAGCAATTGCCCCGGTATTCCCGAACCACCACAGCCGATTCTTACACGCTGGGGAACATGGTTGGAGGCAGCATATTATTATGCTGAATATTTACAACAAATAAAAGCTGTGATAGTACTATATTATCAATCCAGACGAGGCTGCAGCTATTAAGGAAAGCCAGACAAAATTCGAAGATGTTTCTGTTGAAACAGCTTTAAAGACTATTCACAAAAACTATAAAGGATTACATAACGCCATACAAAACTTACAAAACAGTGCGTTCTCGTTAGCGGAGTCACTGCAAATAATTTCATGTTGTTGCCGAATTAATTTAATGTTGAACTTAAACTTTAAATTAAATACCATGTCAATATTATAGATACATTTCATTTATTACAATATGACAATGTAAATAATACAATATTAAAAGACTATATTTAAATAACGTTGACTAAATGTTGAAATGATGTTATACTTATATTTTGAGTTACATTATATTCACGTTAGATGCACACTGAAAAAAACGTAATTAAAAGGGTTTCTAAATTACATTAAGAGTTTCAAGAACATTAAGACCAACAATATTTTAAAATATTTGTTATTAAAAGGTACACAAAACATGACACAAAAAAACGTTAAAAAGTTACTTGTTTTAAATATTTTCTAATATTATTTTAATATTTCATGTTTAGTGGGTAATGATTCATAAATTTGTATCATACTAAGACTTGGTGGCGTAGTACGCTAGAGCGCGCGATGGCAAGTGTGACTAGAAATCTATCTGTCTTAGCAGAGGGTTGAATCCCACTACCGACACTAGCAGTATCGCTGGGAATGGTTGTAAGTCCATGTTTTATGTAATCTTCAGGACAGCGTTGGATTTCGGAGTTGTCTAATATATGTGGTAGTTATTTATTATTTAAAGATATTTATGAAACCGACAAGGCAACTGATTAATTGGATGTATTGACTCTATTCCATGAAGATTTTAGTTTTTCTATGGTCGATTCTTATTCAAAATTGTCGTTTTTACTGAGTATATTTATAATATTTTTAAAACTCTTTAGTTTCTTACGTCTAAAAAGGAATACACAAGGGGCATGAATATAGTTAAATCACCAAAAGCACTTACATTAAATAAGAGTTTTTCTAATGGTAAGCTAGGATAATGCATATGTGAAAATAAATAACAAATCATATCCCTCTGTTCCAAAATTACAAATTAACAAAACTAAAAAACAGTACATTCGAAGCACAGTTTAAATTTCTCTACAACAAAATTTGTTGTAGAGAAAACGAAGCACAACGAAAACAATCTATTCATTTTGCCGTTATGACGTCATAACTGAATACAGTTTGAAACAACCATATCACGGTGCATCGCAAAAATAGAGCTAAGTATTCAATGACAAACAGAGCCACCAACCATATACTGTCAAATTTCTTTAGTTCTAGATGAGGAAAAGTAGGAATTTGTGGTGTAACAAATTCATTATATTCATGTTGTCTTGAAAATATAACATGGTAGCGTTTTGTCCATTTTGTTCAAATATATTATTTGTGGAGGAAAATCGACTTGGTAAACTTCAATTTAGTTGTAATATATGTCCGGTGTTTTTCCCAGTAAAAAAAGTTAATATCATACAGGAACTACTATAAGCTAAAGGTTAAATATATGCTGATTAATGGTATTTCACGTGTATTTCCTTTTGTTTCATAATTTTAGGAAATCGACGACGTCTTGGGTGGTGAAGAAGCATGGAAAAATGTAGATTCTACTGAGGAGCGTTGTCCAAAGTGTAGCCACGAACGAGCTTATTTTATGCAATTGCAAACGAGATCCGCTGATGAACCCATGACAACATTTTATCGTTGTTGTAATCCGCAGTGTAACCACAACTGGCGAGATTAAACTATTTAAATGTTCTATTTTAAAAACTTGGTGCCATTAGTTTGTAAAATTAAAGTTTCAAATGCGGCAAGTATTCCTGTTCCTTCTATGGCTACACACATTCCCGTCATAAGTTCTTCAGCAGAAATAATAGCAATTGAGTATTTAAAAGCTGGTTCAGTAATAGCTGTGCCTACGGATACAGTATATGGTTTAGCTTGTGATGCTACCAATACATCTGCAATAAACAAACTGTATGCTATTAAATGTAGAAATGAAAATAAACCTTTAGCTATCTGCCTCGGTGAAATAAGTGAAGTTGAAACGTGGGCAAATGTCCAACATCTTCCACAAAACCTCTTAAATGCCTTGTTACCAGGTCCAGTGACTCTCTTATTACATTGTGCAAGTAGTAATTTAGATAAATCACTCAGTTTAGGAGGAAAAGTGGGAATAAGAATACCTAATTATCCATTTATAAGAGATCTAGCTTGTGGATTAGGAAAACCATTAGCTCTTACTAGTGCTAATTTAAGTAACGAACCTAGTGCTGTGGAAGTGTCAGGATTTAGTTGCATTTTGGACAAAATACCTGTAGTCTTTGATGGTGGTAACCTAGGATTAAATCATAGTGCATCTACTATTGTAGATTTATCAGATCAAGGATCATACCTAATTGTTCGAGAAGGTGTTGCCCATAAAGAAACCGTCAGTATTTTAGAAACATTTGGACTGAAAAGTAAATATTAACTACAATAATGAATAAATTTTTAAAAAAGTGTGCGTTCTGTTACTAGTAAGAAGGATGAGTTAATCAAGCAAGCTATAACAACGCAATTATCTAATAGTGTTAAAGAAATACAGTATGCCAGTGTTGAGGAAAACAAAACTAATAAAACTGTCGATATTACTGAAGCAGCCAACACATTATGCACTACTATTGAAGGTATTATGTTACATGGCCTCAAAGACTCCTTAACCCATCGGTTTAAACGGGCAATTGCAGATATCGATGAAAGGCCCGAACCAAGTTTTTGGGCGCCATTACTAGTCATTTCTCATCGTCAAATCATTGATCAAGTAAGTGTAAATATCAAACTTTTAAAACTTGACGATATTAGTTCTTTGCTTAACACGCCCGCCAGCCACCACTAGATTTTATATGTTGCATATTAATCACGCTTTTGTCTCGTCTTTTGTACAAGATTAATGTTTTTATTTTATTTTAGATAACAAATCTGTCCCAAATAACAACCGAAGTGGGACAATGTAGAGCTTGGATCAGATTGGCTTTAAATGATTGTTTACTCGTCCTATTTAATGACGATGCGTCAAGATAACTCGGCGCTAAAATCTTTCTACAAAGTAGATGCATATATTCGCGACGGTGAGTTACTCGATGTAGCACAACGTTTAATAGAAGGAGTGGAGGCATTCAAAACGTTCAGTCTACCTTGCAATTCTAGTTTGCTCAATACCTGGCCTTTGCCGAGTTTATTTTTAGCTGGAATTTGGGCGCCTACTTTAAAAACTTGTCCGGTAGCACCTTGTGATGATGTTGCTCAAACTATCGATGATTCTGCAATTGCATCCATTCCTGAAACGAGTTCCGAAACAGCTTCGTTGAGTTCAGCTATGTCATTTACATCGCAGGGTTCAGGGTTAAGACAAATTGTTGCTTTGACTGAGGATGAGGTTTTAAAAATAATTTTAGCTAAAGATAAGGACAAATACCCAACTAACAGTTATCAGTCATTGGATGATCTCAAATCGTCCTGTAGTTCTGAACAAGAAAGAAGCAGTGATTTGGAAGGCGTTAATTATAATGTAGGTAATTCATTAAATAGAAGAACGGGATGGTCTTTTGATGAAAATCAAGAGGCTATTAGTGATATTGAGGAAGAAGAAGGTGGAATAGAGATTCATAAAACAAATCCTAATGAGCCTAAATCAATGGAAGCCAGTTATACTGCCCTTATTGAGAGTTACAATATGTTGAGTGGAGGTTTTATAAAAACTCCTGATATCAGGGAAGTTTGGCAGAAGTTTGAGGAAGGACGGAAGGATGATTCTTCTAGTCCTAGTGATAAATCAGTTGTAAGTTTTCAATATTCGTTTGTATTTATGTGACATTTTTAAATTTTTTTTGCAGGTAGAAGAAACGGAGACTAGGGTGATGATTTCAAATGTATTTTTAACTAAAACTGAATCTACGTCTTTGGCCACTCAGGTTGGGAAAATTGCAAGAGAAAAAGGTTTGGATGTTCAGAATTATGAGTGTGCCGATTGTAAACAACCCTTGAGTGTAACACACAAACCTAAGTATGTAAGACTAAAGTAATGTAATGTTTAGATCAATTTTTGTAATTTTTTTTTAGCATTTGTGCCTTTACTGGTGATTATTTTTGTGATTCCTGTATGAGTACTGATTTAGTATCAATACCAGCACGAATTATACATAACTGGGATTTTAAGACATATCCAATTTCGCAAAAGGGTTTAAATTATTTAAATGATATACAGGATCATCCAACTATAGATTTTAAAGTAAGTGTAAATATTTTCACGACAAATTACTTTTTTTTCTTGGGTATTACTACCACATGAATCATTATTCCAAAATTGAATCTATAGAAAATATAGTGACCCAGTATAATGCTGCAAGAATAAGCCTCTGCACATGTGACTTTACGTCAAAAGAACGGTCACAGTTTCCTGAAAACAGTATAAGCCAACAAAAAAATTAAATTTTTCCCTAATGTTTTGGAAACGAAATTTATTTTGGTGTGAGAGTCTTCCAGGCCTCTCAGTATTTTATAATAGTTACAAAACAGAAGGAAACAGATTTTGTTAATTTGTTACATTATGGCACATACAGGGTGAGTCGTAAGTGTGTAGTTATTTTTAAACCACCGATTCTTGACATCTGTAGAAACTCTGACACATTTTTTTTTTTTTTAATTCCATGTGTAACTGAGTCATCGACTCAAAAAAATATGATGAAACTGTTTTGGAACTGCTGGTTACTGGAAACATTCTATCTCTTAGCTAAAATGATGTAATGGTCAGTCCATTACATCAGCAACGTTGCCGCATATCTTATGCAATTCTCTCACCTAGATTTTACAATCGTAACTTAACATAAGTTGAAGGTTACCTAGCATTATATTTTCACAAAAATCGATGAGATTCTAATACAAACCGCTTCAACTAAAAGTTACTTTAGCATAAAATATTTGTTGCTATAACCACTTCCAAAACAAATGTAAAATTGAAAAAATTCGAATTCTAAAAGTGAGTTTATTAGCTAACCCACGATTGAAAAACCGAGCCCTAGCATTAAATTGATTCCCGAATTTATAATAACATTGGATGAAATAATTAGCTACTTAAACGATTAATTGCTCCACTTGAAATAATTTTTAAACATTTTGAAATACCTTTCAATGTGAAAATGTACAATTTTGACTTTTCTTGCACCAATCAACATTTCTTTTTAAGCGTTTCATATGGAATGTACAACTAAATACAACTAAATTTTCTGATGAACAGTAAACTTTTTAGGGAATCTCGATAGGAATTTAATGTTCCCATCTCATTTTTTCAAAGTTTATAAAAGGATTATTATTTTTAAGAAGTAGGTACTTACCCTCTGCTATTACAATAATTTGAAATGTGTAAGTGTTCAAGGAATAAATCAGATCTGTACTATTTTAATTGGCCTCTAATAGTAAAATACTGAAGGTGCAACACAATAGATAGATAGATAGATAGATAAGTCTTTATTTGTTCTTCAGATATATCCAAATGGATGTGGAACGTGTCACAAAATTAAAACGAAGTAAAATTATAACAAGTAAAAAAAAGTAAAACTTAAAACTAAATAATACAAATACACATATTAAAATACATATTAAAATTTAAAAAAGAAGGAAAAAAAATCCTAAAAATCATCATTGAAAAACTCGTCCAAAGTGTAATAAGCCTTTTCTACGAGGATAGCCTTCAAATTTGTTTGCAGTTATTTTACTGTACCATTTCTTAAGTTATGGGGAATTTTATTGTAAATTTTAATTATTGTATGTGGTACATTTTTTTGAATAAAAGTATACCTAGTTTTAATATTTAAAAGATCGGTCCTATTTCTCGTATCATGTAAGTGACTTCTATCGTGATTTGTAAACAGACAAGTATTTCGTGCAACAAAAACAACAGACTCATATATATAGTGACTGATTAAGGTCAGCATCTTTCTTTCTATAAATATTGGCTTGCAACTGACAGTTTGTTTAATGTTTAGTATATTTCTGAGACATCTTTTTTTGTAGCACAAATATCCTATATATGTGACTTGTTCCACCCCAAAAGATAATACCATATCTAAGTCTAGATACTACATAGGCATAATAAGCTATAAAGGCTGCCTCGATACTGATATTTTGTGATATCACTTTTAGGGCGTAACAGTACTTTGCTATATTATTTATGATGTCATCAGTATGGGCAATCAGGTGATGGAAAATAGTTTGCAGTATTTTCACACACTTCTGTTACTATTAGCGTCGCATATGTAACCTATGATCTTCACACATCTAATGACGCTCCTAATCAGTGTTGCCAGACATACCATTTTCATGGTATTTATACCATTATTTTCCTTGTTTACCTGCATTTTTTTTAAGTAATAAAATTATTATTTAAAAACTTCTACCATTTTACACCAATATTAGCAAAAGTTGATAAAAAAGTTAAATTTAGGTCGTCAGCCCCTATCTCGGTCAGTTCTTCCATTAAAAAAGAGTAAACTGAATTAAATTTTATACCGTGTACTGAGATCTTTATAAATCGAAACCTCGCGTAAACAGCGCTAGTTGTACAAGCCCAAATAATTGATAGTCTTTTGCTGTTTTCTGTTGTTTCTGTTGCGATGGTAAGACCTGTTTTTTCAATGCTCAGTTAGGGCAATAGAAATTTTTTGAAAAGCATCATGATTTATGTATGAAATTTATAACCTATGTGAAAATCTCACGCATCTGGCAACACTACACCGCATGTAAAAATCATTGTCATTGATAGTTCGCGTACCTGTCTGCATTAGCATTTACAAAAATGTGTTTATTAACGGTATTATAGTTTTTTGTGATTAAATTTGTGGTTCGAAGTTTTGAGTTACTATGTTACCAAAATTTATTATTTATAATTTGTTCTTTTGGTGGTTTATTTTGTGAAAATTAGTGATTAACCATAGCGACTAATTTTATTATTCTAATGTTGGATATGTTAAAGGCATATTTTCAAGTAGATGAAAATGCTAGACTAGCAAAAAAGGCTATGGAATGCTATCCAAATGTCAAGCCCATATGATATATTCGTATAGTAACTGTTGTATTAGGTAAGTAATCAGATCTGCTTTTGCGTTCTTTTAAAGTAAATGCGTATTTTTAAAATGATTATTTTCAACTTTGATTCATTTTTTAGAAACGAACCATATTAAGCTTAAACTATGGAGTGTAGAGAAGGAGAAACGTCTCCGTGTTAAAAAATGTGATCGGATTTTCGATGGAAGAATAGGTGGCGCTGATTTAGAGGAGGTATTCTACGTGATTTTGTTTTTACTATTTCTATTATTTTTTTACGCTGTATAATTCTTTTCAACACCTACATAATATTATGTTTTCGTTAGTTTATAGAATCTGAAGCTAGTTTCAGAGATATAGTAAGTGTTTAACTTCAGACTCAATCCCATAATACGATCAGCGCCACATCTCATACCTTACAGAATTCAGACCACATTTTGAACGTACCATCCATAAGAGACGTTCCTCCTTCTCTACACTCCATAGCTTAAACTATAAATTAGAGTCAATAATAATAATTTAAAATACACAGAAAAAGTATTGCATATTTTTAATATTTGGTGCTTACGGGACGAGTTCTGTTTATTTATAAAAAAAAGTGTCAGGATTACCTAATTTTACAAGGAAAAATAGATAAACAGATACTTTTAACACCTTTTGTTTTAAGAGCAAGTGACAAGTGTCGCTCTCCACAAAGGACTAATGAATCGCGCCTTGGCCGCCTTAAAGTTTATTTCTTATTTTCAGCCAGTGTGTACAGATATCATGCTTTCTTAAGAAGAGCTCAATGTTTTATAAACTATTACATTTGTTTTGGTGCGGCGTCTACACTGATATTAAATAAGTCTAATATCGTCTCACAAAATGTCCGTGACAAAAGGGTAATAATTTTTTTAAAAATTCAAAATTTGCAATTCATGCTATGCATGCAATTATAGGATAATTGTGATGACGAACTCTGACAGTAGCAACACTGCCTTTAGTTACTTCATTTCTGTGAACGGCGTTTACAAAGTTATTCAGTGACTATCAAAATATCAGTGGCTGGAGGACGAAAAAAATTATCAGAAATTAAAAATTTTTTTTGTTCAAAAAAAAAATTTTTGACAGTGCCAATCAATTGTATACAACGAAATATATTGAGGGTTAAAATAACTACGCATTTAAAACTCACCCTGTATAATTTTAGAAAAAAAAATTCCCAACAGTAGGGCTGGCAACAATGATACAAAATGAAATCTCGTAATAATATTACTGGTTAATACAAAATAAAATGTTTCTGTCATAGTTTGACTAGTTATTATTATTAATTATTAATGCGATATTGCATTTGGCATCATATCAATTTGAAGGAAATGTATCATAAAAAGATGTTCAAATGATCAGTAGTAGGTTTTGAAATTGGCGGTAGTAGCGCTACCAACATGACGGTAAGAAAATCCCTAATTCTAAATTTACAATTGTTTGAAAAGTTGTGTTATATATTTTCGTGTTTTTTTAACTAGTATCACAAGAAAATATTAAAGTGAAAGTGTTTAAAAGTGTTCAAAGAATCCGCACTGATATTAATAAACTAAAAAACTTCCAAATAAGCAATAATGGCGGACAAGGGAAAATGTGAAATTTTGTCACTGTACACCAATATCACGAATGTATAGCCGAGCGGAGATATTTAATTTAAAATTCATGCAGCAGGCGAGGTATTGTAAGCCATTTTTTTTAAATCGGACATTACGTAACGTAAAAATTGACTAGATTTCATTTCCGAAGCATTACGAAAATATTTATTATTTTATTGTTTTACACTAGATATCAAAAAACACCCTCTGACTTTCTTTGACGTAAAAATTACAGGCGCAGGGGCCTATCTTTCCAGTATTATACTGGATATATTTTCAGTCTTGGAAAATTATTAATGTGATCTCGAGACCCCCAGAGAGAAAATGAAAAAGATTAATGGAATGCCGCAATTAACAAATTAAGTAATGTAATTCGTTTTAGCTACTTAATCCATACATATATAGCATGGTGGAAGATATGGCACAATTACAAATTTTACGTAATCAGTTAAATTTTTTAAGAGCATATTTATATACTTGTCGTGAACCTATAATTGAGCAGTTGCAGAAGAAAATGTGGCCTAGAGAATATATGTATGAACATATACATCAGTATTCAGTAAAGGTGAGTATTTTCTAGATTATAAAAAGTTACTTAGTTGATTTAAATTTAGGTTAGAAAACATCTTCTTGATGCTTTCGACAATTTTCCTGTGTCTTACGTTATGTTTTTATCGTTTGAATTTGATAGTAATAACTATTGATTTTAGGATTTGTCGGAAATTACTAATGGAGTATTGGCGCAACAGTTAGAAAAGGTTGTTGTTTTTGGAAAAGAGCATGTTTCCAGTTGTTGGTTGTGCAGCCAAAAAGGGTTTGTGTGTGAGGTTTGTAACAAGCCCAAAGCGTTATTTCCATTTGATGTTGATAATATATATCGTTGTGATATATGTCACGCTGTTTATCATAAAAATTGCCTTAATTCTTCGAAACCATGTCCAAAGTGCGAAAGAAAAAAGAAACGAGAAGAACTACCCCTTCTTGGTGCTATTAGCATTGAATAATGTTCATTGTAACTAATTTTTGTATTAAGTTTGTCAATAATTTATCTAAATATTAATATTTTCAAAATAACTGGCAATTTTTAACTGTTGTGCTTTTTAAAAAATAGATTTTTTTATTCTCTATTAATAGAATCTACTCCTTGTGATTTTTCTTAAGCATTGGTTCCTTTGAACATCTGGTAATTATTATTCCTTAACCCAGGTCCTTACACTTCCAGTTTCCCTAAAACGGTGAAATTATAGACACCATGTTCCTAAAATGATATTCTAGTATAAGGCCTGAATTTGTGTGCAAAATGCCCAAAGCTTGACGTCTTGAAATCCCAGAATCGGCTTCAATTTGACGACTTGAAAGTGAAGGATTTGCAACCGCCACACCAATTAAAGTTATAGAAATTTCTGCAACATCCTCAGTGTTGTAATTTTTTGGTTTTGGCTTGTTGAAGGACCCACAATTTATTTTTTTTTTATTTTTTTTATTTATTTTATTTATATTACATATTCAATACAAATTTGATTTAAAATAAAGGTTATAAATAATAATTATAAGCCATAAAATGTTATATATATGCACCTAGGTGAGCAAACACATGTATGTGCAGTAAGAAAAAATATGTATAAAGACGTATCCATATAATTGATTTTACAAACATAATAATACTGCCTATAATATACATGAATATATGTATTAAATCAAAAGTAATTCAAAAGAAATCATTGTGTTAAAAGAAGAGATAAATAAAGTAAATTTAATACAAATACAAAAACAAATTTAATTACAAAATTAAATTATAAATTAAATTACAAGAGGCTATTTATGTAATTACTGTTTTGGTGTATAAAATTTTTGCACTTATTAACAAAACAATTGTATTTAGTTGTTGATTTTATTTCATGAGGTAAGATATTAAAAATTTTCGGTGCTAAAATTGAAGCAAATCTTTGATTTGCATCATATTTTCTAAAGGGCACAACCATCATTTTATTTGAGTTATATCTAGTTTGGTAACAGTGGTTCACAAAATTTTTATTTTCAGATTTAAAACAAAATATACAATTACTAAGATAGTACAAACATCGGACATTTAATATGCATTCGTTATAAAGAAGATTGGTAGAAAACAATCTATCTTTGAAAAGAATTATTCGTAGGATATAGTTTTGAACAACGTTAAGTTGTTTTAAAGCATTATCATAGAGCCCTCCCCAAACTATGATACCATATCTTAGAAGTGATTCCACCAGAGATTTGTAAATTTGAATAAGTAATTTTTTAGTTAAGATCTTACGTATTAAATAAAATTTATGAATGAAACATCTAATTTTGCCTGTTAAATCTTGAATATGATGTGTCCACTTTAAATTCTTGTCTATTGTGATACCTAGATACTTAATAGTGTTGGTTTCTTTAATAGTGAGATTCGATTCTCTTAGTTTAATGCAATCGAAATTTGGTCTATTGGTATCAGTTAGTGAAAAAGCAATGTAAAATGTTTTATCGAAATTAAAAGTTAATTTACTTTGATCAAGCCAACATTTTACTCGTTCCAGTCCCTTAATCACCTTATTTTTCACATTTTCCCATGTTTTATCATCAAAAAATAAAACTGTATCATCTGCGTATGAAATAGATATGCCATTTATGTTTAAATTCAATAGTGAATTAATATAGGTGATAAAAAGGATTGGACCAATTACTGTCCCCTGTGGGATTCCAATCTTAACTTCTAAAGGGTCACTACACACGTTCTTAATTTTAACCATCTGTTTCCTATCAGCTAGATAGCTTTCAAAGACTTCCAACACCACACCTCTGATACCATAATGCTCAAGAGTATCAATGAGCTGTCTGTGAGGTACAGTGTCGAAAGCCTTTGCAAGATCTAGGAAAACAGCAATACCCTTTTGATTGTTCTCAAGACAGTTTTTTATGTTGTTTATAAGTTCAAACATTGCATCATTTGTACTTATCCCTTTCATAAATCCAAACTGGTTAATATTTAATATATTGACTGAAGAAAGATAATCGAACAATCTTTTTTTAGACATTTTTCAAAGATTTTGGCAAACGTAGAAATTACACTGATTGGTTAATGAGGACTTGCTTTAAACCTCTTAAAAATAGCTTTATTAAGTTGTCTTCTTTCTGGATAGCGATTGAAATATATTTCGGATGCAATATCACAATTGTTATTACTTGGAATAAAGCATTCTAGCATATCATATTTCTCGTAATTTTTGTCAGATATATTCACTTTTACGATTAAATGGGGTGTAATTATGACAGAAACAAAATTATTAATATGCAATTTATTGACAAACGGATAAGCAGTTTTAGCCTACTTGGAATAAATATAAAAAAAAACGCAAAAGTAATCTACTAAAAGATTTTTTTCGCTATTACATACACATCAAAAACGACCCCACGTATGATATATATGAAAGAGAAAAAAAATTTACTTTTTAACTAAACTATAGCCAATTATAATTCCCATTTAAAAAAATAAAACTTTATGCCATAACTCGAAATTGCAGCTTTTTTTAAATTTTCTCGACGCCACTATATTATACAGAAAAAAGTGCCTCAAGAATGTAAAAGTTGTTTTTTCATAACCTTACAAACAACGAAGATATTGACGTGTCTAAAAGTCGAAAAATCGAACTTAAGTTTGTAACTCGAAAACAAAAGACGATAGTAAATTTTTGTTTTCGCCAGTAAATTTGTCTCAAAAAAAGAGACCATTTTTTTGTATCTCTTACAGTTACCGACTTACCCTATACAACCTTCGAAATTTGCCCACCCTGTACAGAGAGGAAACAGTAATGTAAAATGTGCATGGTATAGCTGGTTCACTGGAACAATGATGGCTGTTGTAACCCAGAACTCAAAGGTAGTATGTATCAAGAATATTGTAGCAGACCAAATATGCCAAATGCTTTACTTGGGACATCAGTCTATTACCCAGCCATGACAAACTCCACTTTTGGCGTGCCAAATTCAAAATATTGCGTAAATAATGCTAGGAATCTTTCCAGAAATATTCCTGAGAAAATTTCCGTAACATATTGAAAATTTCCGGAATATGGGACAATGTATAGGTATAAAAGAAATTATGTAGCTGGCTATTCTCACACTGTGGGAGATTGAGGATCTAGTATATGCAGATGATTTAGTCATACTAGTCATAGGAAACTCTGAATGAGTAATATCGAATACCCTTCAAGAGACACTGGATGCAGTGAGTAACTGGTGTGACAGGGAACAGATGTCTGTAAACCCTCAAAAAACAGTAATAGTACCATTCACCTGCAAAAGAAAGCTGGAGGACTTAAGACCTCCCTCCTTGATGGGTGAAACTATTCCATTTGCGGAGGAGGTGATATATCTAGGAATCACTCTAGATAGATCATTTAATTGGAACTCCCATCTGGAACAGGTTATCCACAAAGCAAAGCTGTCCTTATGGACATGTCATCGTATTTGTGGCAAATCCTGGGGCATGGGTCCCCAACAAATTTACTGGATCTATATCACGGTCATCAGACCAATGATATACGGATCCATTGTTTGGTGGCTGAAAGGATCACAACGGACGGCCAATGCCAAACTATGGACTGCAGAGATTAAATGCATGCATGACCATAACGGGAGCAATTAGCACCACACCATCAGCTACAATGGAAATCCTCCTGGATTTACCCCCTCTTCATATATATTTGGAGTGAGAAGCCAGGTGGGCAACCTACAGACTGTAACAAGCGGCCACTAATATGCTGCAGACTAGTATCATGGAGCGGAACAGGTTGCTGGATGACATAGAGAATCACAGCATCCTGGGAATGCCCTCGGATACTATGCCTACCATGACCAACTACAAGCTGACCTTCAACATCCCATTGAACTGTGTGTGCGAAGGCTGGAATATATGCATCTTACATCCAGATCGAAAAAAATTTTCTCAGATAGCCAAGCAGCTATAAAAGCTCTTGGCTCCTACCAGTGCAACTCCAAAACGGTATGGAATTGTCAGAAGGCTCTAAATCATTTGAGCAAAAACAACAAAGTGACTCTGGTCTGGATACCCAGCCACTCTGGAGTGGAAGGTAACGAAATAGCCGACTCCTTGGCCAGAGAAGGAGCGGGATCACGAATCATCGGACCAGAACCGATACTTGGCATATCTCAAATACTGTTAAGATGGCTATCTCAACCTGGGCTAAAAGGAAAACTCTCCAGTATTGGCAAGAGTTACCAGTATTAGTTCATTCAAAGGCGTTTGTAAAATGCCCTTTGAAATCAAGAGCTAAGAAACTTAGAGTTAAACAGGGTAAACCTGAAAACTCTTAACAGGCCTATTTACCGGGCACTGCCGACTAAACTATCATCTACATAAACTCGGCCTAGCGGAAAACACCTAGTGCCGTCTATGCCTGCAGGATGATGAGAAGGCAGACCACATCTTATGTGTCTGTCCCGCTGTGGAGAGGATGCGATTATCAATATTTGGCAAAGGGCAACTGCTGCCAGAGGATCTGGACACATTCTCGCCCAATAAAGATCAGTTTCATTAAGAGACTGAATTTATTGTGTGAAATATAACTAGGTCTGAGCCACAATAGGCCTGCTGATGGCCGTAGTGGAGGGTCCACAGAGACCCACTCACAAGAAACCTAAACCTACCCTAGAATGTCAGTTCAGGGACTGGCGGTATATTTGACTGTCTAATCGCGAGGGTACTATAGAGAGAGAGAGAGTGAGAAATTTATTGTGTGTGACAATACAATATCGTTTACACTCGTCAAGTAAAATACAAATACTAAAGACATTACAAATAAAATCAGTTTACACTGTAAAATTAACATGAAATACATTACAACTTACTAATATAATAAAATACACAGAAACTTTCTACAAATTATTAAAATGAGTGATAAATTCATTAATCTCATAGAACACATTTTCTTTCAGAAAAGTCTTAACTGTCCTAGCAAAACTGACATCATTCAGATTTCTCTAGTCATTAGGTAGTCTATTATACAGTTTTATCGATAGATATCTAAAAGAATTTATATTCTTTGTTAAACGAAAATAAAGAGCTAAAAGTGGTTTATGTCTAGTATTATAGTAATTTTGAATTGGATAATGATAAACATTGTTTCTTGCAAAGAGGATACATTCAAAGATATACTGATTTGTACAAGTTAGAATTGCTAGTTTTTTAAATAATGGTCTGCAGCTTTCATTATATTTTGAGTTAGTAATGACTCTGATAGCTCTCTTTTGGAGTTTCAATATTCTAACAGCATGTGCAGAGCAACCCCACAGTAAAATTTAATAGCACATAACGCTGTGAAACAAATCATGATATGCTAACAAAACTGTATCATGATTAATTAGATTTTTTTATTCTTTTTAACAGATATATGATACTTGACAATTTTTTCGACCTACTAATTATGTGACTTTCCCATGTTAGCTTGCTATCTAAAACAAGTCCTAAACATTTGGGTCATTTTTATCAATATGAATATGTGTATTTAAGTTGAATACTAGATGTTGAGTTTTTTGTACATTTAGGCTTAAATTTACATCACTAAAATACCTCCTGGCTTGCTGTTGTGCATCATTTGACATCCTTATAAGCATTTTCATACTATCATTGGCCGCAAGTAAAATGCTGTCGTCAGCATATTGATAAATCTTGCCAGATACATGATTTGATATATCATTAATATATAAGATAAATAAAGTTGGGCCAAGTATTGACCCTTGAGGGACACTAAACTTAAGGGGCTTTAGATATGATGTTACACCATTGTTACGTACACATTGATATGTGTCCATGATGTAACTTTTTATGAATGATAGAGCGGGTCCTCTTATTCCATAGCTTTCTAATTTCGTCAGCAATATTTTAGGAGATACACAATCGAAAGCTTTAGACAAGTCTAAAAATGATGCGGTAACCATATCTCCGTTTTCAAATGCATCCATTATAAAAACAGTCATATCCGTTATGGCCCTAATAGTGGATTTACCTTTTCTGTAGCTATATTGACTAGTATTTAGCAAATTTTTGGTTTCTAGATACGTTATGAGTCTGAGATTAAATGCTAATTCTAATAACTTGGATAAAATTGGTACAATTGATATCGGCCTATAATTACGTGCTAGGCTGGTATCCCCTTTTTTGAATATAGGGGTTACTTTGGATTTTTTTAGATAGTCCGGATAAATGCCATGTTTAAAACACATGTTGATAAAATAAGTTATAAATGGAAAGAGCTCTTCCTTTGCCATTTTAATTGTGTCGCTATTTAGACCATAATAATCCCTAGATTTAGATGCACTTAACTTATCAATAAGATGACAAACCTCTTGTTCAAAGACTGGTTTTAAGAAGAAGGAAAAAGATACTCTATTGTTTCCCAATGAATTTATATAGTTTGTATTATTATCATTTATATGTATACAGATTTCGTCAGCTATATTAGTGAAGAAGTTGTTTAAATCCTCTGCACTAATCTCAACCAATGCATTTTTGATGTTTGATTAATAATTGACCAGGCAGTTTTTTTGTTTGTTTTTAGAGTTGGTAATAAGTTCAGTGTTTTGCTTTATAGTTTCATCTTTAAAGCTATAGTTAAAGATTAGCTCCTAATATCCCTAATTAGTGTTTATTTACTACGTGTGTCGGACAGAACGGCTAATACTTTGTGAGATTCTATCCACATACAAGTCCGTAAAGAGTCACTTATGCCGCTTCGCGTTTACCTAGTGAGGTAAACAGGCAAGGTCTTAGAACCTTACTGGTAGTGAAGCTATGACTGCAACGGAACTCTATCTGTGGCCTCGTATGTGACGAGGCCTTAGGAATTCTCTCTTTACGGCAGCTACAACAAATAATGACAACTGAGGATTCCCAATGCTAGCGGTTAAATAGATAACCCTACTTTTATCAATGAATCGCGAATTTTACCAAATATCTCGGGCTTATTCGGACAAAATAACACAGCAGTACATTCGGATACAAACGGTAAATTTGGACACAAACGGTAAATGATGGAAATGCAAATAAAAACAGTAAAATGGTCAAAGTAATTATTTCCACTATCGGATTGCGGAGCACACTGGAGAACGGCAGCTGAGTGCTGCCAACTGGAACGCTCACTGGAGAAGTGATTCTTTCAAGCCGTGTGCGCGGTTTTGTTTCCACCGGATGACGCGAAAAGTCACGTGACTCCCTGCGCAACGACGGAATTGCGGTTGATGTGGGGGGACGAGATTCTTTAAGCAAGCTTAGCGAAACATGTTTTAAACAAATTCTCTTATTTACTATAAACAAATGTTTATCAAATATACTGAAGGCGGGGAATTGTTTTCTCATAACAAATTTCTTTACCATGAATGATTTCAACTTGCTTTGAAATCAAACTAAATTAAATTCAGTTACTTTTTTCTTACTTGATTGAGTACATACACAATAATAGATTTATCATTAGGATAGTACAGCAAACTAAGATTACCCTGAATATAAACTGGTTTGAAACAACTATATTAGAGAAATAATTGTTATTCCACCTACTGGACTTGCAAAAATAAATTTAACTTTGGTTCAAAACGGTTTTAAAAGAAATATTAGCACAAGTTATCATATACAGGGCGTACCAAAGTGAACGAACAATCCACTTAGGTCTGATTACAATAGAAAACTATTAACGGAAAAATCATTTCGTTACACCGTTAAATGGTTCTAATTATTTCAATTCAAATTTAATGACGATGTATGTGGGTAGATAGAATGATGTATATTTCTTTTTATACTTAACCAAGTTGTCAGAGTTTAATTATCTGTAGTGTTCAACAAAAACATTTTTTTAACTTCGTAAAACAGTTTATTTTAGTCAGCTTATTAAATACAAATATACATATATGGTACAAAAATTCAAAAAAACAGAATATATATGACTAAAACTAAAATGGAATGTTATAAAAAGTAGAATAGAATTTCGAAGAAATTTTTTTTGTTTTTGTTTCTTTTTCCCATACACTGTATGTGACAGTTTAAGATTAAAAATTAGAAATTTTGGTCCCTACAGCGGAGATAAATAAATTAATAAATGTTAAGTATGATAATCGATAAAACAAATGCATAAACATAAGTAACTAATGTAAACCTTTTAATATAACAATACATTTCCAACAATCTAATCTAACAGACTAGCTATCGTAGAGTCACTGGTATCTTTATCAATATATGTATTATAACGTACAAAGTATATGATGAAACGAATTACAGAGAGTGATAAAAAGAGCAACTCTCCTCTCGTAATTAATTCGGGCCAATTAAGGTATATCGTTAACTATACCACTATTTTATAATAACATTAATAAAAAATGACACACCTAAGGCCTCTTCAGGAGAATGATCATTAAGCCCCAATATCTGTGCTGTCTTCAAGTAAAAATTCCTTATGAGACTACGATATAAGAATGTGTATAGTAGTGGTCCTTATTTTTGAACTTCCGAAATTTTATTGTTTCGCCCCTATTTTATTATGGTATCAGAAAAAATTTGGTGTAGCTAGTTCAACCGCTCTCCTTCCCCCCTTTAAAGCGGTGAATTTTTACAGTCATTGATTTTTGGGGTTCTTGACATTTATCTAACAAAATAACGTATTAAACAAAAAAATGTATAGAATATAAATTCATTCCTCGATTAATCTATAAAAATGTTATCAAGAGATGATGCACTAATTGGCGGAAAATTTCAAAAATGTGCATATACCCAGGTATCTTTTGCTGGCGTCTCTGAAATATCTTATTGATCACTTGTTTTAGCACAAAAATGCATCATAGCTAAATTGGGCTAGAAGTGCTCTACAAAAAAGAAAAATTTCGAAATAATTTGCGAATTTTTTTTTTATTCAAAGATAAAAAAAATCATTAAACAATTAATACTGGGAGCCCCATTATATTTTGACCCTTTTTAAACCTATATAACTGTTGAATTAGTTGAGATAATGAAATATGGTTTTCGCCAGTATTCTTTTAATTTTGATAAGTTTTTTCCTGAGTATCCATCTTTCTTTGCTCACTTCCGGTTTAACAGGAAATGACATATCGTATTCTCGGGGATAGGGCAACTTTGTCATTTCAAATCAAACACTATATTTTCACAATTGGAAAGCCCATTTTTTCCCCATTCTGAAAATTCCATATTTGTCATGGAAATTACATACTGATGGTTTTATAAGCTTTTAAAGTGAATACTGCGTTTTATGGAAAAAAAATAATAATTCACAAAGTAGACTATGGAAATAAAAGACAACATCACTTGTAAACGTCAAATCAGTTTATTAACAACTCGGGTACTTGAGTTACTTTAAGAAAAAATGTTTACTTTAAGTGAAAAAGCTAAGTGTGTAATCTTTTTTGCTGATACTAAATCTTACAAAACAACACAAAGAAGATTTAGAACTATATTTAACGAGGAACCTCCAACAAAAAATTCAATTAGAAAATTCGGGATGTATTGGCCGTAAAAAAAGAACAAATAATGAAAATAGGCTTAATAATGCAATTGAAATTTTGGAAATGACACAAAATGATCCTTCCTCTTCCACAAGAAAAATTTCTTCCGCAACAGGTATTTCGAAAACTAATGTTCATACTATTATGAAAAATGTTCTAAAACTGAATGCTTATAAAATTCAGATTCATCAAGAATTAAAGGAAACTGATTTTCCAAAACGAGTACAATTTTATAGAAAGTCTTAATTTACGTAGAAGAGACAGGCATTTTCCTGATAAGTTGATCATGTCAGACGAAGCATCATTTCACTTAAACGGCAAGGTGAATAAGCATAATTGTAGATTTTGGGTATCAGAAATTTCCCTCAGTATGTCAGATCCTCTCCAAAAGTTACTGTTTGGGGTGTGATATCAAAACAAAAAATTTACGGTCCTTTTTTTACAATCCAATTGTCAATACCCCATCATATTTGGACATGTTAGAAAATTTCTTTTATCCGCAAGTTGAACAGGATAATTTGTTGAGGACAGTCTATTTCCAACAAGATGGTGCTATGCCTCATTATGCTATGATAACTAGAAATTCCCTGAATGCCACCTTTGGAAATCGTTGGACAGGGAGGGGAGGTCCTACAGCATGGCCCCCTCGATCCACAGAACTCACAGTTCCAGATTTTTTCATATGGGGGTATACGAAAGACAGGTGTTGTAGCCCTATGCCACAAAATTCAGAACAACTTAAAGAAAACATTCGAAATGTCTTTAACAACATTACCCCTCGAACAGTTACATAAGTAGAAGCTATAACAACTTTGTAAAGCGATTAAATAAATGTATCCAAGTTGATGAGCAACATTTTGAACATCTTTTATAATTAATGTTACACTTTGTTATATCGAGTTTCATATGTACATTTTCAATATCAGCAATTGAAGTAACATGCAATTGTTAATAAACTAATTTGACGTTTACAAGTCATGTTGTCTTTTATTTCCATAGTCTACTTTGTGAATCATTATTTTTTTCGTAGCATTTCGATAAAACTCTGTAATCATTTTAAAAGCTTATAAAACCATCGCTCTGTATAATTTTCATGACAAATATGGAAGTTTCAGAATGGGGAAGCAATGGGCTTTCCAACTGTGGAAAAAACATACAGATTGTTCCATTTGAAATAAAGTTGCTCTATCCTCTAAAATATATTTCCGGTTAAACCGGAAGTGAGCAAAAAAAGACGCACTCAGGAAAAAATTTATCAAGATTTGCGAAAACCGCATTTCATTGTCTCAACTAGTTCAAAAGTTATATGGGTTTAAAAAGGGTCAAAATATAATGGAGCACCCGGTAGTTAAAAGTACTAACTTATTTGATATTGTTATCATCCGCTATACTCCCCTTACCTCCCATTATGTACTATTGAATTATTAACCCTCTCTTTGTCAGCCTTCGTGTAAGCAATCAAATTGATGCTAGTCATTTTAGATCTGGTTTCAACGACGCTCGTAGTGTTACGGACGGTGTCTTATCGTATGCATATCACATGTTTCGTTTTATTTGAAAACTGAATAAAGTTTGTAAGTCAATATTGGGTGGTCACTGAGTGCTCAAAATTACACTTCAATCGGCAAGTATTGAGTTTTCTTTTTTTTTTTTATATAAAATGCGACTTGTTAGTGTCTATGAGAGCGCTTTGTTGGCAAAAAAAAAAAAAAAAATAGCACTACTTGCTGATTAGAGGATAATTCTTATCCCTTATTTTGGCTAGTGTCTACACCTAGCAAACCAGCGAAAGTAACTTGAATGTAAAATTTTGGGTAAATGTACATTTTTTTAAACTTTCCGCTAATATGTGCATCTCATGTTAAAATTGATCATTTTTATAGATTATTAATTGAGGAATACATTATAACATATAATTTTTTTATATAAAATTTTGGGTGATAAATGTCAAAAACCCCAAAAATCAAAGAATTTCTCAAAATTCATCCTTTACAAGCACAGGAAGGAGTTGAGCTAGCCAAACAAAAAAATTGTGTACAATTTTTTCTCTAGTACCATAAAAAAGTGAGGGGGTGGGGTAGGATAAACGAAATTATCAACAAAAAAAATTACATCTACAGCTAAAGACCGTCCTAGTGTATATGTCCAAAACATGGAGGAAAATCTCCAATCGGAAGACAGCACATCACGTGTTAGTGGGGCATATAATGCAGAGTCTTCTGAAAGAGCCACTATAATAAATAAAACACAGTTAACAATTAGTGATTACTTAGTTGTATCAGTTAAGGCACGATGACTACTTCTAATAGGTAAAGGGGAGGATGGGGTTTTTGGACTGATAGACTTAGTTTTCTTCAATTTATTACTAGTAGTTTTTTGGTGATTCCTTTTATGAGCATAAAGAAGAACTCCGATATGTCGATGTCCAGCCTCCATTGCAATTTTCAGAGCCGTACTGCCATCCTGCAAAATAACAGTTAAATAAACTAAAGCTAAATACTAATAACAAGAAAATTGTCTCGGAGATGGGTCGGCTGGGAATATTCCTCAAACGTAATTTTGCCCTAATACTTAGATGAAAATTTTTCCTCCCGTGCATAATAATAATAGACAAAAATGTGTAGACATATGGTACTTATTGCACTTCTTGCAAGTAGATTTTAACACCCTAACCAGTGCTAAAATCAGATATTGCGCTTATACGGGTGTCTTACCAGGAACTGTATCAATCGATATAAGGAAAAGTACGCACCAGAAAAATTTAGGGAGCTACTAACGGCAGTGTGGCCAATCCAACTAAAATAATTACAAGCATCTGGCACTTCCGGTTATACCGGAAGTCGATACCAACTTGCTTATTATAAATGGAACACCCTATATATTTTAGGGTTTTTGAAAAGACCATAGAATTCTGGATACCCTATGCCTAGACCTAGCCGTTTCCAAGATATTTGACATTTTAAAAAAAATTTGACAGGTGTAATGGTTTACAATAACCTTTATAACTTTCTTTGTGTAAAAGATACTCATTTGCTTTTTTTGGCATGCAGAAAGACCATAAGGAGAGCTATGCTCTACAGTTTAAAGAAATTCAATGATAGTATACCAAGTGTTCCATTTTTGACATTACATTTTGTAAATTTCAAACCTCGAAAAACTTGCTTAGGTCAAATGGAACACCCTATATTTTTTTACATCAAGTTATGCATAATTAAATTCTTTTTTTTTCTGATATAAGCATTGTGGGGTTTAAGTTACAACTTTTTGAAATATTTGCGATTTTCTTAGAAATTCAAGAATTTTTAGTAAAAATTTTATCAAATTAGCCATGATTTTAGAAACAATCAGTAATGTCATTCTCTTATGTCAAAAAATGCCACCGCTTTAAATTACACCCACGAAGATTTTGAATTTATTTATTATTTATGGAGAATGTGATAAAGCAATATCAAGAACTTGTAGTTAGTGATGGGACTCGAGTGTGAAAATACTCGAGTGACTCGAGTCAAAATCCAATTCGAGTGACTCGAGTCATATGGCTGTTCAATTCGAGTAAAGTTGTTACTCGAGTCGAGTTATTGCTACTCGAATCAAGTTTTAACTCGAGTCGAATTGCAATTCGGGTAAAGTTGTTACTCAACTCGGGTTATTGCTACTCGAATCAAATTTTAACTCGTCGAGTTGCAATTCGAGTAAAGTTGTTACTCGAGTCGATTTATTGATATTCGAATCAGTGAGTTACTATGATTCAAGTTTTAAATCGAAGTCGAGTTGCAATTCGAGTAAAGTTGTTACTCGAGTCGAGTTATTGCTACTCGAATCAGTGAGTTAATATGATTTAAGTTTTAAATCGAGTTGAGTTTGACTAGAATCTAGAGTCAGGGCAGAGTCGAAATCAAACTCGAGGGTGAACTATAGAGTAAGTAGTTGGAGATGATTCAGTGGTTTGCTAAACGGTAAGTTTTTAAAGTATATTTAGGTTTTTTCTTTTTGGTAATCTTTCAGCATTTAAAACACTACCATCTAATTCCAACATAAGTTTGAAAAATCGAAAGGATAAACATAAATCATAATAATTGAAATACAAAATAATAAGTGGACCCAGGTCAAATATTATTTTTCCGGCAAATCAACACATTTCAAATACAAAATTAAATATTTAATTAACATTGTATATAAAATGATATTTAAAGAAAACCAACATAATTTTTTTTATATTAAATTAACATTAAATTAAACTCTTGTTTAGCACAAAATATTAAATGAATACAGTATTTAATTGTTGGAAAATTTTTTTGGGTAAGGGTCCTTATTTTGAGAAAAAACTACTTTTTTAACTTGCCGACGTTTCGGTAATTTTTATTACCATCTTCAGGGCAATTAATTATGAGTTTTTCCTGGTCACCATAAAATATATATAAAACAGGAAATAAACAGATAAAATCGTTGGGTATTAAGAAACCTTCTTTATTGTACTTATGTAACATATATACACATATATATATATATATATATATATATATATATATATATATATATATATATATATATATGTTGTTTTTCAGGTTTTCGCGGGTGGTGAATGTTAAATTCGTTTTCCGGGTATACTCCCGCGTAGGTGATAGGCCCCGAGGGACCCGTGGTTGTCTGAACGACGTTTCGGCAGAATCTCATCTGCCATCTTCAGGTTCTAACAGATAACTAACCTACGAACTGGTAACTCGAACTCGAAAATTTTCAGTTTGAGTTACCAGAAGCCTCAGTAAGCAGTTATCTGTTAGAACCTGAAGATGGAGATGAGATTCTGCCGAAAACGTCGTTCAGACAACCACGGTCCCTCCGGGGCCTATCACCTACGCGGGAGTATACCGGAAAACGAATTTAACATATATATATATATATATATATATATATATATATATATATATATATATATATATATATATATATATATATATATATATATATATATATATATATATATATATATATATATATATATATATATATATATATATATAGATATATATATATATATATATATATATATATATATATATATATATATATATATATATATATATATATATATATATATATATATATATATATATATATATATATATATATATATATATATATATATATATATATATATATTTATAAATGTCTTAATTATCAGACTCCTAGTGTGTAATTACCATTACAATAATTAGGGTCTGATAATTGTTAAAATAAATATATAATATATATATATATATATATATATATATATATATATATATATATATATATATATATATATATATATATATATATATATATATATATATATATATATATATATGTGTATATGTTACATAAGTACAATAAAGAAGGTTTCTTAATACCCAACGATTTTATCTGTTTATTTCCTGTTTTATATATATTTTATGGTGACCAGGAAAAACTCATAATTAATTGCTCTGAAGATGGTAATAAAATTGTACCGAAACGTCGGCAAGTTAAAAGTAGTTTTTCTCAAAATAAGGACCCTTACCCAAAAAAATTTTCCAACAATTAATAAGTTTCGTCTAAAAACTTTTCTATTACAGTATTTAATATTTAATACACACCGATTACGGTTTTTTTATTTATTTCGAACTAACTGAATCGAAAAACAAATCTTTATGAACATGAATGTGCCAGTTTGATTGCTGCAGTGGTGTGAGTCTTGATTTTAAAGAATTGTAAGTTCTAATTTCTAATTTTCTAATACATCGTATTAACGTCAGTATGTATCAATTATAGGTTTGTACGTAGAGGCGATTTGTGATAGTTTTCTGACTATAGAGATGCGAGTATTACGAGAGCTCTGCAATAACAAACGTTCTGATTGAACAAGCGCATCTCCACAACAATGTGCGCATGCTTCTGATAGTTTCAAACGGTTGGAAACTGCTCTACTAACAAACCTTTTAATTAATAATTATACAATCTGACCTACAAACATGAAACAACAAACCTGGAGGGGAATTCCCGATCCCGATGACCCGATGATATAGTAATTGATTAGTGATTTCATTCATGGTTACATGTTTTCATCTTTATTACTTTTACAAGATTAGTGCCTTCAGTGCCTTCATGTAAATAATCTTTCATATTTATATTATATAAACAAATCACACTGGCACTAAAGAATATTTAAAAATATTAATAAAACCATAAACAATTAAATTAAAGAAACTTGACTCGAGTCAAAAAGCGACTTAAGTCTAAAGGCGACTCGAGTCAAAAAGCGACTCGAGTCAAAAGTCGAGTCGATTTTTTTGAGTTTTACTCGACCTAACTTTTGACTCGAGTTTTATAACAATGAAACCGAGTTTCAACTCGACTCGAGTTTCAACTCGAGTAAATTCGGAAACCTACCGAGTAAATTCGGAAACCTACCGAGTTATTCGAGTGAAAAAAAGTCACTCGAGTCCCATCACTACTTGTAGTACATTTGCTATTCGATATCCACAAAAACAGAAACCGTCACCAAACACTGTAAAACGCATACTGGACAATTTTAAAAACTATGGGTCTGTCAAAGCAAGAATTCAGAAGCGGAAGCCTATTGTTAATGACGAAAACATAGAAATGGCAATTCTGGGATATTTTCATACATTTCCAATGATGTCATTAAGACAAGCTGCTTTGGAATCGGGACTATGCAATGATTCAGTTCACAGAATCTTAATTTAACATAAATTTCACCCGTTTTCGTTCCAAACGGTTCAACGATTAAAAAAAAAACAGAATTCCTAAGAGAAAATTTTTGTGAATTTATTCTAATAAGGTCTGTAGGCGACGATTCTTATTTGGGAAATATTATATGGTCAGATGAAGCTAAATTTACCAAAAATGGACTCTTTAATCGACACAATTCACATTATTGGAGTGACTCGAATCCTCGTGTTCAGGGAGCGAAATTTTCAAGAAAGTTGGCATTTTAAAGTTTACTGTGCCATAAGAAACGATAGAGTGGTGGCATTAGAATTTTATTAGGAAAATTTAAACAGTAAGTTATACAGATTTCTTCTTCTGCTAATATGTATAGTTAATTTTTTTGTTTTTTGTTTGTTTTTGTTTGTTTTTTAGGTGAAAGATATCTAAATATTTTATAAAATTTGAATAATAACTATTTAGAAAATTTACCTCTCACCAAACATAGAAACATTTTCTATCAGCACGACAGTGCTCCCCCACATAACGCGTATTTAATAAATAATTTTTTACAAGAAACTTTTTATGATCAACAGATCGCCAATAATGGACCTTTCCTATGGCCTCCTCGCTCGCCGTATTCATCAATTTTAGATTATTTTATTTGGGGAACTATTAAAAATAAAGTTTATGAGAGCCCATTAACAACTAATGAAGATTGTATGCAGAGAGTAAGAAATGCATTTCAAAACTTATCACAGGATTCAATTAGAAGAGCTACCCATGAAGAACTAATCTGAAGGTGCGAAAAATGTGTGGAGGTTTGAGGGCGGGATTTTGAACAATTATTAAATTAAAATGGAATCAAATTTTTAACACTGACATAGTTTTCCACGAAACACCAAAAACACTATATATAGTGTTTTGGTGTTTCGTGGAAAACTACGTCAGTGTTATCTTCACATCAAAGGTTCCAACCGACTCCAGGACATCAAATTTTTAGCTGATTTTATCTTAGCTATTTTAGTTTATGCAAAGTGTCCTCAATCCAATTAATAGGCATGTTACAGTGTTTAGTGTTTTCCGGTTTTGTGGATATTGTACTACAAGTTCTTGATAAATAATAAACAAATTCAAAAAGTCTCCGTGGGTGTAATTTAAACGCGGTGGCATTTTTTGACATAAGAGAATGAATAACTGACATTACCGATTGTTTCTAGTCATGGCTAATTTGATAAAATTTTTACTACAAATTCTTGAATTTCTAAGAAAATCGCAAATATTTCAAAAAGTTGTGACTTAAACCCCCACAATATATCAGAAAAAAAGGAATTTAATTATACATAACGATGTAAAAAATACAGGGTGTTCCATTTGACTTAAGCAAGTTTTCGTGGTTTGAAGTTTACAAAATGTAACATCAAAAATGGAACTCTTGGTATACTATTATCTTTAAACTATAGAGCGTATGGTCTTTCTGTGTGCCAAAAAGCAAATGAATAAATATCTTTTACACGAAGAAAGTTATAAAGGTTACTGTAAACTATTACACCTGTCAAAATTTTTAAAATGTCAAATACCTCTGAAACGACTGGGTTTAAGCATAGGGTATCCTACATGTTTTTGACTCAGAATTTTATGCTCTTTCCGAAGACCCTAAAATATATAGGGTATTCCATTTATAATAAGCAAGTTGGTATCGACTTCCGGTATAACCGGAAGTGCCAGATGCTTGTAATTATTTTGGATTGGATTTGGATTGACCACACTGCCATTAGTAATTCCCTGAATCTAAAAAAATTTTTGGTGCGTACTTTTGCTATATATATATATATATATATATATATATATATATATATATATATATATATATATATATATATATATATATATATATATATATATATATATATATATATATATATATATATATATATATTTTTTTTTTCTTCTGGAAAATAAAGTTAAATGCTCTACAAGAGAAATCTCTTGACTTTTTACACAAAGGTAAGTGTTTCTAAGGGGAAACTATAATTTAACCAGGGGTGCACAGTTAGGGTATTAGGGGGCTGAAATCTATTTGCCCGAAATCTAAAAACAATATCTTTTTACTTCATATTGCCTATAATTTGTCATAACAAAATTGGCTTTTTAAAAGATAACTAATGATTTACTTATGAGAAATAATTATTATGGTAGCTGAACTTGATTTTTTTTTTTTTGAAGTTTACGTTTCTTATTTATTTTGTTCTAACCATAAACAGGATTTTTACGTTTTCATTTAATGAAATAAATGAATTTTTTTGGCAAAACCTTTTGATTGTTTAACCTTGATACAGCTATGAAAAATATAATTATTTGAATATGTTGGACAGACTAGACGAACAATTCAAACTAGATTCAACGAGCATATGGCCCATCTCAAATATGGTAGAACAGATAAGTCTAGTGTAGCCCAACATGCGGTTGAGAACAACCATAAAATGGATATTAGCAATTTAAGATTAATTAGGAATGTAAAAAATACTAGACAGCTGGATGCATTTGAAAGGTTGGAAATCATAAAGTGTAAAAATAGTATGAATAGTGACAGAGGGCCTATCCCAAATAGCCCGCTTTATTGTTTAGTGGTCACGGATCACCGAATCGTGACAGTTCGGTGAACCGTGACAATAGTTTAGGTATAAATAGGGTAGATTGTTAGCATAAATTTAGTTTTAATCATCTCCAGATGATGCCAACTTTGTTGGCGAAACGCGCGTAGAGTGCAGTATATAGTGTTTTAGTGTTTCGTGGAAAACTATGTCAGTGTTATCTTCACATCAAAGGTTCCAACCCACTCCTGAATTATAGTTGCATTAAAACATACCACATCTGTTATGCTGGAATCACAATCCGGATGGCTTAAGAAATGTTTCACTATTTCTATGTGTCCATGTTCTGCAGCACACATAAGGGCAGTGCTGCCATCTTCATCTTGTATGTTTATGTCTGCACCTGCCTCTAGTAACATTTTGACCATATCCAAACGGCCATGGCTTACGGCCAGCATTAAAGCTGTTTGCCCATGCTGAAAACAAAATTATTTGAAATACTGATACATTTATTAACGGGGTACCCGTTAATCAAATTAAAACCCCCGATCCCAGGGTAACGGATACCCAATTGACCTAGTTCCGGGTAGGTTTTAACGGGAACTTCTATGCATATACAGGGTTCTACGGATTTAACAAAATATCAAGGTGCTCAGCAGTGTCTGGGTAATTTTAATAAAAAACTGATCTAAATACTCGATATCGGGGTTTGGAACTGGCTACCCGAACCTGGGGTACAAGCCGGGTTTTAATTCGTATGCATTACACAGGTAGGATCCAATTTATAGTTCTGGGTACCCGTGCATCTTGGAATTGAGTACCCTGGTGGTTCTTACCAACAGCCCTACTTTTTATGCATTTTTTTGTATATGCCCAGAGTTTTTGACAGCTTTACGTTTTGACCTTCATAAGTTTGCTACTCAGATTAACATTTGTTATATACGTATGTGTTGGGTGAGGAGATACCTCGAGGACAAATTTTTTTAATTCCATTATATCTTAACTGATTAGTTTTTTAGCCATCCAGCTCCAGCAGATGTGCAGTTATTACAAAAAATGTGATTTACATTCCATATAAATAAAAGTAAACATAATTTTAATAAATTGTAGATGGCAAGATAATTTTTTTTATGTTTGGTGTTTGTGAAAAAAAACACTTTGGCTTGCCATTCTTATACAGGGTGAGCCACGGTGGGTGGAGTATTAAAAGTATATGGAGAATGGATCAACCGATTGCTCTGAAATTTTGTTTACCAAGATAATCGAGTATGATCTCTTCAACTAAAATATTTTCGAAATTGCGGTGTTGCCACTTATACGTAAAACTGGCAACATCTTCGTTATTTTAAATGAAATACCCTGTATATTTTTGCATTTTTTGGATCGTCGTCTCTTTCTGAATAACTTTTGTTAATATTTCCCTATACCTATCTCAAGCCGTTTTCGAGATAATAATTCTTTTCTGAATTTATTGCCAAAAAATTTGACTTTCAGTAAATCGTGTTTTCTCCTACCTATGCAGCACTTAAAAGATAATTTTTTAGTTGCGGCTAGGCAAGGCCTGGGGGGCATCTCCTCCATTAATCAAATGTTTCGAATATCATACAGGGTGAGTTAGAGAACGCTTTCTATAAGTGACTTAGAAAAATGCACGAGTCAATTTTTTTAAATGGAATGCCCTGTATATTATTACTGATTCGGAAAGGCGATACATTTACCTATTTAAAAAGGTAATATACTCTATACCTAATGTGCACCGTTTTCAATTTATGGGCACTTTTCTGTAACCTTACCAAGAATATTAGTCTTTTGGTATATCATAACGGGTGGGCCATGAAATTTTTGTTTTGTCATTTTGTAATGACAACAGATGTTATTTTTCTAAATAAATTTGACGTTAGTGGTATTTGAACCTAATTTGAATAGCTATGTAGCACAAATATGTCAGAAAATAAAAACACAGTTTTAATTGATTTGTTTATTATCCATGGACAGTGCAATAAGATTATCAGCAGAACTTGTAGAAGATTTAATGAGAAATATCCGAATTTGCCGCAGATGAAAACAGAAAGTTTCTATGAAATCAGAGGAATTTTATAAATTTTGGTTCATCATTAAGAGAACAATAACAGTGTCAGTATTAGGAAAAATAGTAACTAAGCAGCAATAACAGGAACAAAGTCTAAGTAGCAATAACAAATAATACCAATAACAGTAATAAATATAAAAATCTTAAAAATATTGTTATAATTGTTCGAAATGTAGACCGTTAACTTCCAGATACTTTTGTATACGACGATGGACGACGTTTGTTGTCGCAGCTCTTATTTCAGCGGGGTCCAAGTTTTCAATCTCTTGAATCACTCAACGTTCTAATTCTTCCCTGTTGTGGACTGGAGTTTTATAAACTCTATCTTTAAGAGTACCCCAATGATAAAAATCTAACGGAGTAAGGTCAGGGGACCTCGGAGGCCAATTTCATGGTCCCAAACGTCTAATCCAACGATCATCGAAAAAGCGGTCCAACTCCATACTAATTTCGTGTGTACAATGTGCAGGAGCCCCGTCGAGTTGACACCAACAAGTTAAATATTTTTCAATTGACATATTATCAAGGAAGTCTTCCACAATTGTTCTAATTATATCTAAATATTTTCTGGAATTCAATTTTTTGTCGTATATGTAATATTTTATTTTGCCATTCATTAACATACAAAACACATTGAAACTAAATTTGACTTGAAAACCAGCCTCTCTAGTAACGTGAGGGTTGTCTGTGGCCCAATGGTGACGATTTCGTGTGTTACAAATCCCTTCCCTAGAAAATTTTGATTCATCAGTCCATATAATTTTCTTTAAAAAATTGAGGTCCTCTTGCATACGTACAAGTAACATTTCACAAAATTCTATTCTCTGTAGATAATCCTGAGGCATGAAAAATTGGATTCTTGTAAATTTGTAGTTATGCATTTTATGGTTTGCTAGTATTCTTCGAATGGATGAATATGGCAATCCTAAATCCCGTTCAGCACAACGTATGTAATACTGGGGATTTACATGAAAATATGCTAGCACATTGATTTCATTTACCTGGTCAGATGCCACAGATTTAGGTAAATTTCTTGATTCTCTTAATGACGAACCAAAATTTATAAAATTCCTCTGAATTCGTAAAAACTTTCCGTTGTTCATTTATGGTAAATTCGGATATTTCTCATTAAATCTTCTACAAGTTCTGCTGATAGTCTTATCGCACTGTCCATGGATAATAAACAAATCCATTAAAACTGTGTTTGTATAATTATTTTCTGCCATATTTGTGCTACAGCTATTCAAATTAGGTGCAATTATCACTAACGTCAAATTTATTTAGAAAAATAATATCTGTTAGCCCACCCGTTATGATATTGATATACCAAAAGACTAATATTCTTGGTAAGGTTACAGAAAAGTGCCCATAAATCGAAAATGGGGCGCATTAGGTATAGAGTATATTACCTTTTTAAATAGGTAAATGTATCGCCTTTCCGAATCAGTAATAATATACAGGGCATTCCATTTAAAAAAATTGACTTTCGTGCATTTTTCTAAGTCACTTAAAGAAATCGTTCTCTAACGCACCCTGTATGATATTCGAAACATTTGATTAATGGAGGAGATGCCCCCAGGCCTTGCCTAGTCGCAATTAAAAAATTATCTTTTAATTGCTGCGTAGGTAGGAGAAAACACGATTCACTGAAAGTCAAATTTTTGGCAATAAATTTAGAAAAGAATTATTATCTTGAAAACGGCTTGAGATAGGTATAGGGAAAAATTAACAAACTTTACTCAGAAAGAGACGACGATCCAAAAAATGCAAAATATACAGGGTATTCCATTTAAAATAACGAAGATGTTGCCAGATTTACGTATGTGGCAACACCGCAATTTCGAAAATATTTTAGTTGGAGAGATCATACTCGATTATCTAGGTAAACAAAATTTCAAAGCAATCGGTTGATCTGTTCTCCATATACTTTTAATACTCCACCCACCGTGGCTCACCCTGTATATGCAGGTTCAAGCATTACATCGGTCAAGTTTTTTTTTGTTTTTTTTTTTAATAACAGAAAATGAGATACGTTATTGCATTTTTTTAATACAAAAAATAGTGAAGTAAATCGACTCATAAAATATTAAAATTTAATCAAGTGGGAAGTCTACTTATAGACTTACCTGTTTAGCACGAATGTTAACATCAGCTAACTGGAAGAGCCTTCTCACAACGTTGGCATGAGTCTGTGATCGGACCTCAGCTAAGGACACTAACATAACACTCGTATATCCAGCCTTATTAGGTTTGTTGATATCACAAACTTTGGAGTCGAGTAATATAGATACGACATCAAAATTGCCATGAGATACAGCGTAATGCATTGCTGTGTTGCCACTTGAATCGCTCATATTAACAATGTACTGTAACAGCAAATTGGACATGTCTTCAAATGCATCTAAGTAATCTTCTACATCTAAGGGGTTGGCCGTTACTAAACTAGATATTTTGAACCACTCCTGCTGGACAATGTTTATAGCGCTGTGATTCTTGAGATTCTTCGAAGGGCTTTTTTGAAGGGAGTCGTTGAGAACCTTCAAAGCACCCTGCATTTCTTTACTTGGCACTGCTCTGAAAATTAAATGTCTAACGTTAATTCAATTTTGTATCGTAGTAACCTTAATTTTGATTTACTGGGGCTAGTTTTAAAATTTAAAATATTCAACTTGAAAATGCTCACCTCAAAATTTGATTTAATTTCAAACGGCTATAACTTCATTAAATATGAACTGATTTTATTCATTTTTACGAAAATTAAAAATATAGACAATTTTCTTTTTTTATAACGAATATAATGATTTCAAAGAATCGGTCTGTATAACCATACAAATTAATTCATTAAAATCATTACATTCGTTACATTTTGTGGCCAGCCAAATCTCTGGAGTTAATCGCAGCAGATTTTTGGCTTTGGGATTATTTGAAAAATATAAAGAATTATAAATATTTTTTAACCAAATATATGGTCTAGGTACTGGGTAATTGTATGTCTCCTGTTTGGTCAGATTTGGTTATGTCTCACTTACAAGTCTGCTTAAGTAAATTGTTTTTTGAATTACCAATTTTTAAATGGTATGTGGATGATATTTTTCGGAAAATACCTAAAGGAAAAAAATGAACTTTTGAATATGTTTAACAGCTTTCATGAAAGTTACAATTTACAATAGAAATTGAAAATAACAGTAGACTATCCTTTTTAGAATTTGAAATTATACAAACAACCGAAAATGTATTACTCGTAGACTGGTACCACAAACCCACTTTCTCAGGGAGATTTTTAAATTTTAATTCTCAACATTCGCTTAAAAACAAATTGAATATCACCAACAACTTAAAATACAGAGCAATTCATTTATCAAGCCCACAATTTCACAATAAAAATTTACAACTAATAATAAAAAAATCAACTTTTCAACTAGATCCTCATCTTCAGATACAAACATGTATTATAAATTACCATATGTTAAAAATCTTTCTACGAGAGTAAAGAAGGTACTATCTACGGATAAAATTAATATTGGTTTCAAGAGTGAAAATACAATAAAGAACAATTATTTTACAAATTTAAAAGTGAAAACACCAAAAGAATTACAGTCAAATGTCATTTACAAAATACCGTGCAAGGATTGTGAAAAAAGTTATATAGGCCAAACAGGTAGATAGTTAAAAACCAGAAAGAAAGAGCACATGAGAGACGTTAAAAACAAAAATAAAATAAATACATCATTACTAGAACACTGCAAATGTTTAAATCACGAATTTAATTTTGATGTAACAACAATAGTAGGTAATCTTGAAGAGAAAATTACAAAAAATGGTCAATATATAGAAGATTAAATCAGTTTATTCAAGGAAAGATATTGAGAACTTAAACGCAAGGTATTTTAATCTTATTAATAGGTTAGGTAGAAAACGACTATAATTTAAAATGTTTTATTTACAAAATATTAAACAAATAATCAGTCCTTGCTAGTATTGCAAATAATCGGTTTTTTCTCTTTTATCTATGATGGTTCTTATCCATTCTCGTGTGTTTTGTATACTTTAACGTTAAGAAAGATTCTCATTCGTGTCATTATCATTACACACTAAAGTCTGTGTATTTGTACTTATATATGATATATACACGGAAAGAAAACTATTCTATATCAAAGTAATAGATTATTCTTGAATTTTTATACTTGTCACTAGAAAAATATTACTTGGCATTATAAATTATTATTGTTTCAATAATATACCAATTGTAAACCAAGAACAGATATATTTTTGAGTTTCATAAGTCTTCAAGTCAATATAAGTTTGATTCCTTCAAGTATAAGTATGTATTAAATATACTCTTAATAGTACACTTGTTTGGAGTACTGTTAACCGTGAGAGTAAGTATAAGCACATCTTGAGGTAAATTCTTATTTAAATGTTTTTCTTGACATAAGAATACTACTCTTAGAATAAAACTACAAACAACTTTGCTGGAAGAATTATACATACTATTAATCCAATAACTGTTATCCTTGATTTATTACTTGCTAATCTCAATGTGAAGTGTTCTTTGTTGGAACAAGTGAATCGTGCAGTGGTGGGAAGTCGAAATCTATGCCTTTGTCAAACAAAGACGACATACCTTACCTAATACGCGTCATACATGTTGATTATTATGAAATAATTTATATTTATAAAGTTACACTTGAAAAAGGAGTATATGAACAGTAGGAACTGTGAAATAGAAATTGATGAGTCTACGATAGCAAGTTAGGAATTGGAGTTCTTAATTTCAATATTAGAAGGTAAGTTTAATAATTCTGGTTTTACTGCATGCAAGCTATTTTAATTATGTTATACTTTACAAGAAATGAATACACATCACTATATTGTATGTGAAAAGGTACCTATTCATCTGAAGTTTAATGATTGTGTATAGATTTCCCAAGTTATTTTCCTTTTTGATAATTTTTTGTTTGTGTATTATATACAATCTATAATCAAGATCTGCATTTTTATTGTAGTGGCATTTTATTATACAATACATATACAGGGTGACTGGTAAGTCAGCTTATTCCTTTGAGGGTGGGTTAGTAGAACTCATTTGTAATTGATTTAGAGATCTAATAGTGTTTGAGATATTTTATTTTTTTAAAATAGAAAAATAATAAAACTTTCTTTAATATTTCAGTTTCTTGCGTTAGGTTACATAGTTATGTTACAACAATTAGGTTAAACACTTTAATAAGATAAAAGTCGAGCTAAAAAACTACATTTGTGAAAAAAATTTCCACCCAATCGTACATTCATAGGAAATTATTTTTAAAACTTGATAATGTATTAAACGTGCAAATTATTTAAAAACTTCCCCACTTTATATATTACTTTTCGAATGAGGTTTATATGAAGTTTTAAAAACTATATTTTACTTCCATAAATAATACAAAAATACTAGGTATAGGTAGAGCGTCCATTGTTTTCAAATTAAAGAGATACAGGGTGTTTCAAAAAACATGTGCCATCGCTTAAACGGAGATTCTACACTCAAAAATAAGACAGATATCCCTAATTCTTATCAACACAGGTCTATTTTTGCTATGTTTCTGAGATACTGAAGTTTCATTTTTCTTTACGTTAGCTATGAAAAATATATATGCCACTGATTTTTTAGTTTTTGAAGGCCCAATTATGTAGAAAGTTAATTGTCGAAAAAATGTCACCTCTTGACGTTTTTTAGATATCGGCATCGTGTAGGAGATAAATGCAATTTTTTTAAAGTCTATTAAAAAAAGAATAATGCTATTAAGTACTCTGCATACAAAAAATTGCATTTATCTCCTACACCAAAACTAAATCTAAGAAAAATCAAGAGGTCACTTCTTTTCAGCAATTAACTGTCTACATAACTGTGCCATCTAAAACTAAAGAAGTCAGTGGTGTATATATTTTTCTTTACAAAATTAACCGGTATAATAATAAAAGTCAACATTCTGCATATCAAGTATGAAATAGCAATGGACCCATGTTGATAGTAACTATTTGTCCTATTTTTAAGTGAGAAATCTCCGCTTAAGTGATGACACGTTTTTTGAAACATATAAGGGCAAGGGAAGTTTCTAAACAAAAAAAAAAAAATAAAATATCTCAAAAACTGTTAGGTTTTGCATTATGCATTTTATAGTTAAGTCAGTTGCAAATGAGCTCTACTAACATCCCTTGAAAGGAATACAGTGACTTACCAGTCATGCACCCTGATGTGTACCTATATATAACATCTGATAGTTTTTTTTTTTGAGAATTTCGGTCAGGTATAACTAATTTTATTTTTTTCTAACGTTTCGGTTTATTACACCATCATCAGAGAACTACAATTAATATATTTTAAAAACATAGTTATGGTTATTTTACATTACAATTTACTTACACTATTAATTATTAGATATTTGTTTTAAATTTTATTACATGCTATTGGATTGTCTGTTTTAACCCAACTGAGATATTTTAATATGGTTTGTAGGCTCAGGTTGGAAATGTATACATATGATTTACTGTAGGTGTTTTGCGTAAATATTGAGTATATAATACGAAATTTTATTTCAAGAATTATTTTGTATAGGTAAGATGTAAAAATTGAATTCATGTTGTAATGTACCCCAATCATTTAATTAAGTTAAAATAGGTTTCGCTTAAATTTGATATTAACGGTCAAGAAAAGAAAAATATATACCTATATTATTAATCAATGACTTTCTGAAGTCATTGATATTAATTTATTTTCAGTGTAGGATTAAAGTTCTTTGTTCTTGCCAAAAATGCTAACATATTAATTATTATGTATTTTAGCTGCCTATTTGCAGTTTGTATATATGCAAGAAATTTTGTGAATATTTAAATGGGCTTAAAAATTTCTGTTTCATATGTACAAAACTTGTTATGCTATACCTGTTTGAAAGTTCGAGCATACTTTTCTATTACATAGTTAGCTACAATGATTTGTTTAAATTATTAATACTTTAATAACATAAATAATTGTTTTCTTGGTCAAGAAAATTAACTAATGTTGGACAATTTACTGGAAATTTCAGAAGAACAGATTATAGAACTTATTCCTCAAATCGGAAGGAGAATAAAATTCATAAAACACTTAAAAGCACATAAAGAAATAATGTGCCTTCCTGTGGTAAATTTTTGTCCATCATTTTAACTCAGCTACACTGTGCTGATGAAGACCAATTAGTCAGAAACACGTGTCCACGGTTTGCATCTTTCTGCCATTTGCAATTTATGCATTTTCCACCGTGCAATTTTTTTTTCTTTATGCGGGCGTACCCGTTAATTCATTGTTTTTTACTATATGTATATGTATATATGTATATATATATATATATATATATATATATATATATATATATATATATATATATATATATATATATATATATATATATATATATATATATCTGTATATCTGTGTGTGTGCGCGCGCGTGCGCGTGTTACATAAGTACATTAACATAAAATACTTCTTAATACCCAGCAATTTTATCTGTTTGTTTCGGTTTTATATATATTTTATGGTACCAGGAAAAACTCATAATTAATGTAAGTACTTGTTATTTTTCAAGATATTACTATCACTGCATATATAGTTTTACTAAGTGTGATATTATGTTAAAGTAGATTTTGAGATGCCCTAAAAAAAGTATATTTAAATCTTTTTTAATTATTGTTAATATATTGTAATCTTTAATATGTGTTTATATGTATGTGCATGTGTTTTGTGTATGTATATAGGTGCATATGTCCGTTTATTTATTAATTTTTTTTTATTGTTTGTTCCACATGCTATATTATATACATATTTTTTAATGTACATTTTTTACAAATTTTATACATCATAATTTTAATTAAAAAAAAAAAGTTGTTTGAAGATGAAGTTACTTTGTGAAAATCCATTTTGATTTAAAAAATTATAAACACTTAATAGTGAAAAGTGAAAATTAGACAAGTAATAAAAAGTGTTTATAATTTTTTATTATAATTTCATCTTATAGTGCCCTGAAGATGGTAATAAAATTTACCGAAACGTCGGCAAGTTGAAAAAGTAGTTTCTCTCAAAATAAGGACCCTTACCCAACAAAATGTTTCCAACTGTTATAAAGAACATTTTAATAATTTAGAAGAATTGCAAAGTAGAACAACAACAACAAGTACTATCATGATTAGAAATCTAACAAATGCTGTAAGGGGATGGTGTCATTTACTCATATCTAGTGTCTTTTTTATTTACGAAAAATTTGTTCAATGTTTTAAGATATGTGCTCACAGAAAGTGGCAAAAAAGAAATTACCTCTAAATCATGGGTAAGACCCGCATAAAGAATGCAAATCGTAGACACACGTTTTGGACTTGTTGATCCTCATCGGTATGGTGTAGCTAAAGTGAAAATATGTGCACAATTTAGTTAAACGTCACAAATAGAAACCACTAGGCTCCAATCGCACATTTGTAGCTGCAACTGGAAGATCTCGTGTTTACAGGGCTATAAGGGTTTTTCCAGTTGAAGCTACAAAAATGCGCGATTGACGTCTCTCAGTTGTTTCCATTTGTGTCTTTGACCTAAGTTGTGCCCATCCTTTCAACTTAGTTACACCGTGCCGATGAGGGGCCAACAAGTCCGAAACGCGTGTACACGGTTTGCATTCTTTATGTGGGCCTTACCCATGATTTAGGGGTAAGGCCCCTCTCTCTGTGACGATGAGAAAGTGTTATTTTTTACAGATCCTGCTCAAAAATTTTTATATCAATTAAGTTATGTATTTTTTTTTTCAATTTAAATTTTAGAGCTATGCCTGGCGATTGGAAACAGTGCAACAGTTGCACTTTTGTCATTTTGGTTTACGTTTGAAGGGTTTATACTTACTTTTTTTCTACTGTGGCTTTGTACAACGGCTGAGAAGTTAGTAGATTCAGAAGTAGGCAGTGTAATTTCTTGAATTTGAACTTTAGTTACTGAGGCTAAATTGACACCATTTTGAGCATGTGACGATGTAGAAACTTCTGTCAGCTTGAAATTCTGCTTCACTTTATCTAATGGATCAAGTTCACTAGACAAGGCTTTAGGAGATAAGTCTAATCCAGATAATCTAAAAATATAATAATATTAACACAGTGGAGTAAAATAATATACATTAATTACAAATTATATCACCTATTTATTTAAAAAAAAATTGTATTTTTAATGCTAATTCTATCTAGTTATTTATTTATTTACTTAGAAACCTTAGAATGTATAGCAAGCAGGAGCAATTTTAAATGAGGGGAAACGACCAAACATATTATTTTATCAAAAATTGTACCTTGTGAGCAAAATATGTTGGTGCATATATGAGCAGTGAGCATTTTGATTATTTGTGTCCATAGACGGCAGCATACAAGGGAAGCAAGCGAATTCTCAACTCATCGCAAAAGCAAAACAAAACTGGAAATAAACACTTTAACCTACAGCAACGCGCAGATTGTTTGGCTATCTCAAAATTCAGGACCGTTTCAC
This sequence comes from Rhamnusium bicolor, assembly GCA_029963845.1. Lineage (NCBI taxonomy): Eukaryota > Metazoa > Arthropoda > Insecta > Coleoptera > Cerambycidae > Rhamnusium > Rhamnusium bicolor. Next base: position 1,099,220 of record JANEYF010004805.1, on the reverse strand, counting down.
GCACAATTCGTCTTAAAATTGTTTAATAAGAATTCACAATTATTAAATATCTATACAAAAGTTTTATTGACATAGTGGACATTGCTAATAATAGGTTCCTTTAGCCGCGCATACGTAGTTAATTTAGAATGAGCTGAATAGATATTTTAAAAGCAAAAATTTGTCTTTAAAAACTATGTAAACTACCACCATCATGTCTAATTAACGAAAATATAAAACAAACATAAACAAGTGGAATTGGGTCCACTATGCGAAAGTCTCACACTATACAAGAAACCGATCCTGCACAAACAGACTTGTCAATAATTAGCGAACTTTACCGCGCTTGCGCCAATTGTTTAATTGATTTTTATCCCGGATTCACGTGAAAAGGGCTATGTATGTATATCGAAGACAATCAGTAGACGAAAGCCTATACAAAATATATCGCACATCTCTAATTGAATTACGAGTACATATACATATGCTAAAGCTGCAAGCCTATATGAATATTGCATTATATTTGCCATGCATAGTTTAATTTTTCTGCATTCTAAATGAAATGGCTATACTAGGCACATAGAAAAATAAATTTTAAAGAAAATATATTTAATTTAAATAATTCGTTGTTTTATATACGGGGTGTTTCAAAAAACATGCGCCAAACTACTGGTGGATATTCATCTTCTGACAAAGCTACGAAAAAATTCTTATGTTCTTAGAAGCGCCTAAATGTAGGAACGTTATCCAAGTAACGGCGCACGCGCGCCATTCGTAGTTCTTCGTAGTCTCCTCCGGTTATTGTTCAGCAAGGACCAACGAGAAGGTATAGGAAAGGAGAGGAACAGGTATTAGGTTAGATTAGGTTGTATTATTGCACAAATCTACACATCATCAGATGCTCATTGCGCATTGTTATATCTTGTACGAACATCCCTAACTACCCTTATATAAATTAATAAGATTGCATTCTTCAATAACATTAAGAATTTTTCCTTGCCCTATAAATTTTGGATGGAAAAGGGTAAGTTTTAAATAGGGTGCCTTTTACATTTGATTATGGTTACAATAACCCCTTATAATGAAACCATCCTTTCGTCATATTAAAATTATTCGGGCAAGGACTAATTCTTAATACAAGATAGATTTATTGGGGTTTAAAATAAAATAAAATAAGGTTGTGTGCCATATCCCCCATTGTTTCTTTTTTGGGGGATATGGCACTAAACCTTCTTTGTTATAATTCTTAATGTTATTGAAGAATGCGTTCGCGCTTTCCAGAGGAAACTACGAAGAACTACTATTGGCGCGCGTGCGCCGTTACTTGGATAACGTTCCTGCATTTAGGCGCTTCTGAACTTGGAGGGTCAGGTGAAACTTCTTTTCTGAGGTACAGGGTGTCAAAGTTTTTTTTTTTCAGTTTTCTTTTTTTAATAATTCAGAAACGGCTTGCATTAATTTCTGTTGCTTAAGGACCTAGTAGTAAGATATATGTATTTTGGCCATAAACAGACGTTTTATTACCACACAGGGAAATCGACCAAATAAAATGTTTTGCTAAGATGATCTGCATTATCATAACTATTATTTTTCTTAAGACTACATTAGCATTATCTAAGCATAAGAAATACTGTTTTGCTAATGAGCTTTTGCAACCTTACATCCTTGATTAATTATCCCAATAACAGTATTTATTTAAGCTAACTCAAATATTTTTTGTTTTTTTTTATTAAGGATAACGGTAAATAAGCGCCTTTAATTGAGAATGACTTTTTAGTGGTTAAAAAGCACACCTACGGTTAGTAAGCTATCTGTTAACCCGACGCACGCGTAGACGGTTTGACCCCATTAAAATATTAGAGTTGATCTTTGTTATAGGCACTCCATATAACGTTTACTGGAACTGTAACTACTTCGTGCATTTATAAAATAAAATGTTATTCGGATACTTGCAATCCTATTATTTTGCCATAGTGAAAGGTTTTTGTGAAAATGTCTTACAAGTCGAGATTAGAAAATTGGGGCCTTAAAGACTACATACGTCCAAGTATTCGAAGATATAATGACTATTTTAATTACATTTTAATATGATATTTGTCATTTTGTGTACCTAACATTACTTCTGTATACTTACGGATAATAAATCAATTATTTTAAAATATGTATCTATTATTTATTAGTCCTTTGTATCCTCAAGTGGGTGAGGTACCACTATAAAAACCTTCCGAATCCTAAGGTATTGTGCGCGCCGAAGGGATGCATGGCTGAGGGGAAGCTTAGTCACTAGCGACAACACTCGGGGCACAGGCGAACCCCGTTTTATATAGCCTTCCGTGTCCACCGGGGCTCTGGGCACGGTGATCAAATACTTCCCCATTACTCGTGGGATCATTTATGAACCAAGATAAAATAAAAAACACACCTTCGGAAGGAGGTCCTGCAAAGGAGGATCCACCGAAGAGACTCTCCCTGGGCAGCCAGAAGGAAGCTCCGGAAGAATAAACAAAGAGAAGCTGGGGGGAAAACAGGACCTAGGCCTAAACAGCCAGGGGGCGTTAGTACTCCCAGCACAGATCAACCGGGGGACGAGTAAACAACCTCAGGGGGTGACCCAAAGTCGGGCGTTAAACGCGGCCGATCCGAAGGAAGCACCCCTGAGGGACTAAAAGGGAAGCCAAGAGGGGCAAAAGCAACAAAGACCAGGGAACCTCCTACGCGGCAGCCCTTGCTGACATTAAAGTAGCCATAATACCACATGGCTACCCCGAGACGTCCTTGAGTGCAGATCAGGCGGATCTCGTGAAGAACGCCTTGATTGAAGCTCTAGATGACGTCGTCGAGGGGCAACAACCCCCGAGATTTTCGAGGGTAAACCTACGAGGGGGCTTTCTTCTTGCCTCCTGTGCTGACCAAGCGACCAAGGACTGGCTGGCGCAGGTGGTGGAGAAGTGTATACCTTGGGAGAGTGCGAAACTCAGCGTCTGTGACGCCAAGGACGTACCCAAACCCATCAGGGCAATGGTGTGTATTCTGGGGCCGGCACATTAACCGGAAAAAACATTCAAGCGCCTGAGGGTACAAAATTCAGGGCTCCATACGGACACCTAGACAGTCGTCGATAGGAAGCCCGATCCAAAGGGACAACAACTAATTCTCCTGATGGATGAAACATCATGGAAGAAGGTAGAGGCACTCCATTGTAAACCCTACTTCAACTTGACCAGGATCCTTTTTAAGGCCTTGGACAAAAAGAAGGAAGGGGAGCAAATGGAGGTTGACGACCCGAGGCCGCAAGAAGAACTCGGGGCGGAAACGGCGAAAGAGGAGGACCAGCTGCGACTCCCAACAGCGCAGGAACAATCAACTCGATAATGCAGGTAAGTATACATCACTGTAAAGCAGCTTCGGCAACATTGCAGCGATACATATTGAAATACAATATAGACATAGTACTGATACAAGAACCTTGGGTTTACAGGGGGAAGATCAAAGGATTGAAGGTGGGACAAGACTGGGAACTAATCAGCCCAGGAGGGGACCACCCAAGAGCTTGCATTATAGCAAAGAAAAACAGTAATCTGCTACCAATGTGGGGACTCTGTACGAGAGACCTAATGGTGGCAAGAACCAATATCGAAATGGAAGGGTTAATGAAATAGCTGGTAATAGGATCTGCATACCTTCCTTACGACCAAGCAGGCCTGCCTCCAACGCAGGAAGTCAAGGAACTGGTACAACAATGCGAGGCCAGTAATGTACAACTCATTCTATGCTGCGACGCCAACGCACACCACATTATATGGGGGAGCACAGGAAACAACATCAGAGGTGAGGCACTCCTAGAATTTATAATTAGTAATAAACTAGAGGTAGTAAATCGCGGAAATGAACCAACCTTTGTAACAGAAACAAGGCGGGAGGTAATCGATATTACTATCGTAACACAATGTGCGGGACGAGTGATTAATGAGTGGAACGTGTCCCAGGAACCATCACTTTCGGACCACAGGTACGTAAGATTTAAGTTAGAAACACCGCCTGAAGGAGTTAAGATGAGCAGAAACCCAAGAACCTGCGACTGGGAGCTCTACAACGAAATCCTAGAGCAGGGGTTGAAGGACTGCCCATCGAAACCTCATACACCGGCGGAAGTAGAATATCTGAACGACTTCATAACATCAGCAATAAAATCAGCCTTTGAAGAAAGCTGCCCCCTGAAAGAGAGAAGAACAAAACGAGAGACCCCTTGGTGGAATCACGAACTCTCATCCAGGAGGGCAGAAGTTCGAAGGCTATTTAACCAGGCGAAAAGAACTGGAAGATGGGAGGTATACAAAGCCGCCAATCTGAAATACGTATATGTCATAAGAGATGCTAAAACAAAACATGGAGGAAGCAGTGCGAGGAGATTGAAAGTACTCCAGAAGCAGCTAGACTCCAGAAGATCCTGCAGAGGGACAACCAAGGTAAGATTGGATCACTGCAGAAACAACAGGGAGGCTACACAAATACTAAGAAGGAGACTCTAGATTTACTTCTAGAGACACACTTCCCGGGCAGTGTGACCATTCCACAACACAACAACGGTCCAACAGAAGAGATACCAAGGAGAAGGGCGTCAAAGGAGGACTGGAAACTCGCCAAAGAAGTTATAAATATAACAAGGCTTGAATGGGCGATTAACACTTTCGAACCATACAAGTCACCAGGAGTGGATGGAATATTTCCAGCACTACTTAAACAAGGAATGAAAAAATTAGCAACACCCTTGTGCACACTATTCAGGGCTAGCCTAGCCCTCGGATATGTGCCAACTGGTTAATAAGCATAATTGTAGATTTTGGGTATCAGAAAATCTCAGAAATTTCCCTCAGTATGTCAGATCCTCTCCAAAAGTTACTGTTTGGTGTGCGGTATCAAAACAAAAAATTTACGGTCCTTTTTTTAACAATCCAATGGTCAATACCCCATCATATTTGGACATGTTAGAAAATTTCTTTTATCCGCAACATTGAACAGGATAATTTGTTGAGGACAGTCTATTTCCAACAAGATGGTGCTATGCCTCATTATGCTATAACTAGAAATTCCCTGAATGCCACCTTTGGAAATCGTTGGATAGGGAGGAGGTCCTACAGCATGGCCCCCTCGATCCTCAGAACTCACAGTTCAAGATTTTTTTCATATGGGGGTATGCGAAAGACAGGTGTTGTAGCCCTATGCCACACAATTCAGAACAACTTCATGCAATTGTTAATAAACTAATTTGACGTTTACAAATGAGGTCTTTTATTTCCATAGTCTACTTTGTGAATCATTATTTTTTTTCGTAGCATTTCGATAAAACGCAATATTCATTTTAAAAGCTTATAAAACCATCACTCTGTATAATTTCCATGACAAATATGGAATTTTCGGAAAGGGGAAACAATGAACTTTCCAACTGTGAAAAATATACAGCGTGGTTCATTTGAAATAACAAAGTTGCCTTATCCCCGAAAATACGATGTCATTTCCGGTTAAACCGGAAGTGAGCTAAAAAGACGGATACTCAGGAAAAAGCTTATCAAAATTAGAAAAATACTGGCGAAATCGCATTTTATTATCTTAACTAGTTCAAAAGTTATATAGGTTTAAAAAGGGTCAAAATATAATGGGGCACCCGGTAGAAAGAAATTTAAAAAATATTAATAGGGAGCAATTCTACCTAGTCATTAAATTGTTAACGTCTTTAATCCAAGTTTAAAATTAATATAACGAAGCATTCGGAATGTGTAATGAGAAACTTACCTTGAAACCGGCGAAGTGGGTGCAGTTTTCTCAGTAGGCGATGAATATATTTTGGTATAAGTATCCTGCCGTCTGAATTTCCTATTTTCTACTGGCGTGGTCGGTAATTGTGGCCTAGGAATCCTAGAAGGCGTAGGGCTACCTCCTTCTTTTTTCACGCTACCTTTAAGATCGTCTTTTTCGCTGTCGCATTTCACACAAACCGTCATCTCCGTTACTGTGTTACAACCGAAGTCGTTCGTATCAGGTTTCGCTTCTTTTGCTTCACAAGAAACATGTCGTTTAGGTAACACAAGATCTAAAGTATCGGTGACTTTGGAAACTGATCGACTTTCGTACTGCGTATTTTTTTCTAACACTTTCAATTCATGCTGACAAGATTTTGTAGACGTTTTTGTTTTAAGGTCGGATTGGCAGCCTCTGCTGATGTTATTTGGCTCGTACTGGGAAGCTGTAGTTCGAGTTCTCGCAGAAAAATTCAATCTGTCATCTCCCAAATTAAAAGACTTACTTCGGGACGTTAGCGATGCTAGAGATATTGAAGAAGTATGCGTGTCCTCGCTGGTCTCCGGACCTACTGCTACAGATCTTTTAAAAGCGTTGCATTTTTCACAAATAATATCATCTATAGTATCATCGCTACAGCCTATTGAATAGCATTCGACGTATTTTTGTACAGAAAAATCTGAAATTTTCGGTATAGCCAATACACTTACGTGATTCACGCTTTTCTTTATTTCTGCCGTTTGGGAGTAACCATTAACTTTTGGAATTTGTGCTTTCTCTATTTTTAACTGTATACCAACGTCCCTCTTATCTCTCGTCGCCAGAGTTTGAGTTACTTTGTCCAACAATAATTTTTTGCTAGAGTAGCTGTTCATTAGATTTTGGTTGTTTAAGAATTTGACTTTCTCTTGCAGCCACTTATCAGCAAATTCGTATTCAAAAGTGGCCGTTGAAACACTTTTGGTATTGGGGTTTTGGTGCCCCACTCCAATATTTCTGGTAAGAACGCCACACATTACACCAAAATCTTTTCTAGGTGGCGGTGGAGGCGGTTCTTTTTTAATGAGGTTGTCTAAGCTGTCGACATGCGTAAAAGATAGGGATCTTTGGCGGTTGTACTGGGATTGGAGGTAATTTGCGTTTAAGGTATTTAGTCGTGCCATCTCTTCTGACTTCAGACGTAAGATTAAATGCTTGTTTTCTTCCCGTAAGTTTGATAACTGCTCCTGATTAAAACAAAAATTAAAATAACTCCTGTAGTACTACAATCCAAAAGATTTGTGTCTTAGGTCCATCCGTCTCAAGTGGTCCAGAAAACAACTGATTGGTTGCTTGACCATTTAAAAAAACATATTTTTTTGTGTGATACATTAGGTCCACCGCGAGGGATATTCAGCTCTGCATTTCACAAAAAATGAAAAAATAGCCCATTCGTGGGCCACTGTAATAAAAAAGGGACAAATATCAAGGCCCAACCCTAACATATGTATTTGCAAAAAAATTAGGCCTCATAGTTTAACCCTGCTTATCAGAAATTTAATTTTTTTTTAAAAAACATAAGTTCGGGATGAAATTTAGCAAATGTCTAGAGTGTGCCAAAAATAATGGTTCTTGTTCCAGATCTCTACGACTAACCAGAACGAAAATACGGAGTTTTCCGTAAATCTCTAAAAACGAAAAAAATTGACCCACAACATAAGACAAAAACGACCGGCATTTTTAAACGGGGTAATATAAAATTAAGATAATATTGATTTTGAACTATCAACATATAGGGGGCATCACACAAACAATTTAGTTTTTAAAAATGGTCATACAACCAGTGCTAGGGACCACTTGATATGGATTGACACTGATCCTCCTGAGTTTGACATTGACATCACAAAAACAAAAATGAAAATTAAAAAACAAAATAATCTGTTTATCTTTTTTATGAAAAAAATTATGACAACCACATACTAACAATATCAATATTGTAAATATTTTAAAAATAAATTACTTGATAATATAGTAAAATTAACAGATGAATATCGTGTTATTCTTTATACCACTATCTTTTTTTTTTTAATAAAAAAAATTTTAACTGCGTAAATACTGTAAATTCACGAATTGTAAATATTATGTTTCGCAAATAAACAAAAATCCATATTTCGGATGTGGTTTAACTTTGGTTTCTGAAAACAGACAATTTGTTTTTGAAATTTAAAAATACCTTCATGGTGCGCAAAACACATCATCAACACCATTTGTAAAATGTAATTCTTTTAATTCAGGTTCACATATACTTAATAGGTTCTGTAGCAACACTCCTGAATAGGTTTATTTTATTATTTAACACTATTACAAAAATTTCGTGGAAATCAGTATACCTGGTGTAAATGAAAAGTGGCTCACCCCCTCTATTTTCATTATTTATGGAAATAAATTGTAGAAATTTTAATATGTCGTTATACACAAAATTGTATTAGAATACGGTATTTTCAATTTTTATGCAGTTCCGGTTTTCTTGGGAAATTACCCCAACTTTTTTTATTTTAAATGGAACTATACGGGGTGCGCTTCCTAAAACTCCCCAGACTCATAACTTTCTTATTTTTTAAGCGACGACCATGTTGTACACATCAAATTGTAGATATTTTTAAAGCCTTTAAACATACATACAGGGAGATTTAAAAAAAACAATTAAAAATTGTTACGAAAAGAAAATTAATTTCCTTGAATATTTTTTTACCTCACCCTGTACATAAACTGTGTTAATGTTTTCTTATAAAGGTTTTAATTAGCTTCAATTTATGTTATTTATTACATCATATTCGAAATTCTTTTTTGGTTTAAGTAAAAAACACTCTTTTCGATTCCAAACTGATTTTTTTTAAATAAATTTGAAAAGAACACTTCTATGCTTTATTTGTAAAACACATATAAACAATACTTTTTCTGACATATTTGCATAAACCTCCTCACTTTTGAGGAGGTCTGTATTATTTCTCTTAGATTTAATAAATCAACCATCTTTGGTAGTACTCATTTACATTTTTAAAGTTAGCCATGGAAGTTTTGATATGTCATATTCAAACAAAAATCAGAGTTGTGTCAATTTGTTTGCAGTTAAATATTAATTCGCCCATCACTTGAGCAACAAATTGTCATTTTGAATTTTGAACAATATTTGTAATGCAATATCCTTTCTGGTACATTTTAATAAAAGCTTGTTTTTAAAAATATTTTCTTTTGTTTCTTGTTGCTGTTTTGTTATATGTCTTTTGCAAATAATGCATACAATTATTATTTACATTCTTTTCAAATTTATTTAAAAAAAAAAATCAGTTTGGAATCGAAAAGAGTGTTTTTTACCTTTTTCTCTAAAACCAAAGAGAATTTCGAATATGACGTAATAACATAAATTGAAGTTAATTAAAACCTTTATAAGAAAACATTTACACAGTTTATGTACAGGGTGAGGTAAAAAAATATACAAGGAAATTAATTTTCTTTTCGTAGAAATTTTTAAAAGAATTTTTTTTTAAATCTCCCTGTATATATGTTTAAAGGCTTTAAAAATATCTACAATTTGATGTGTTCAACATGGTCGTCGCTTAAAAAATAAGAAAGTTACGAGTCTGGGGAGTTTTAAGTGGCGCACCTGTATATATTTTTACATTTTTTTAATCTGGTGAATTCTGAATATAACATACATTTCTCTTTGATTTTTTATTTATTTCTTTTTTTAACGAAAATTTTAATTTTTAAATTAGAATGCTGTGATTTACAAAAAAATGTTTCTGACGGGGTTTCTCACTATTGCAAAAATTGAATTACTGTTTTATGATAAATACTCTCGTACATAGGAGTCTTCAAAGGTGAGAAAATCCGATTTTCTAAAAAATGCGTATTTGTCAAATTTCAAAATGGTGGCTCATCACGATATTTAGAAAATACATCTTTTTACGATTACAGTGATACCCATAACTTAGCAATTCCATAAGAATTCACAGGAGAAAAAGCAAAATTCTTCTAAATAAATAGGTATTATAATGCAATTCACAAAACTATTTTTTAGAAAAACAGATTTTCTCACTTTTCAAGATTCCTATGTAAGAGAGAAAACAGTAATTCAATTTTTGCAATAGTAAGAAACCCCGTCAGAAACATTTTTTGTAAATCGCAGAACTCTAAATCAAAAATTAAAATATTCGTTAAAAAAAAGAAATAAAAAATCAAAGATAAATGTATACTGTTATATTTAGAATTCACCACAGATTCCAAAAATGTAAAAATATACAGGGTACTCCATTTAAAATAAGAAAGTTGGAATAATTTCCAGCGAAACCGAAAGTGCATAAAAATTGAAAATACTGCCTTCTAATGCAATTTTATGCGTATAACAACATACTAAAATTGCATCAATTTATTTCTATAAACAATGAAACGAAGGGGGTGAGCAACTTTTCATTTACACCCGGTATATTTTGTTATTCCGCCGCTTCCTTAATTTTCTGGATTTTCAGTGTTATACTAGAGCTCGGACGGAGGTATTGGTTTCCATCAGCTTAATGTCACCACCTTCCGAGATGCTCTCTTCTGGCATGCCTCATTACAAACAGTGCTAGAAAGAGATCATCTTGGAAGGTGGTGACTTTAAGTTTATGAAGATTATACATAGACATAAACACCACAGAAATTAAACAACCCTGAATCCACAACCGAAGCTGCACGGACGAGTGTTACATTTATGAAAAACGCGGACACATAATCATTCCCACCGACATTGCCAGTGCCGATGGCGAGACTCAAACCCGTAGGACGATGGAGAGATTATCTAGTCACACCTGCCATCGCGTGCTCTAGTCAACTACTCCACCAAGCCGGTGCAGACCTGAAGTATACTATTTACTCGCGTACTGCACCCATTACAAGTGCTCTTACTATACTCCATTCATTCATATAAGCATATAAAAAATTGTCTACCTGGGCTCGCAGAGCGACCCTTTATCGACCTTCAGTCGTGCATAGTTCTCTAACATAGGCGCGCGTGCAATATAAATACACAAAATGTATTTATATAACATCGCACGCCTATGCCAGAATTTTGTATGTGCTTATATGATATAAATGGACTATAGTACTTGCATTTACAGTACGCAATCATTTATTGGCAACTAAGTAGAGTGACTGGTCTATCCGGTGTAAAACGTGCCCTACAACATTTCTTTTTGCATCCGTCATTTCAACTGTTTTTCTCATTCTTTAGTTTTTGTTTGTTGAGCACCCATAGTGGAATATTACAGAGACTGAACATATTAACACTGCATATGGAAACTCATTTTTTATTTCACTAAACTAAAATAGTCTCAGCAATAGCGTGCAAATTCGACGTTGAAAGGTTACCGTCTGCCAGTCGGTAATACAAGAGGCCATATGAGTACCACACTTTTTCTCTTTTGAAATTTTTGGATGGCGGCCGGATACGGAGGGGGAAATTTTTTTTTTTAATTGAATGGTTATTTGTCCACATAGGTAATTAGTTTATGTATAAAACCCTAAAAAAACCCTAACCTTGGCTGGCAGACATTTTTGCCAAATTTAACCTCAAACCACCCCTCACAGGGTTAAAAAACTTCAAATTTTTCGTATTTTCTACTGTAATAACAATTCCAAAGGACGTCTTTTAATATTTATAAGAAAAAGTACAGACACGAAAAACTGAACATTTTTAACTTTAAGGGGTAGTTTGGGGGGCTAAATTTGGCTAAAATGTTTGCCAGCCAAGGTGTTAGGGTTTTTTAGTGCCTTGTGAACCATAAGCTGGCTAGGCAGACGTTTTTTTTAATTTTAACTATTTTTTATCAACATTTCAAATTTGGATCCATTTTTCGCCACTTTGATGGCAAATTGCTCAAAAACCGACCGATAGAAATGTCTGCCACTATAGTACAGTACTGTACACATCAAAACAAACATTTTGCGCTAGGTTTAGTCTGGTAACTAAACTTTTTTTTTCAATTTCCGGTTACCGCGCGCAGACCGGAAGTTTTGTCTGCCAGCGTAATTGGGGTATGTGGAGTACACATACTAACTATCTATGCGGACAAATATCGGTTCCCTCCTTCCGTATTCGGCCGCCATACCAAAAATTTCAAAAGAGAAAAAAGTATGGTACTCATATGGTCTCTTTGATTACCGACTGGCAGACGGTAACATTTCATCGCCGAATTAGCACGCTATGCTTAGACTATAACCGTAAACGTTTTTGTCAACTATACAAATTCGTAGAAGGCAGGCAGATGCCACAAACACAACAACTGACTCATGTACCGTAAAATTTTAAATCTCGAAATCGATCGATGTTTTAAATGTAAGCGGCTCAATGCAATCGCAGTACACTTGACACTGTTACTATACATGTGACATACGCACACATCGAGCCATAAAAACAGACTGCTTGAATTTGTGATGAACTAGGTTCACAAATCATTCGACTCGCACAATTAAAAATCCAAATACCTTTTCAGTGGGTTCTATCCAATTAATATGATCGGAACGAACTTCCATTTAGCCATTTTTTGATGGAGCTCGAATAGCAGTCACCTCCTCGCGGTGAGCTCTGGGTTATTTTGACTTATTTTATTATTCTATTAAGTCAAAATAAGCAAAGAACTGCTAATAATATATGAAAAGAAATAAAACGGAAAACTTTAATTTTCACTCAAATTAACTGCCCCAATATACAGGGTGATTCAAGAAAATGTCGAAACAAACGATACGATATCTTTAACGCAAAGATAAAGCAACAAGTTTAAATGAATATTTTCGTAAACCTCACCGTTATCGAGATATAAATAAAGTGTTAAACTTTTATTTAATTTTTTTTTCAATCTTCTCATAAACGATTTCCGTTAAATCATCAAAATTTGTAATAGTTCATTAATTTTCAATAACAAAGTGCGACACGATTGTTCGTGTCAAAATGTTACAACAGAGATTTTTGTAGCAAAATTAACAATTCTGAATATTAAGAAAAATATTGTAAATCGTCAGAGGCGTATCAAATATTTTTAAAAAAGTGCATAGGCACATTGTTCCATTTCTACTACACGTTTTTCACATTTTCTGAAACACCCTGTAGATTATTCAAATTTTATTCGGTTATATAATGAACGATTAACACATATTTTTTAAGGTTGTTCGCTGTCCTTTTTCTGATATTAGTAAAACTAAAGTAGATATTATCTTTCCTCAAACTTAGAAGTCACTTTGCATTATACACTCAGTTCCAAAAAAAGTGACGCACTTGATTTTTGACCTAACTTTTTTCCTTTTTTTTTTTTTTTTAAAACCAGTGGGTCGATTTTTAATTTTTTTTTATTTGTTGGTAGGTAATTCCTTTGTCTTTCAAAAAAAAAAAAATAAAAAAGAGGTGGAAATTTTTTCAAAGCCTCCTGGATGGTAGTGGAAAAACTCGAACCATGTTTTTTTCTTAATTTTTGACTCACCCTGTGTGTTAATCAAGTAATGGTATAGAAAGTGCTTACACTCTGTATGAAAGACGCTTCTTTTAGGAGCATTTTGTGTTTTTATTCATTGATTTATCTCTAAAATTGTCCGAATTACAGCTTTTTTGCTGAAACCTTGCGTATACCCACAAATTTATTTCGTTGTAGGATCACATTGCCTTTAAAAAAACAATTGCCGTTGCCATAGCAATTAATTTGTTGTATGCCTCCATATTTGACTCTTTGTCGTTGTGTCATTAATTAAGTTTCATTAAAAAAGTTTTAGAGACTAAAATTACATAAAATACCTCAAATAAATCCTGAACAAGTAGCAAGATTAGTTGCTTTAGTAAACGATGGGCGTAGTAAACGTTACGCCGCTCGTGCAGTGGGAGTCCATGAAGCAACTGCTCGTAGAGCGATCCGCAAGTACGAACAAACAGGAAGCGCTGCTCGAAGGGTGGGTTCTGGTCGCCCTCGAAAAACTTCTCCAAGAGATGATCGCTTCTTGAGATTGCGGATATTACGGGACCGATCAAATGCTGCGGTAAATGTTCAGCAAGATCTTCGCCGAATTCGTGGTGTTGCAGTAAGTAAGCAGACGGTATGTAGACGTCTAAAAGAAGTTCATTTAAAAGCTAGGAGACCTGCAAAAGGTCCTAAATTATTGCCCGAACATCGTGCTGCTAGAAGAAATTTCGTTCAAAATTATGGAGAATGGATTATTCCTGAATGGTCGAATGTCTTGTTTACGGATGAGTCAAGGTTTTGCCTTAACATGGTGGATGGAAGAAAAAGAGTGTGAAGAAGGATTGGTGAAAGGTTTAATCAGAATTTAATAACAGAATGCGAAAGTTTTAATGGTGGGTCGGTTATGGTGTGGGGAAGGATATCAATGAATGGAAAGACACCCCTTCATGTTTTTCCGGTGAGGCGGACGTTGACAGGCCTAATCTACATTGACATTTTACAGCAGTATGTCTTACCTCATGCAGAGTTAGTGGGCAATAATTTTATATTGATGCGGGATAATGCCCGACCACACACCGCAGCAATAGTGCGAAACTTTTTAGAAGCTACGGGTATCACCACATTACAGTGGCCTGCGAGAAACCCCGATATGAACCCTATAGAACATTTGTGGGATGAATTAGGGAGAAGGGTACATTCTCGCGAGAGGCCTCCGGAAAGTCTCGCAGAAATGGCAGATGCATTAGTGGAAGAATGGGATCGTATACCAATGGAAACGATAAGAAACCTAATTTCCAGTATGCCGCGTAGATTAGAAGCTCTTAGAGTTGCTAGGGGTGGCAATACATGGTATTAAGCAGTTATCCCAGTTTATAATTTTGTGTTTAATAAAAATGTTTTTTAAAATTCATATCAGTTTATTTCACTACAAAACTGTTTCTCGATAAATTCAGAAAGTTGGCAATACGCAAGGTTTCAGCAAAAGAGCTGTAATTCGGACAATTTTAGAGATAAATCAATGAATAAAAAAACAAAATGCTCGTAAAAGAAGTCTTTCATACAGAGTGTAAGCACTTTCTATACCATTACTTGATTAACACACAGGGTGAGTCAAAAATTAAGAAAAAGACATGGTTCGAGTTTTTCCACTACCATCCAGGAGGCTTAGAAAAAATTTCAACCTCTTTTTTTTTTTGAAAGACAAAGGAATTACCTACCAACAAATAAAAAAAAAATCTACCTACTGGTTTTTTAAAAAAAAAAAGGAAAAAGTTAGGTCAAAAATCAAGTGCGTCACTTTTTTTGGAACTGAGTGTATTACGATTCTTTTCAATATTTGCGACCGTTGCAACCTTTCACCTTTGTCTCTCCTAATTTATATCATACAACATTGCATGTGGGGTCCATAATAATAGTCATATTACCCTGCCAACATTGATAATAATTATTGTCGGGTATTTACGAAAGGTCTGTCGGAACAACCTGGAATTACATCTGTCCTTGTTACTACCAGAGCATTCAGTGCTACTATTTATAATGCCCCTTATTTTTAAAAATTCCTCATGCGGGTACCAGGTACCGTTACTTTTATATACTAATAATTTATAATAATATATATATATATTAACTAATTATTGTATGAAGTCAGTCTATTCAATATTATCTGTTGCGGGCACAGTTCTCTTCAGCGGAAAATATCCGTAATTATTCTACGATTTGTGGCTAGCAATTATTGAGTTTTGTTCTCATGGCTGGAATAAAAAATTGTTCATACAAATTTTATTAGTGGCCGATACTGCTTCAGCCCATATAACAAACAATTAACCACACATACTCATATGTATAGTAGTCAATAATAATAATAATATTCATATAAAAAGTTGATTGAAGATGAAGTTACTTTGTGAAAATCCATTTTGATTTAAAAAATTATAAACACTTTTTATTACTTGTCTAATTTTCATTTATTTGTTATTTTACAACTAGTTTCATCCTATTCGGACATTTTTAAGTAAACTAAATTATATACAAATTTTACTTTCATTTAAATATAAACTGAACTGAATAGAAGGATGGGTCACTTTATGGTTGATAATATAATTCAAATTTGTACAGATGTTATGTCTTTAAATGCAGGGGTTTTTTCAAGATAGTAAATTATATTATGGTGTGATTTTTATTAGCAGCAGGTTATCTGAATAAGTTTAATAACGGGGAATTATTTAAATCTATTTGGTCGTTTAATATATTGTAATTTTTATTCCTATTTAATTTATTAATTTCTAGCACTTCTAATAAATTAAGTTTTTTACTTTTCCCACAAATATGTAATATTTTAGGTTGATGGTCATCAGTTATTGTATGACCAGAATCTGTTAGGTGTTTATAAAAGTTGGAATGTTGTTTGAGTGTGTGAATATGTTCTCTATATCTTACTTCGAACGATCTACCTGTTTGACCTACATATGAGGCGTTACATTTTGGGCAATCTAACCGATATACATCATCACATTTTTTTGAGATATCAGTTTTTTGTTTTGCATTGAAAATATATCTGCCTATATTTTTGTTAGAACTAAAAGATGTTTTAATATTAAATTTGGAAAAAGTATTGCTAATTGAATAAGAGAGTTGATTTGAATATGATAATGAAATGTATGTTTGAACTTTTTCTCGTTAATAGTGCGATAAAGTTCTTTCAAGAGAGGCTTATTTTGTTTTTTGTAGATTAGATTGTTGATTATATTTTGAGGGTACCCGTTATTATGTGCTATAAGTCTTATTGTGTCTAATTCTTCTTTTAAATCTGTCTCAGATGAGGTAAGCTGAAGGCTCGGTGTGTCATAGATTGATATGCGGCTAATTTGTGGGAGATAGGGTTATAGGAATTAAAGTGTATAGTGGCGTCTGTAAAAGTTGGTTTGCGGTAAATGTTATAGGAAAATGATGTTTTATGTCTTTTTATAGTTAAGTCGAGAAAGTTTATTGATTTATTATCTTCTCTGTTTCTAAGGTAAAAGATATATTATTATGTGTGTTATTGATAAAATCGAGGAATATTTTTAATTGTCTGTCTGTCCCTTTAAAACCTATTAGGATGTCATCAACGTACCTGTACCAAAAGATAATATGGTTTTTTGATATTGGAGAATCCAATATAGTTTTTTCAAGATTATCCATGAATATATCGGATAAAAAGGGGGCTAAGTGGTGAACCCATAGGAAGCCCTGTTTTTTGTATAAAGATGTCCTCATTAAATTGGAAATAATTTTGATCTAAACACAACTTGAATGTTTGTATTATTTAATTTTTTAATTTTGGGATAATTTTGCATTTTTCTAGAATATTTTAAATTAAAGGAAGACATTCGAAAGGAGGGATATTAGGAAACATATTCGACACATCAAACGATACTAATTTTATAGTAGTTGGGGTCAATATTTAGTCTGTTTAATTTTACTGTTAAGGCTAAGGAGTTATTAATTGTATTCTAATCAGTTCAGTTTATATTTAAATGAAAGTAAAATCTGTATATAATTTAGTTTAGTTGAAAATGTCCGAATAGGATGAAACTAGTTGTAAAAAAAACAAATAAAGTGAAAATTAGACAAGTAATAAAAAGTGTTTATAATTTTTTAAATATTCATATACTTTTTATGGGGATTTTTATTCTTTTTTATTATTGTTTTGCTTGGCATTATTCCCAATAAGTTGCACCTTCCTGAGTTTTACAGCTCATCCGACAAGCTGGAAAGTATGACGGTAGTTGTCGCCCTACAATCCGGCTGTCAAATCCCTAACATCCAAACATTCCTAATTAATTTTAAATTGGTAATATCTATTTTATGGTTATTTTCAAACGCATGTTGGGCAACACTAGATTTATCTATTCTACCATATTTGAGATAAGTCATATGATCCTTGAATCGAGTTTGAATTGATCATCTAGTTTGTCCAACATACTTTTAATTATAGTCCTTACAGCTAATTTCGTAAAAACCCGACTTTTCGTTTTTGTTTTCAATTCTGTCTTTTGGATTGCCTAAAAGTTGTTGTAAGTTATTTTCCCATAAATAAACCACTGTGATACCTATATCTTTAACTGTCTTACCACGGGTAAATCGAGAATCGTATGAAATCGATACATATTTCGGATTTTCTCTTTCATTTTGAAAAGTTGAGTAATTTCAAGGTGTTTCCAATTGATTTTATCAACTAAACTTACAGAATATCCGTTACTAACAGATACATCCTTAATTAATACCTTTAATTTTTCAAACCTCTCCTTATTGAGGGGAAAGCTTAATAGACGATGAACTAGAAAATTACATTTTATGTTGAGTAAAATGGTGAGGGTCCTTAGGGATATATCTTGAAGTACTGGTATCATTTCTGTATACAGTTTGACCCACTTGAACGCGGGACACCCCCATAAAATTTGTATTTATCGTCCGATTTTGACTAACTTTTTTTTTGATTATAGAGCGGGAAAAACTGTACTTTAGAACAAATGTCACATTTTTTTTTACAAAAACCAAGGCCTTCTGTGTAATTTTTTAGGGATGAAAATTAAAGAAGTCGTATTAGCTATTTTTTTTACAAAAAATCTGAGTACAACACTAGATTAAGCGCCCTCTAAAATGGACATGTCAGTTATTTTTGACGTTTTATTCCATGGCTTGCTTCATCAGAAGAAATAAGTTCATAACAAGAACGTGATTTTTAATTTTACCACAGAATAATTAATATGCAATATTTTTTTATGAAATTTGGTCCATGTCCATTTCAGAGGGCGCTTAATCCAGTGGTGTACTCAGGTTTTTTGTAAAAACTAGCTAATACGACCTTTAATTTTCATCCCTATAAAATTACGCAGTAGGTTTGGTTTTTTATAAAAAAAATATGACACTTTGTCCTAAAGTACAGTTTTTCCCGCTCTACAATCCAAAAAAAAGTTAGTCAAAATCGGACGATAAATACAAATTTTATGGGGGTGCCCAGCTCTCAAGTGGGTCACACTGTATGCCAAATTCTGACTTATTCTCACTATCTCTAATTATTAATACATCTAAAAATGGTAGTTGTCCAGAGTTTTCAATTTCATATGTGAATTTAACTGATGCGAAACGATTGTTTAATTTAGATACAAAGTTATCAATAATAGCGACTTTTGTATCATACACTGCAAAAATATCATCCACATACCTAAGCCAAACCCTGGGGAACTACTCAAATTCTTCTTCTGCTTCCGTCTCGAGTCTGTTCATGATGAGACTGGCAATGAATGGTGATAAAGAGTTACCCATTGCTGTTCCTTCATGTTGTTCGAAGAAATTATCGTTGAATCGAAAACAATTTTGTTTCATGCAAAGTTTATTGAGTTGAGGATATTCTTTTACTACATCTTGACTGAGATTGTTTAATTCCTTAAGGTAGTCCAAGGTCTGTGGTATCGGAACACTTGGAAGCAATGAACAAACGTCAAAGGAGATCAAAATTTCACCCTCTTGCAACTGAATATTTTTCACCTTAATAAGGAAATCTTTGAAATTAACCACAGAGAAACTAGGTGGTGCAGGTAAATTTTCGAAATCTTGTGTTAACTATTTTGATAGGTGGTAAGTCGGCGATCTGATTGCTGAAATAATAGGACGTAGCGACTTTCCTGGTTTATTATAGTCACGGACGGGTGGTCCTACACCACCTTGTGACTATATGTAGTTTATTTTACAATTATTGTATTTTTAACAACATTATATTTTTACTACTTTTCGTAAATAAACTACATTATTATTATTATTATATTATTATGTATCTTAGGCAAGTAGTACAATCTAGGTACACTTGGGTTAGATACATGTAACCTCCTATTTAAAGCTGGAGTGATAAGGTTATTGCAAGTACATTTCTTATTTCAGTAATCATTTTTGGTAATGGTTTCTTAGAAAGATCATTATAAGGACTACTACTAATCAGGTTGTCTACTCTTTCATAATAGTCCTCTTTGTCTAAAATAACAACCTTATTACCCTTATCAGCTTTTAAGTAAAAACAATCTTTTTCACGCAACCGTGATAATTTTGCTATCCTTTGTGGATTCTGAGTTTCTATTTACTTTGATGACAATATTTGTGAAGATCTGATTCCTGTAAGCTTCTTTGACAAATTCTTTGGAGGAATCAGAAAGTATGAAGGCATATCCTTTTTTATATGTTGTAATTTTTAAAAAAATTTTGTGCAAAACCTTCCTAATTATTTACAGAAATGCGCCACCGTATCTGTTCAGTTATCTTTGGAGACAGTGAAAATTCGTAGAACATTAACTTATCGTATAATCATATAAACAATTATTTTGAAAAAGCATTAAAAAAACATATGACCGTTATGAAAAAAATATGATATAAAAATATATGAACGTTATATGAATGTTAAAACCTTTCAAACAAATAAATAAAAAACAAATACTTATATTATCTATTGGGGATGAGGTATGGACATCCGTTTAATTTCCGATATTCGATCAGTGAAGTTAAGCAGCACTGATCGAGTCCGGCAATTGGATGGATGAACAATAGCTCATCTAACAGTCGGTAGGCTGTCAACAGACAATCCCGGGAAGGCCGCTAGCCTGATGCAGGCGGAGAGGCAAGCCCGGGTGGAGGGTCGAAGAGACCTACTCAGGAGGTTTGCCACTCTGCTAGCGGTGCAGGCGGGCAGGCCCAGGCGGTGGGTTAGTTGACAGTCGAGGACCGTGGTTCGGAGTCCACGATAAACTGTAGGTCCCTAGGTAAAAAGGGCCCATTGTGGCCTACTTGCCTAGTAAAATAAGTAGCTACTACTACTATATTATCTATTGTGATAACTTAATTATTAAATTAATATTTGATATTTCCGAAATCTTGTTGCTGAAAATTTCTGCATTTTATGTAATTAACTATTTTATCAAAAACTTTTTAAATATTTAGATAGTGAGAGCTCAATATATTTGAATCATATATTAGATATACCATTTTTAATCTTTATTATGTGATTATTAATGAAAGATAACCGCTAAATTTTATGTAATATTAATGTTCTAACTCAGGGCTCAATTCTTTTGAATTTCACAGAAATCTTAGCAAATATAGTGTAAGAGATATTCTCCCATAATATCTGGAGGGTTCAATTTCTATGCTTTGAAAGTGTCTAGACACTGTCAACTGTAGGTATTTAAAATTAAAATGACGTGCAGACAGAATTACAATAATTGTATTAGATGTTTGCGCAATATCTGAAGTGCAGATTAGCATTCAGGATGACCAAAAATGCACCAAAAGCATTCTAGGGCAGATGTTTGATATCAAAATGACATTACGTTTTATTGAAAAACACCTGGATTTGTTTAAATTTCACACATACATATACGCATCGAGAAATTCATAAATTGATGAATACTAATCGACACTTACGTCATATATTTAATAACAGCTTAACACATTAGTAAAATGTCGTATATCAACAAATAGATTTTTTTCATTGAATTTTAGTTTAGTTAATAAATTAATTAAATATGCTGTTAAGTGCTATAATCAACAAGACATGACAATGTCAACTTAAAATTTTAAATCTACAGGGTTGGGTAAAATTAATGATTAACTCTTGTAACTTAGCCAATGGACATTTAAAAAAAATACCTCAAGGGGTAAAACGATTTTTATATTTGCAGACATATAACTGCTATTTAATTTTTTTTGTCTGTGGCTTTTGAGATATGACATTTCATTTTCTTTTTTTAACGGGAACCTTTTTTTCATTTTTCCGATCCAGTCTTTGGTCTTCCTTTCAGCGATATAAACTTTGTATACGTTAGATACGAAAAATCTTCAGAAGAAAATTAACAATTATTTTATTTATTTAAAATTCTGCGCAAAATGCTCTACAAAATTAAATAAAATTAATGTTTAAAATGAAACCCTACCCCCGTCTATTAGCGGCTTGTAAATCAGCTTAAAACACAGAAGCTATGCAACCTTAAGCGAGGATTGTGTAGTGGATATGTTACGGACAATGATGTTAAATTGGGGAAATGACGTCTTTGACCGGCAAATGAAGACATTCCCCGCCAAAGTTGGACATTGTCGAGAATAACTGAGCAGTGTCGTCATTTCCCATGTAAATTGGGTATTGTTGTCGATTGTTAATTGAAAAGGAGTTCCTACGACATTGCCCGGGCATTGTCACTACAGAGCGGGTAATGATGGCATAAACTAAGCTTTAGATCCTTGTCAAACACTTTTACGTTATATTCGTTGTTTATTTTCTAAGTGAAACGCATGTGCTCTCTGTGATTCAAGAAAGTTGTATAAAGAAAGTAATATGAATAGAGAAAAACAGTAATGGATTCTCATTGTAAAGGCGGCTATAAAAATAATAAATTTGCTTGTCGCGCCAGCAAAAAATTTGTAACTCAAAGTGCCACAGATCACTTTCATGCCAGAATAAAGATGATTAACAAAGCAAATATTGTTTGGTAGC
The DNA here is from genome assembly GCA_029963845.1 of Rhamnusium bicolor. Lineage (NCBI taxonomy): Eukaryota > Metazoa > Arthropoda > Insecta > Coleoptera > Cerambycidae > Rhamnusium > Rhamnusium bicolor. Next base: position 1,076,966 of record JANEYF010004805.1, on the reverse strand, counting down.
TTTAATTATAATTCCAACTTTACCCAGTTGCTTTCGGTCAATGTCGTCAATGACCGGACAAGTGTGACAATCCGAAAATCCGATGTACATATTTTGTAGATTGTCCACTTTTAACGGGAAAAGTTATCAATGTCCAGACAAAGACACCAATTTCCAGTAAAAATGGGGATTGTCATCATTGCCGTCAAAGTCGTCAATGCCCGATTGACATCGTTACCTGTAACAGATATACCATCCTTCTTGTCTATAAGATGTTAGACAGGTATCCCTACCTTCGACAAAGAGGTGGTTTCAATCCTTATATTCGGTTTAGGTCGGGTTAGAAAGTTTTCGAGTTTCCGAAAGAATAATGAAAAGTATAATTTATTACTTTTTGTTCATTTGAGTATTTTTTTTTTGTATACTGTTTTCAGCTACAAGATAGTGGAATATTTGAATGACAAAGAGTTGAAATATTAGTAGTAATTGGTTTTGGAGACCGTAGAAGAACACAACAAGAAGTCTGAAACTCATTTATCTAGATGTATCCAAATCGAAATTCGCTGGCCCAATCTGTAGTGAGCAAGCAACCTTAAAAAAAAACAACAATATCAGTTCTTTTAAAGATGTACCTAAAAGTGGACACTCAATGATAATAGTACATTGAATATTTGTCAAAACTCAAAGAAAATCCATTATCTCGATAGTGGCGTATTACGCAACACAGGCGCCTGAAGTCCGCAACATTTTGTGCCCCTTTCGATTATGGGTTTTCTGTTTTTAGGTATAGTATCAATACAGGCAACCGCATATCAAACAAACTTTATTGCATTACAAATACATAGAAATTTAAGACTCACAATCAGTAATAAACAAAACGTAAATGTTATTCAATAAACAGTTATTTGACTCGAGTGGTCCGCCGTCTCGTCACTAAATATTTTGCTCCCCAAGCCCGGGCTTCATGGGCTTATAGCACGTCACTGAACATCGACCACGTAGCTACTAGCATTAACAGAAAATTAAGTCGTCGTAGTCTTGATAGGATTTTGAAAAATGAAAAATCGTTCCATTTGATGCAGCAGCTTTTTAAAGATGATTTTGACAGAAAAGTATAAAGAAATGATGAAACTGTGTAATAATAATGGTAATTTTCTGCATCACATTTGTTTTTCTGACGCAGCAACATTCAGTTTTAATGGAACGGTAATCAACATAAATGTTGCATTTGGTCCAGGCATAATCGCACTACATTCAAGAAACCCACACCCAGTATCCTAAAAATGTAAATTTGTGGGCAGGAATTTTAAGGGGACGCATTACTGGCCCCTTTTTTTATTAACGGAATGTGAAACAATGTAAAGTATTTATAACTCTTGCAGAACGATATTCTTCCTGGATGGGGCCCTAACTCACTATAGAATAATAGTCAGGCGGTGTTTAAATGTTGCATTTCCTGGCCGCAAAATTGGTAAAAGAAGTGCGATTTATTGGCCTACACATTTCCCGGACCTAACTTATCTTGATTTTTTTTGTTTGGTGTAAAAATGAAAATGTTAAATATAAACTCAATAATCTCGCAAACTTAACTTAATAAATAAGAGATGAAAGGACACAAATATCCAAACATTTTTTGGTAAATTCTACAATAGGTTGTATAAATAGGCTTGGTTATTGTCAAAGGTTATTTTAAACAAGGTCGTTTTTCTTATTTAACCTACTAAAAGTTTATACCGCTGAAAAAAGGACTAAAAACTGCATTAGAAAAACTAAGAAAAAAGCTATGAAAAAAGTAACAACACGAAAACCGCAGACAAAAAAAAAATGTGGTCATTTACATTTTTTTTGTCTGCGGTTTTCGTGTTGTCACAATCCACATGCGTGCAAATATAAAAATCGCTAAACTTTTTCAAAAAATGTCGATTGGCAAAGTTGCAGTGATTGCTTATTCATTACTTTTGGTCAACCCTGTATAACCTGCTGTCTGTGCCTAATTTTTCCAGTTCTAGGGCAACATTTTTAGTTTTAACGAAAACCGGAAACGAACTACAGGTGCAGAATGAGATAGATAAACATAAGCTCCCACTTAGTAACAAAGTTCATCACATCATAAACCACAACAAACGGTACTATTAAAACTATAGACCAATATTTATTTGCATTTCCTTAAAGTCGGCAATGTTTATAATTTCGATATACGAATATGTAGGGAAACATATTACCTATTTCTTTAATTATTTCCTCATCCTAAAAATAAAAAACTTCAAAAACTATCAAATTGTTTTAAGTTTCGGTCAAGCAAAATACAAACAGATCAATGAGTATGATTTCTGTGTAAAATTAACACAACATGAAGGTCAATAAATAGTTTAAATAATTAAATTATAAATGTATAACTTACTTTTAACTCTGGAAGTAGTTTCACCTGGTCTTCTAACTGTTTGGTCCTCTCTAAACTCAGTGCCATTTGCTCCCTTATATTTTGCAAAGCAATAGGGCTGAGGCCGCATGACTCAATACTGACAGCGTCGAAATCATGTCTAACAGGGCCATCCGGGGCCGTGGGCAGTACTGTCAAGCTGGAACCAGAAGCTGAAGACATGGATGACACTGAGGGCACCCTTCGAATGTTTTCTGTACATAGCAAAAATTCGTGACAGCACTCTCGATGTTTAACACAACAATAATCATTAAATTCTGATTTGAAATCAATCGAGATAACTTTATCTATAAGTAATATCAGTCGCCTTGTTATAGTGTAACACATCCACATGAAAAAACAAAACAAACGCGATATGTTAACGTTCTCCATTAAATTTCAACCAGCTTAAGCGCACCTGTTCAACTTTTTTGATGTACACAATAAACATTAAATGAGTTAGGAAAGTACCAAAGTGTATTAAGTGTGGACGCATGCGCAGACTCCATGCAAGAATGAGCAATTGTTTGGCTCTACTGCACATCACTGGAATTGAAAGTCGTGTTTGGCAGTTGCTGTATAATAAAAGAAATTTATATGTAAACTGGCAAACTCGCGGTGGGATAACGCACCTACTACTGATGCACCTTTTATTATTACTACAATGCAGTTATTAACTTTTGGGGGAATTGAAGAGTTTTTAATTTTAACATTATCATCAAGTAAACTAATCTCGAGCGCTGCCGACTACTATACAGTGTGGTCACATAACAGGAAAAAAATTGTAAACGTATGCCCCTCAAATATTCTTCAGTAAACTGCCATTATTTCTATTTGCTCTATCAACTTTTAAATTTTTTTCAGAACATAATGACACTCTGTATAATAAATTTGAGTTAGGTAAAGCAAATGTGTAAGCTTTGTTTTCCCGTCAGCGAATATACGGTTCACATAGTAAATTTAGGAAAATGTCTCATAATTTAAAGCAGAGTTCTAGTTCATGCGCCAAATCGCAATCAAAATTTTTATTTGAAACATCCGAATTAATAAATAAAAACATCGTGTATGAGAGGGCATTCCTCGCTGTCTCGGGCAAAATAGATACTGTAAAATACATGTAAACACCAAGAGACCGCTGCCGTGTTTCCTTGTGTTTGAGTAAATTATTACCTATATCTTTTTGGAAAAATAAAAATGTCAATATTGTCTGAACGTTATTTGTGGCATTCTCTAAATTTTTCATTTTCTTTTTTTGGGAGTTACTACCACATGAATAATTCTTCGTTATCTACAAAATATAGTTAGTTACCCAGTATTTTACTGGAAATATAACCTCTGCGCTTGTGACTACGTCAAAAGCTTAGTCAGAGGGTGTTTTTTGACAACTAATATGTGACACAAAAATAATAATATAATTCCCTAACGTTTCGGAAAACGAATCTATTTCCAAAGTTATTTATCTTTTTTTAGAATGTGTCAAGCGTGAAACTTGACACATACAGGGTGGGGCAATAGTGCGTCGGATCTCGATATCTCGAGTTCTACGATAGCTAGAAATTTTTTAAAAAAATTGCAAGTAAACTAAATAAAAAAGTCTATAACTGGCAATTATTTTCGAACATACAGGGCGAGCCAAGACGAAATTACAGGACCAAGTGCCTTTTTTTTAAATGGAATGCTATGTATATCAGTACATTTTTTGAAGCCTCTTTCTAGGCTCCATTCATTCCTATATTATTATTGGCTATCTCCCAACCACTTTGATGTAATGACTTTTTTTGTTGAAATAATGCCATCTGCAGATGGATATTAAAAAAAATTACCAGTCACAATTATGGGTTTTAAGAAAAACTTATGTGAATACCAGTTACGAGATATCTAATTAATATTTTTGATCATTTTCATTTCCTAAAAATGTACAGGGTGGCCAAAAATTAGTATTCAATTAAGAACTTTTTTAAATTGAATTTTCTCAATTTTCTCAAATGGAACACCCTGTACATTTTAACGATGTGATGTAAAAATGAAAAACGAACATTTTTTGTAAGTACTTCCCTATGGCTAATTGCAACCATTTTCGTTTTATTGAGCAATAATTACAACATTCAAAAATAAACTTAAAAAAGAGGTTTCTTCAAATAACTCTGTAGAAAAAATTATAATAAATGTTCCACATGTTGGCCATTTTGATAGACACACATCTCTATGAGCTTTTGAAACGAGGTTCCCACTGTTCCTAAAACTGCCGGTGTGATAGATCTAAAGGCAGTTATTATTCTTTCCTTCATATTTTGTACTGTTGTTGGTGTGTCTCTATAAACAATTTCCTTCACGTATCCCCATAAAAAGAAATCCATTTTTGTAAGATCTGGGGATCTAGCAGGCCATTTAGTGGGTTCATTTCTTCCAATCCATTGATGAGGGTAGGTATTATTTAAATGGTCTCTAACTGCATTTATATAATGTGGTGGAGCACCATCTTGCTGAAACCATATCCTATTTCGAATTCTTCCAGGGAGATTTACCAATAATTGTGGCAGATAGTTTTCCAAAAAATGAAGATAAATAGCTCCAGTCAATGAACCATCAAAGAAATGTGGCCCTATTACATGTTCTCCAATAATTCCTCCCCAAACGTTTATAGACCATCTGTGTTGGTTATTAACTTGCATAAAAAAGTGAGGATTTTCCGAAGCATAATAATGGAAATTGTGTCTATTAACAAATCCATTTTTATGAAATGTTGCCTCATCAGTGAATAAAACATTATTGAAGAAGTTGACATCAACTTGCATTTTACCTCTGGCCCAATTACAAAATTGTAGACGCTTTTGAAAATCGTCATCAGATAATTCCTGGTGCATTTGAATATGATATGCATGCAACTTATTTGTTTTTAAGATTCGACCCACAGACCGTCTACTTATTTCTACTAATGAGGTCACTTCTCTTTGACTAACATGTGGATTCTCAACCGTTGCCAGCACCACAGAAAACTCATTTTCTTCGTTCACAACACGTTTTATTCTTTCACTTTTTTTATATTCGACATTTCCAGTTTCCAGAAATCTATCGAGAAGGTTTTGGAAGCTGCTAACATCAGGAAGCCTTCTTTCAGGATAACGTTGGTGATAAATTCTATTGGCAAGTAAACAAATTCTGTCTGACTCGCCCAAAACAAAAGTCTACAAGTTCCGCTCTATTAAAATTCATATTGTACAGTTCCAAATATTTTAAATTCAATACAAATTGTAACTAACGACCGATAAGTGTGATAAATGCTCCTTTGTACACGACAATTTATACCAAACTGAGGTTTTATTGCTTGTCGAATAACGAAAAAAGCAAAAAAAATAGACAAAAATACATTACAGTAAAGGACTGGTTAAATACTATTTACTCATTTCAATGGAAATGGTCCCACTAAATGGCCTCATTTCAAAATTGCATAAAGACGTGTGTCAATCAAAATGGGCAACACGTCGAACATCTATTATAAATTTTTCTATATTGAATTATTTGAGGGAACCTCTTTTTTTTAAGTTTATTCTTGAATTTGACACTTATTTATTTATAAAACGAAAATAGTTGCAATTAGCCATAGGGAAGTACTTACAAAAAATGTTCGTTTTTCATTTCTACATCACATCGTCGAAAAATATACAGGGTGTTTCATTTGAAAAAATTGAGAAAATTCAATTTAAAAAAGTTCTTAATTGAAAAATAAACACTTATTTATTTATAAAACGAAAATGGTTGCAATTAGCCATAGGGAAGTACTTACAAAAAAATGTTCGTTTTTCATTTTTACATCACATCGTTGAAAAATATACAGGGTGATACAGGGTGTTCCATTTGAAAAAAATTGAGAAAATTCAATTTAAAAAGTTCTTAATTGAATACTAATTTTTGGCCACCCTGTACAGTTTTAGGAAATGAAAATGATTCAAAAACATTAATTAGATGTCTCGTAACTGGTATTCACATAAGTTTTCCTTAAAACCCATAATTGTGACTGTGGTGATTTTTTTTAATATCCATCTGCAGATGGCATTATTTCAACAAAAAAATTCATTACATCAAAGTGGTTGGGAGATAGCCAATAATAATATAGGAATGAATAGAGCCTAGAAAGAGGCTTCAAAAAATGTACTGTTATACTCAGCATTCCATTTAAAAAAAAAGGCACTTGGTCCTGTAATTTCGTCTTGGCTCGCCCTGTATGTTCGAAAATAATTTCCAGTTATAGACTTTTTTATCTAGTTTACTTGCAATTTTTTAAAAAATTTCTAGCTATCGTAGAACTCGAGATATCGAGGTCCGACGCACTATTGCTGCACTATTGCACTATTGCCCCACACTGTATAATATCCATAGATACTTACATAGAACTGTTGATACTTAAAAATTATACAATATTAATTTTGTTCAATTTTTCTTTTAACATCGGTAACCACGTTGTACCAAAATCTACAGAGCAATGGGATAAAGTTCAATATTATTACCAATTCCTTAATTTTTCTTTTTTTGCTGTCAGCTTCTTTCATTAAAATTTTTGCGAATCCCAATTTATTCTATGTTCATTTTCCCAAGCATGTTTGCAAATTTTCGATTTTTTAATTTCACCCTTTCTAATATAACTTTTATGCTCACCTAACCTTACACTGAGGGATCTGGATGACTCGCCCACATATTGTTTATTACACTTACACGGAATACTGTAAATACAGTTTTTTTAATTTTGCCCTCAATTTACCAATTTTGTTTTTTTAAAATTGATCTCTCGGCGTAGTTTTTCTGATAAACCTTGTATATAAGGAATTATTGTTGTATATTGGTATTCAGGTTTTTGTTGTACCCGGTTATTAAGTCTATTCTCAATATTTATTAGAGTCCTATAAACAAAATATTCGGGATATTCATTATTTATTAATACCTCTTTAATACATTTTTTCTCATTATTTAATATTTGATTATTAGATGAAATAATTTTTGCCCTGTCACAAATATTTAACAACACCCCTTTTAACACTAATTGCCTGGTTAGATTTTAAATTTAAATATCTATTAGTATGAGATATCTTACTATGGGATCTCCATATTTCTTGACTAGTTTTTTAAAAAATGCCAAAAATGGATGATCATTTTTTAAAACAAATGAGTTAAAAACCTGATGGATTTATTCTTTCTCTTTGTGATATTTTTATTTGTCCAAAAACGCAATCATTTATTCTAAAACAGGAGAACGGCTCGTCGCAAATGTGCCTTTTTGTTGTTTGTACATAATTTACTTAATCAGGTGATGTCCACTTATAAAAATCTAACTGCAATATATACGGAGAGTCCAGTGATGCCTGTTGTCTGATTTTATCCACAATTACGAAAAGATAGGATTCAAAAAATTGACCCCTCAGTAGCTATATATACAGGGTGTCCCAACCAAAAGTTGGCACCCTGAATAACTTTGGAGATAAAATTTTTTTTGAAAAATTGGTGAAACACGTCGACGAAGTCGACATATACTTGTATACCTATCATCATCCCTCTACCCTACACGGCCACCCCCTCAAAAAAATTCAAATGGCAAAGGGGGTCGAGTGATACATCTTTTGAAATGTCTTTCAATTCTCTACATAACTGTGTATTTTTTTAAACTTTTATCGATTCGTTTCTGAGAAATAATTGTTTCATTATTTTAGGTTCGGGAAATAAAAATAAAAGAAGCAGTTTAAATTATCGTATGTATTGTTCAAAATGACCCTAACCGACTTCCATACAATAGTATAATCTGTCTTGAAATTCTGTACGAACATTTCTGAACACATCTGGAGTCAATAAACGGCATTCTCGAACAATTCTTTCACGTAACTCTTCCAGAGATGAGGGTTCTGTTGCAAATACCTTCAACTTCAAATGTCCCCACAGAAGGAAATTCAAGGGAGTTAAATCGGGTGACCTAGCGGGCCACTCCACAGGACCTCTTTTTCCAATCCATCGCCCAGGAAACTGATTATCCAAAAATTGACGGACTGCTATAGCAAAATGTGGGGTGCCCCATCCTATTGAAAAACCAGTTCGCCCTCTAAAAGATTATCGTCTTCTTCGAGGATTTGGGTAATCATTGGGTCGATGTTGTTTTCTCACAGATCGAGGTACCTTTCGGCATTAGAATTGTCAGGAATAAAAAACGGCCCGACAATGTGATACCCTAAGATGCCCATTTAACTTCTGAGGCCTTTGGGTATGAGTTTCCATGAACAAATGTAGATTGGTTTCACTCCAATATCTACAATTGTGCCTGTTTACTTACTACCCCATTTAACTAAAATGTAGATTCAACAGAAAAACACGTATTGTACAGTAGATTGACATTACCGTTTAATTGTTCACTAAAAAATCTCACAGAATTCAAGTCGACGATCGGGATCATCTTCGTTTATTTCGTGTACCAATTTAAATTTATATGGATGAAATTTGTGGGCCTTTACAATTTGATGAACACTACTTCGTGATACACCGGAAACCTCAGCTACTTTCCTGATCGATTGAGTATTATCCATTTGCAAATGACCCAGAACTGCCACTTCGACTGCTTCATTCCGAATCGGTCGCTGAGGTTCATGCTTTTTTGTTTCCTACAGAACCTGTTTCCATAAATTTTGTCAATAACTGTAGAACATACTGAGAACCAACCCTTCTATCTGGGTGATTTCTATTGAATATGCGCTCCGTAGCTCTAGCACAATTATGGTTTTTAAAATAAATGCTGAGAATTTCTATTCTCTCCTGAAGGGTATAAACCATTTTGAGAACTCACTCTGGTAAAATGTATCTCGATTTAAAATTGGCTTTGAACAAATTAATATTCAAGGACTATCAAATACTTATGAGTCTTTTATTATTCTAAAACTAAACGGGCAAGGAAAATGTTTTGTCGAAAAAAACTCGTGTTGATTTGAGAGCACTAAAAAATGTAGTTTTTTTATAAATTCCAATACCCAGTGCCTTGTATTTTAGATTTTTTAAACTATTTCGATTGTGTGTAATCATCAAAAATAAAATTATTTTCCTTAAGAACGAATCGATAAAAGTTAAAAAAAAATACACAGTTATGTAGGGAATTGAAAGATCTTTGAAAAGATGTATCACTCGACCCCCATTGCCATTTGAATTTTTTGAGGAGGTGGCCGTGTAGGGTAGAGGGATGATGGTATACAAGTATTATATTAAAACATGTCCCCTTTGGAAACAAGGTCGACGTGTTTCACCAATTTTTCAAAAAAATTTTGTCTCCAGTATATATATATATATATATATATATATATATATATATATATATATATATATATATATATATATATATATATATATATATATATATATATATATATATATACATATATATATATACCATCGTTTTATAGAATTTTGAATCATCAGCGTAACGATTAAGAGCACCGTAGCTCAGTGCGTAAGAATACTTATACTTCTTGGTAGTGAGAATCGTCGGTTCGATTCCATCCCAAGGCAATTGATTATTTGAAATTTGTATCCGACTCATAGCAGGTATGGTAGTCGATGTGGTTCGGACTCCACAATAAACTGTAGGTCTCTTATGAACACAAAATCTCTACTTTTTAGTGGGCTACTTCGGTGACTGAGGAGGCAGTTAATGAAAACATATCATTTCATTTTAACGAGTCGATCGAGTCTTATAGCCAAAAAATTGTTCAATATTTTCGAAAAAAAAATGGTTTTAATCGGTCAGCATTTACCGAAGTTACAGCCCCGTGAAATATTACTAATTTTCGGAGTGAGCTATTTCAAATATTCTGTATTAAATCATTTGTGAATTTTTAAGAAATCCGCGAAAATGGCCATTTTTCAAGTTTTTCAACGTATCATACTTTAACAATTAATTACTCAAAACATATTCAGTAAATATTAATTAAACTTTAACAACTGATAACGAGGGTATTTTACATCAAATTTACTAATTGTTTTCCAAATTGTGGTTATTCAAAAAAAATCCTTTTTGGGATTCCTCCAAAATGTCTTAAAATATTAATTTCAAAGTATTACGTGAATTCTACAAAAAGAAAAGCAGAAATATGCTGTAAAGTGAAGTTTAGTATATAGTCGTGTCGACTATATACTACAGGTATATGAATTCTTAGAAAGGTCCTATGCATACCGTTATAAAGGCACTCCCTTAGCACGTAGTTGCCTATAAATACAGTAAGTGAAGTTTAGTATTCTCACTGAGAGAAGTTCTTAAAATGTAATGTAAATATAAAAACACATGTTTTCTTGGGGTATTGTGAACCACTGTCATAAGCGCTGAATGTCCATTGGTGAGACCGGTCATCGTCCTAAGCGACCGTATATCATGTTCCATACATGTTCGATTGGCAAAAGGTCAGGTAGTCTTGCGGACCATGGAAGAACGTTCACATTAGCATCTAGTAGGTACCTCCTGGTTCTAAAAGCAGTTTGGGAATCTGGCATTATCCTGCCAGAAAACAGAGTTTTCTAACCTCTGAAAATACAACGCAACCGGTGGAGTACATCTTGTGCGTTCATACTGCTTTGTAGTGGGGACCTACTTTCATATGCTATGCCACTGAACACCATCCGATTCCATTTTGCATCCCACTGGGTACATTCTTGTCACCACTCATCTTAAGGTACGTTTACAGCTACCGAACAAAAGCGAATGAACATTAGCGAATGGGTGAATTCGCATACTGTAAACAGACCACCGAACGCGAGTAAAGGCTTTCACAGGGATTCGTTAGCGGAGCGGTACATCAAAGAGAATTCGTAGTCGCTGAACGGTGAAATGACTCCCATTCGTTGGCACGCGCAGTTAAAAGCGAGCGGTGGCAACCTCTTGATGAGAGCGAACCTAAACAAATGCTAATGTTTTGTAGCTGTAAACGTCCAAGCGAATTTTCGCCAAACACTGGCGAATTTTTATTCACTGTTGTTCGTTCGCATTCGTTCGGTAGCTTTAAACGCAGCTTTAGGGTACAGACAGGCCGAAGATGCTATGGAGCCTGATTTTATCAAATTGGTGTCAAAGTGGGTCAGATAATCGATAATCGTTGTTACAACATCATCCAAAACGTCAGAATGTGTTGGGCAACGTTGATGCACCATTAAAATGTTGCTTGGGTAAAGCAAGTTAAAGATTTTGCTCGAGTTTAATTGAAATTAAAATGGAATTTACAGGGTGGGGCAATAGTGCGTCCGACTTCGATATGTCGAGTTCTGTGATAGCTAGAAACTTGATTTAAAAACATAAATAAGCTAGACAAGAAAGTTTATAACTGGAAATTATTTTCGATTATACAGCGAACCAAGACGATTCTACGGGGTCAAATGTTCTGATATACATGAGAACATTTTTTGATACTTTTGTGGCCTCCTTCCACTCCTGTATTATTATTGACTCACTCCCAACCACTTGGATGTAATGATTTTTTTTGTTGAAATTATGCCATTTACACCTGTATATTAAAGAAAACACTATAGTCACAATTATCGATTTTAAGAAAAAATATGTTAGTACTAGTTATGAGACATCTGTGTGATAACTAGGGCTGGGCGATTGTCAAAAGTCATAATCGATTATCGATTATTGAAAAATAATCGATTATTTCGATTAATCGATTATAATCGATTAATCAGATACTCGATTAATCAAATAATCGATAAATCAAATGATCGATTAATCAAATAATCGATTAATCAAATGATCGATTAATCGATTATTTGATTAATCGATTATTTGATTAATTGATTCATCAAATAATCGTATAATCGAAAATCGGTTATAATCTATTAATCGTAAAAGCGATTAATCGATTATAGTGAATTTTAGCCAGCCTTAATCGATTATTCGATTCTCTTGCCCACCCCTACTTTACGGAGCTGTAGTATTTATCTTAGGATTATTTTCAATTTTATTTATATACTGTTTATTTATATGACTATAATACTATAATACTATAATAACTGTATTAAGTAAAAAAATAGATGAGGATGTAGGGCTGGGCGATTGTCTAAAGTCATAATCGATTATCGATTATTGAAAAATAATCGATTATTTCAATTAATCGATTATAATCTATTAATCGATTAATCAAATAATCGATTAATCAAATAATCGATTAATCAAATAATCGATTAATCAAATAATCGATTAATCAAATAATCGATTAATCAAATGATCGATTAATCGATTAATCAAATGATCGATTAATCGATTAATCAAATGATCGATTAATCGATTAATCAAATGATCGATTAATCGATTATTTTTCCCAGCCCTAGTGATGACACATTTTCACTTCGTGAAAGTTACAGGATGGCCAAAAATAATTTTTAAATTTACAACTATTTGAACAGAATTTTCTCAATTTTTTCAAATGGAATACCCTGTATATTTTTGGACGATGTGATGTAGAATTGAAAAACGAACATTTTTTTGTACGTTCATCCCTATACTTTTTCTTTTGTAATTCAAGAAAAGATATTATAAAAAATACCCATGTTGCCCATTTTGATTGACACATATTTCTATGCGTTTTTGGAATGAAGTTTCTACTGTTCATAAAATTGCCGGAGTGATACTTCTAAAAGCATTTATTATTCTTTCCTTCAAATTTTGGATGTAACACCCTTATTATAATACCTTGTCTTGAATTATTTACAAAAAACCCTCATTTTTAATTTTCATTGCTGAATTTTGCAGTTATTATTCAATAAATTGAAAATGGTCACAAAGAGCCATAGAAACGTACAAAAAATGTTCGTTTTTCAATCCTACATCACATCGTCCAAAAATATACAGGGTGTTCCATTTGGAAAAATTGAGAAAATTCAGTTAAAAAAGTTGTAAATTTAAGAATCCTTTTTGATCTCCCTGTATACTTTTAGGAAGTGAAAATGGCGCTGAGTGTCATCACAGAGATGTCTCATAACTGGTACTAACATATTTTTTCTTAAAATCGATTGTTGTGATTGTAGTGATATTTTTTAATATACAAGTGTAAATGGTATAATTTTAACAAAAAAAAAATCATTACAACCAAGTGGTCGGGAGAAAGTCAATAATAATAATAAAGCAGTGAAAGGAGGCCACAAAGAGGTTTCAAAAAATGTTCTGATATACATGGCATTTCATTTAAAAAAAAAAGTTACTTGACCCTGTAGAATCGTCTTGGCTCACCCTGTATATTCGAAAACAATTTCCGGTTATAGACTTATTTGTCTAGTTTACTTATGTTTTTAAATCAAGTTTCTAGCTATCATTGAACTCGAGATGTCAAAGTCGAACGCACTATTGCCCCCCCCCCTGTATACATATATATATTTTTTGAGTAAAAACTAGAATATTATCATATTTGTTTCTGTGAGATTTGATAAGATGCATAAACTAAAATCCGCTTATAAAATTTTAAAATATGATAGTGAATGATGTAGGTGGGGGGGGGTAGTTTTATAGGGACCACCCTGTCTGTGGTATTCACCTGCCGATAAAGTTTTATTACCAATAAATATGTTTCGAGGTGTTAAATTATGATGCAGGAAAAATATCGTCAAAAAACAATGCCTTATTTTCTTTTTTTCGGTTTGAGAATTTAAGAGCAATATGCGTTTTGAATGACTTCCAAGATGATGTCCGCCTGTGGAAATATCTATCTGTCTGTCCGCACTCTTGCGCCGAAACTGTTAAAGATATCGGTCAAAAATTGTATGTCTCAGCATTAACCACAAGAACGATTTTGAAATCGGTATCGGTTAATCGGGCGTGATGGTTGATATATCCGTTTCCTTAGGAATTGTCAACTAGAAAATCGCGTAGTTTTAGAGAAAATATAGAGAGGAAAACTATTTTAAATAAAATCGTCAGCAGGTCTTGTTCTTTTCGTTTTTTTTTTTCAAATTTCTAACTAAAAATGCATAGATACATATTCAGAGGTCTGCCAAAAACAGTACAAGTAAATATCAAGGGATCAATTCTTTTGAATCCTATTGCTTTGATTGGCGCATTATTAATATGTTTATGAGACACATAAGTGTTGTTTAAATAAGTAGTAAAATGCTAGAAATAGAAATTAACTTCGCGCCAATGGTCACTTAATTAAAATGACATGAGCAGTAGCTATAAACGTCAGGAAAACAAAAAGGAAAATTTACCAACCTGAAACGGCGGTAACATCTGGCAAGTTATTGGATAACTGGTTTTTAGACCTTTGTAAAGTTCGCTCAAAATCAGAGACTGCATCGTCAAAACTATCGGTTGAAAATGAAAAATTCTGTGGAGATATCTGCACCTTTATGTTTGGAGACGCTTGCTGTTCTTGTATCGGCTGAAATTAAAAGGATAATATAAAAAAACAATATAAACAAATGATTAATAAACAACACCATTTGTATTAATTTATTTGTATTCGCGTCGCAGTGGTTCAGAAAGCAGATTTAGCTTATCAAAAGTTCTCGACTCATGTCGCCAGATGACGGTCATTCCCATCCCATTAGCCTTTCTAAGACGCCTTAAAACTGTCGTACACAGGTAGAATTATTTCCTTACATTCGACACATAAATAATGGCCGAATACAATTATTTAAACTCGCTCATTTTCAACTCGTATCAGTCACTGTTTTTGACTGATGATGTTATATGTGTTTAAAGAGAAAAGTTATAATTTTTATTATCAACCCTACAAGTCACGGTATGTACTATAATATAATATAGTATAATATTTGTCGAAATCATTATCGTTTTTCTCTGCTGTTAGACAATAATTAATCGGAAATAAAAATAATAGAAACGGAAAGTTTGACAAAGCTTATATTTTGTGGAACTTCGTGGAACCTTCCAATTTTCTATGCATATTAATTTACAGTTAATTAGATTTTAAAAGTTTTTCAATCAGAGGCTCTACTTTTTGCAACTCTTCCTATTATTATCAACACTGTATACAATGTATCTCCCAAGTTCGTACGAACTTTAGGTAAAATAGGTGATATGTCAATTTTACTTTAAAATGTTATTGAAGTATTTAATAAAACTATTACGAAATAAGTGAAAGTTACAACGGGGCGTTGCGGACTGTAAATAACTATTTGAACGAGAATATGACATATATACATCAAAACATTTTTCTAAGGTTTAAAATATTTACCCCTGTGCCGTATTGAGCAGTCGGCCACGCCCGATTGCAACTTCTACTCGTTTTCATTTTAGTTAGTGCCAGGAACGCTGTAAGCAAACCTTAGAGCTCCTAGCACAAAACCACTTACTAGGGTGCTTGAATCCGGACGACCAACAGCTGTCATCATCAGAAGGTCGATTAAAACAACCTGATAAAAATGATTGGCTGACAGCTAAAAAGGTGACTGATCCCACTACCGGCAATTGAGTGGGCCATCAAATCCTTCCAACCATTCAAATCGCCAGGATAGGACGGAGTTTTCCCAGATCTACTACAAAATGGACTGGAAATATTGCTCCTATTCCTCATTAAATTATTCAGAGCTAGTCTGGTATGGAACTATATCCCATCCAGTTGGTCGGCGCGCGGCGGTTAAGGTAGTATATATATCAAAAATGGGTAGGAAAGAATTTAGCCCTAAATCGCTTAGACCAGTTAGCCTGACATATTTTCTATTGAAAGGCCTGGAGAAGGTGCTAGACGGATACACCAGAGGGAACATCCTGAACCATCACTCCCTCAATACCCATCAGTACGCCTATTAGACAGGAAAATCAACAGAACTAGCACTTAACAACCTAGTCGAGAAGATCACCCAATCACTTCAAATGAAGGAAATTGCGGTGGGAGCCTTTCTCGACATTGAGGGAGCATTTAATAATGCACTGACTGACTCCTTGTACGCAGCAGTAGCTGCCAGAGGAATTGAGCCTACTATAGGCGACTGGATTCGTGTTATGCTATCAAATAGGACCATAACAACGCCTCTACAGGGAGAAACAGTTAGGTTTAGAGCCACAAGAGGATGTCCGCAGGGTGGGGTTCTCTCCCCCCTTTTGTGGTAAATTCTTGTGGACGACCTACTGGCTATTCTCACACTGTGGGAGGTTGAGGTTCTAGCATATGCAGATGATCTTGTCATACTAGTCAGAGAAAACTCTGAAGGAGTAATATCGAATACCCTTCAAGAGACACTGGATGCAGTGAGTAACTGGTGTGACAGGGAACAGATGTCTGTAAATCCTCAAAAAACAGTAATAGTACCATTCATCCGGAAAAGGAAGCTAGAGGACTTAAGACCTCCCTCCTTAATGGGTGAAACTATTCCATTTGCGGAGGAGGTAAAATATCTAGAAATCACTCTAGATAGATCACTTAATTGGAACTCCCATCTGGAAAAGGTAATCCACAAAGCAAAGCTGTCCTTATGGACATGCCGTCGTATTTGTGGTAAACCTGGGGCATGGGTCCCCCAACAAATTTACTGGATCTACATCACGGTCATCAGACCAATGATAACATACGGATCCATTATTTGGTGGCCGAAAGGATCACAACGGACGTCCAAAGACAAACTCTCTGGACTGCAGAGATTAGCATGCATGACCGTAACGGGAGCAATTAGCACCACACCGTCAGCTGCAATGGAAATCCTCCTGCATTTACCCCCTCTTCATATATATCTGGAGAGAGAGGCCAGGTGGGCAACCTACAGACTGCAACAAGCGGCCATTAATATGCCGCAGACTAGTATCATGGAGCGGAACAGGTTGCTGGATGACATAGAGAATCACAGCATCCTGGGAATGCCCTCGGATACTATGCCTACCATGACCAACTATGAGATGACCTTCAACATCCTTTCCCCAGAAAGAGATGAGTGGGATCGGAATATAGCCGACCTACTGAGGGCAGACAGTTGCTGGTTTACAGACGGCTCCGAAACTCCCGTGGTGAAAGGAGCCGGAGTACATACCTACAGACCAAGGGTGAGGATATCTTGAAGAATAGGTACTCATGCAACTGTTTTTCAGGCTGAGGTTCATGCCATTGAACTGTGTGTGCGAAGGCTGGAATATATGCATCTTACACGCTAATCGATAAAAATTTTCTCAGATAGCTAAGCAGCTATAAAAGCTATTGGCTCCTACCGGTGTAACTCCAAAACGGTATGGAATTGTCAGAAGGCTCTAAATCATTTGAGCAAAAACAATAAAGTGACTCTGGTCTGGATACCCGGGCACTCTGGTATGGAAGGTAACGAAATAGCTGCCTCCTTGGCCAGAGAAGGAGCGGGATCACGAATCATTGGACCAGAACCGATACTTGGCATATCTTTATGTACTGTTAAGATGGCATCTCAACCTGGGTTAAAAGGAAAACTCTCCAGTATTGGCAAGAGTTACCAGGATTAGTTCATTCGAAGGCGTTTATAAAATACCCTTTAAAATCAAGAGCTAAGAAACTTTTAGAGTTAAACAGGGAAAACTTTAACAGGCCTATATACCGGGCACTACCAACTAAACTACCATCTGCATAAACTCGGCCTAGCGGAAAACGCCGAGTGCCGTCTATGCCTGGAAGATGATGAGAAGGCAGACCACATCCTATGTACCTGTCCCGCTGTGGAGAGGATCCGATTCTCAATATTTGGCAAAGGACAACTACTGCCAGAGGATCTGGACACATTCTCACCCAATAAAGTTATCTGTTTCGTTAAGAGACTAAACTTATTGGATGAAATATAACTAGGTGTGAGCTTCAATAGCCCTGCTGAAGGCCGCAGTGAAGGGTTCACATAGACCCACTCACAAGAAACCTGACCTAACCTAGCCTAACCTAGTGCCAGCAACATAGCCCGAAGAGAGTTATTTGAGGTTTGGCATGCAGAAACGCAACAGAGTGAATAAACGTTTGGTGTGTATCGATATACACAGGCATATCCTATGGATATCACTTGGATGTATTCAATGGATATAGCACCCACAATGGACATCCACATGTCACAACTAAGGGCATCCATAGATGGTCCAGTTGGGACATCCATAGGCAGTCCAGTGGATGTTCACTGTCTGTCCATGGAAATCCACTGTATATTTTTTTTCGTATATTCAGTGGATGTCCTGGTATAGGCATCCACCGGATGTCCATGGACGTCCAATGGATCTATTTTTGCGTACATCCAGTGGATATTCTGATATGAATATCCAGTCGATGTACAAAATGTATCCATGGACGTCCTGGACACATTAGAAACCTAAATTGGACGTCCAGTGGATGTTGTATGCTGTATGGGTATAGTTACGAAATGACACTTAGTGGATAATGAAGAACATGTTGGGGAAAAACTACTCCAGAAATCGGGTAATATCTGCAAACTGTTTATAAGATGGAAGCAATGTCACGCCAACAAGAATTATTTAAAAAAATTACAACTAATATGAATCCATGTTTGTTTATTAACAGAAAAATTATGTTCATTAATTTAAATTACTTTTAATCACAGTGGCCGTTAATGTTCTCGTTTAAATCATGGTTTGGAATCCCAGGAATACATAACAAATCAATAAAGTACATTAAAATAGAATCAAGGTATTTTTATTCATAACGCATATTTTTGATAAGCTAAATCCGCTCTCTGAACTATTGTGGGTCGTGCGATAAAATTAATAACAAAAATAGGAGCTGAAGTTCTTATTTCTATTTATTGTACAAGCGCAGTTTTTAAGAAATTACACATTAGATTTTTTTGTGGACCACGGATGTGACATTGATTATACCTCATTTTTCTTACAGCGAATAATCCGGTTTCGCATAACTGACTAGACTTAAGAACTATTTTGAGCATACAATATCCACAATGAAGGTATTCTCTTTTTAAACTCCTGCTTGGAGAACTATTGGGTCGCAAACACATTGGTAAACGACGAACGGTGAGGGGTGAGCGCTGAGCAGTACTGTCCATGTTATATTAGGATTGCGAGATGACGATGTAATACAGTTCAGCATTTTTATAAAGTGTTATTTCCGCTTCCCTGCAACGCTAACTGCTGTGCGCCAATTTGCTCTCTAAAATGATGACAGATTGAGTCTCGTTACATCCTCATGCTATTACGCACATGATTCTTACAAAATACGACTTCAGAATGACGAATCCGTGGGTGCGCGAGGTCGCTGCAGTTTAACAATTGAATGTTGTATGTTTACGTTTCGTGCTGTTGTGACATCCATCTTGTCAACGTGAACACTGAATTACGCATTGTAGAAACATGCCCTTTTCACTAACCACCCAAGTGTGTTCATGCTATTGCGCCTATGCGTGTCGCGCACGGCGGATGCGTGATTCTCGGTTTTAAATGAATGAATGTGAACGTGAACACACTAAATTACGCATTCAGAACCTTGTCTGAATCTTTGAAAACACGGTTTAATAGTTTTCATTTCACTTTATGTCTTTATAAACTATCAGGAAATGACACCACAAAACTAAACTAAGCTACACTAAATTCATGACTCAAGTAACATTTTCAGTGTTAAAAGAAACGTCACGACCTAAAATACAATTTGCATTTAGATGTCCTTTTCATATGACTTTCATGTGACTTAATTGGATATGACCTTTATAGAACTATTAGGTCGTGTCCTAAGAATTTATTGTGATATTGTCGTGTAGAGATCGTTATAGTCATTATAAGGTCGTAACAATCTTTGATATGACTTCGAGACGACCTATGATCTGATATTTGTTCAAACACGACAAAAGAACGTAACGAATCAGTATGTATTGTATATATTATACCTATATGTATGTCTTGTATTCATCCGTTTACAGTAGGGATAAATAAAACGTCAATAATCAAATTCTATTAAGTATGAATCTAAGCCATGTAGGTGGTGTTATTATACGAAAATGTTAAATGTTTAAATCAATTTCTAGCTTTATGTTATGATGCCAAAACTACTGGAATTTTTTTTTACTGTAAAAGTGGCAAAGATACCCCGAAAAAATACAACTCGCCTTCCAAATAATGAATATCAAAGAAAATTTAAGAAATCATAAAAACAAACGTATTTTAAATATTGGTTTCAAAGGGTTAGAGTGTGATGTATACATATTTGTAGAACATAATTGTTAATATCGAAGAAATATATTTTCTAATCAAATTTCTATGTAATAAACCTACAAATTAAATTTAAAGTTTTATATTTTTGTTTCCAACAAAAAGTATGGCCTAATAGTTGCAAATTTATATATGAAACTACCAAGCAATCATATGAAGTAGCCATATTGAATGTATAATGTACATTAATTTAGGCCTTTATGTTCCATGTAATATTTATTTAAACAATTATAGAGAACTAATAAGAAAACTGACTACTAACTCACTAAGCAACTTCATGATTGTAGACTGTTTTTAAATTACTCTAGTCGTTTTATATTTTTGAAACGATCAGATTCTTATTCATACAGAAGTAATATGACTGACTGCCCACCCCGTTCACGTGACTTAACTGTCATTTCATATGACTATTGTCATTTTGCATGCTGTAAAGTACCTTTGAGTCTCATTTTTACATCTGCGATGGTTTCATGGCGCCGCATGGGTGACTCGCGCATATTTTTTTGGTAAAAAGTGAAAAAACAGCAGATAAGCACCCTTGATATCATTCAATAGCCATACTACTTGATTATAATATATGCAAGAAATAGGAAATTTAAATATGAAATTTGGGGCAAATTTGTTAAATAATTTTGGATTCTGAAAGTGTAAAATTGTGTGTTGGGGTTATGCGCGATCAGAGCCGTTTCTAGGGTATTTTGCAACCGCAGAGGCTCTGAGGCCCCTATACAGGAGAAAATTAAGTGAGGGGGGGTTAACACAATGAAGTGAAATTCTTGAATGTTGACACACGCAGGCATTTATCTAAAAACTGGGTTTTCGGGATTTCCAAAAAAGAAAACAATCGTCGGATATAATTTTGACTACTTTTACATTTATCTAAAAACTAGTTGGTTGGGCTTAGGGGATTTGAAAAAAAGTGAGGATGAACTCATCTTTAAACTTTGTAAGACATGTTCATTCTCGTGTTTTTATTCATGGACTAACATTGACAGCAAAAGACTGGTCAATTTTTATTAATGAATGATGAATCATACCGAGGTCGTATTGAACCTCTGTTACGACTACCACTTTTTGGAGCGCCATATTTCTGTTGATAGGTCGTGTCGCGGTCGCTTTAAATGTTAATATAACCTCTGTTACTACTATCAATTTTTGGTAGCCGTATTTTCATTTATGGGTTGTATGGAGGTCGTATTCAAAATCAATGTAAACTCTTTTACAACTTCCTTCAATTTTAGGTACTATTTTGTCTCAAAGTCCTATTGAGGTCTTATCATATTTTTAATGACCTTTGTACAATCTTTCTACAAGGTCCTAATAAAGTCATATTATTTTTCAACGACCATTATAAGGGCTGTATTGTAGATGCCAACGACCTCGTAACGACCACCTCAAAATCATCCACTTTTAGCGTCCATATGACCCTCATACGACAAGGAGTTTCGATAGTCGTGGTTATAACCTTATAACGACCCTTAGACGACCTACAGTCATTAAAATTATTTTTACGACCATTACACGACCAATTGGTCATATAGGCCAAAAATTATTAATCAAAATGTTATCTGGGAATGGAAAACCTCTATCCATTTCCGCTGAGAAAAATGGTTCATTCCATTTAAAAAAATATTGATGAAGCCATCATTTTTATGTCTGTCAAAAAAGGTTTTAAAAAATCTTGCGACGTGTTTTAGTAATTTTGGAAAAAGTTGATGTTTTTCAAGATATTAGGAATATTTCAAACTTTTGGCTCACTCTGTATATTATACCGTGAGTTCAAACATAGGCTGCCTATGACGTCAGCCGTCCACCGCGAATTTACAACAATCTCGCTACTCGTTGGTAATTAAGAACGTTTTTTACCACTACTGTAACGTCAGACAATTGAAGGGCTTGGGGAAAGAGGGTAACAAGCTACAATTTCTACGAATTTAGTTTAAACGCAGAATCGTCATTTTAAGAAAGGAAGCAAGCTACAAATTTATTTTCGCGGAAATTAAACCAAATATGGCAACGCTGTGCAACAAATTCGATCTTTAATTTCTATGTTTTATATGTATATTAGCGCCAAGAAGGTAACAAGCCACCCATATATTAACATGGCCGCTTCAAGTTCAACAGGTGTTAAGTGGAAAAATGTTCGAAAACAGTGATAGAATGGACAGTAGTGAATCGAACTTTGACTCAGATGACAGTATAAGGGATACAGATTACGTGGAATGAACGGACAATAGTGATAGCAATGAAGAAAGCAAAAATTCGGTAAATTTAATAACAATGTGGCTTATTACCTTTTTAAGTCAATAATCAGCATCTTTGCGAAGTAAACGGTTGCTTATTACTGTGTTAATATTTTGTATTTAAAACTAATTAACTCAATTTAATACAGAACACACTAGAAAATGTAAGATATTACGGTCAAAGTTTCTATTTATAGCAAAATCTGTCGATGGCAGACCTATGGGTGATAAGATAAAATATGTTTGTGGCTTGTTACCTTTTTTCGTAAATTATTTCACTTATAATTTTAGGAACACAATATGTCAAGAGGCACTCTTAAAACGCCCGAAAAGAAGTTAAATTTAGATGGCGACAGCAAAATATTGAGACTAGAAAGCGAGTAAAGGCAAATAAGAGGAGAAATTTAGGTCACTCCTATGAAAATTGGAAAGGCCACAAAGTAAAAGCAAGAACCTTAGGACCACCATGTCAATGTAAAAATAACCGTAGATTATTGCTTTTGGGAAATGAAGAAACAATATTTCATTCTTTTTGGAATTTGGATTCTTACGATAAGCAAAATACATACTTATTCGGAACAATAAAGGCTATACCTAAAAAAAGAAGTTATCCTAAGAAAACAGAACGACAAACATCTTCCAGAAAAGTTACTTTTTTATATTCTGTAAAGGTGCAAGGAGTTGACAAACAAATATGTAAAGAAGAGTTTCTATCTGTGCATGGCCTTCAAAATTCGAAAAAGCGAATTTACGATATATGTAAGCAAATTCGCCAAAGAAATACGATCCCAAAATGTGACGAACGTGGTAAACATCACAACCGTAAGAACCGATTACCTGATGAAATGGTAAAAAGTATACATGATCATATTAAGGCTATTCTAAAGTATACAATTCATTATAGAAGAAAATATAATCCTAATCGACTCTATATTGATCATGATATCTCAATTGCATATCTTTATAAGAAATACTATAAGCCATGGAGTGGAGAGCAAGGTGTTGCAAGTGTTAAAGAAGATGCTTATCGGAGAATTTTCTGTAGCCATTATAATATTGGCTTCAAGCTTCCAAAAAGTAACACTTGCGAAACATGCGATCAATACAGTACTTTAATAGACTCAAATAAAAGCGATGAAGCAAAATTGAAGGAACTTCGAGTCCAATTAGATTTACATCAACGAAGAGCGGAAGCTATCCAGACAAACATGAAAAATGAAATAGATGAAGTCAGGAAACAACAAAACAAAAAACATGTAATTTTGTTCGATCTTCAGCAAGCACTTCCAATCCCTGATTTAACGGTGGGAAGGGCTTTTTATTTGAGAAAAGCCTGGATGTATAATCTCGGAGTGCACAACTTTAACACTGGCAAAGGATTTATGTACATGTGGACAGAACACATAGCAAAGCGTGGCAGCGATGAGATAGCAAGTGCCATTTTAAAATATTTTATTGATACTGCCCCTCAAGCAGAAGAACTAATAGTGTTCACTGATAACTGTGAAGGACAAAATAAAAATTGGACGATAATGTCTCTATGGTTACAGATGGCACGAGAAAAAAAATTTAAGAGTATTGAACATCGATTTCTCGTATCAGGGCACACCCATTTACCGTCCGACAAGGATTTTGCCGCCATCGAGAAACATAAAAAATATTTAAAACAGGTGTTCTCTCCAGATCAGTGGTATGATACTGTTAGGGACACAAAAATAAAAAACCCATTTGAAGTTATACCAATGACCCAGGTAGATTTTTATTCTTTTGCAAATATTCAAAGATCTATTAACAAAAATAATGTAACAGATACAAAAGAAAACGTGAACTTCAGCAAAGTAAGATGTTGTCGTTTTGAGGTAGATCATCCCAACACAATGTTCATTAAACATTACTTAAATGAATCATTTAAATCCGTTAATATTGGAAAAAGAGGTGTGAAATTTACAAATCGCTCGAAATTTACCGAGCTCCCCCTAAAATACAATGCATTCGTAGAAATACATCCAAAAAAACTAAAAAATCTGAAGGCACTACTTTCTTATATCCCAGTGATTTATCATGGTTTTTATGCAGAACTCGGCGTTGAAAACGTACAGTTGGATGCTACTGATGTAGATGAGGATAACATTGAACATCTTGACCATAACGATGAAGACACGGAAATTTTTTAGACTGACTGAAATATACTGAAGCAACGGTTAGAAATAAATAGGTTAAAGTTTTAAGTTGAAAATGGCAACAAGCCACAATTTTTCGTTAATTTTCGCTATTATTTTGTTACCTGCTCACATTTTATTTGTTTATTTACAAATTCTAATGCGTTTATAAGTAAATAATAAACTATAAAAATAATTGTGTGTTTGTCTTATAATTATGATTTCAGGATTTGATTAAAACAAGTGGCTTAATACCCTCTTCCCCCGAGCCCTTTAATTGTATAAGTTACGACAGCATCCTGTCCCATTTTCAACAATAAATTGCGGATAAAATCATCTAATTTTACTTTAAAGTCTAAACGCTACGTGGTTACTGAATCAGATCCTAAAATAGGCGAATTTTTACATTCAGCACATTGGTGTAGTAGATTCCGATGTAACACTGGTATTTTTGTTATTATATTTTTTACGGATATCCACCTCTTGGTAAAGTTACCGAACAGATAAATTTAAGAATAAAATTGTCAAACCAATAAAATAATAGTTACATATTTATCTATTTTTGCAGAACAATTATTCCATATGAGAATATACATCAATGTGATCAATTTTTTGCAAAAGCACCTCTACCAGAAGATGGACATACCGAGCCTAAGAAATACAGATTCGGTTAAATGGAGAAAGTTATGAGAAAGTTAATAACAAAAATTTTCCAGCTGCTGTAAATTTTGAAAAAATTTAAAAAAAACTTTCGATTTTGGATTTTTTTAGTGAAATTCGAATTTGGGACACACAGTATAGCTCGAAGCAAGTTTAACCAAAAGTACGTGGTGACGGTATATATTTCAACATTAATTTGAAAACTACGTCAGTGTTATCTTCACATCAAAGGTTTCAACCCACTCCAGGATTAATTTGAAAATATATTACGTAGGTACATACCTTGTGATAATGTTCTATGGCATCTATGACGGGTGGCGTGAGACCGAGTAAAACTTCCATAGACTGCCTCTGCCTTCTTCTGTCTTTTCTTCTTTTAATTGACCCTGTACGATTATCCGCTTCTTGGCTGATTGATTCACAATATTGTACAAAATCGAGGTCGATATGGTAGCCATATGGGCAGCAATTGCACTTGTACCAACTATAACCTGAAATTGAAGGAAAAAATTTGTAAAATTCCACGTAGATGGTTTCATCCACATATTATTTATTTTAAAGTGCACTCGGTATTTGCTTTAAAGTTAACTCATTAACAATATACTATTTAGCACACAGCACTTTTTCGTGACCCTGCAGAACAAGCTAGAAATACCTAACACCTGTCAGGACCTATAAACATCTAACACAGTCAGGACCTGTAGAGTGTGGTGATAATGTATGGAACAAATTCAATAAAATTTCAGATTCATTTTAAAATACGTATAAAACAGACTTGATCGCATTAGAACTACCAAAGTATGAACACAAATGATAATACTGCAGTCATTTTTTCTCTTTTTTCAAATAGGAATTCATACTGTTTTGATAAAAATTCCAATAATAATGGTAATTGAAACATAACTAAGAATGTTGTCTTGAACTGAAAGCAATTTTTTTTAAAGTACCTTTTGCTTTAAAGCACTTTAAGAAAATACTTTGTGCTATGGACTCCAGTTACCTTTTCGTAGCCTAGCTCTGTTATTGCTCGATCTTTTAATGATTCCGTATTCAAAGAGGTCTCTTTAAAACGAATCGGTCAGTGAACCGACCAGTGTCCGTTGTCCCCCTGGCTCCGTGAAGGACGAAAGTGCTAAGACAGCACTTAGGCCTTCACCTCCAAGAGCTACACAGTTCATCCTCACCTTGTCCGATGATCCAGATGACAATGTGTTAATTGACACTTTGTGTACTGGCAGTCCGAAGTCACAGAATATCCGCACAGTCCCTGACAGACCGATGACTACCCCCGGGGGTGACAAGCTGGCGAAGAAAGAAGATGAAGTCAGAAGAGCGCCAGAAGAGGCCCTGGCCAGCAGGGTTCATCAGCCAGGACCCAGGGAGGTTGGCCGAAATCTTCGGCACCGCTCACATTTGTGAGTGGGGCCATTCGTAAAGTAAGCTAACCCGCCCTGCACGAGGCCGGTCCAGGTCTACAGCGATGACTAGGGTAAAAAGGCAATAGTCCTGCCTGGCCCTAGCATCCGAGACCGTCATCAAGCCAAAAGGATATTGGCGCGACAGAATTGTCTGAAAATCAGGAATTATACTAACCTCAACTAGATATCTGCCTTTGCAATTTTTAAGCCACACGAGGCTATGTCTCCCTCCATCTTGAAATCTGGAATCATCTGTTATGCTTAAAAAGTAATATTTTATCTCCCCTGACACATGTCCAAATTTGAAGGCGTTGAGCTGGTAAAAATTAGCGGACGCAGACGCAGACGCAATGTATATTTACTATAAAAGTTGTTTAGTTAACAACCCTTATTTATGCCACTTGTCATATACATCATAAAGGTCTTAAGTGAAACAATTTGAATCGGAATTAAAAATACATAAATCGTGAAATGAAAATAAATTAAATCTGTTTATATAAGGGTTTTAAATTGACATAATTACTTTATTTTTACTGCGTACATTAAAAGTCACTTCCTTTGTTACATTAAATATTGATTTTATTACAGTATTGCAACCAGAAACTAGAAATAGTATAGCAGGTACCAATTTATTTCTACTAATTCTGTTACTTCAGCTCGATTTCAAAGGCTTGTGACAGTGGTCAGTATTTGAAAAAAATTGTTCTGCAATAAATTCTGGTCTCTTTTAAAAGTCATCCGAAATAAACCAACAAATATAAACGCCAAGAAAACTGTAACTGGCTCCGACATCTTATATATTGTATATATTTTTAAATATAATTTGTGGTATTTTTTCCTGTTAGTCTCAATTTATGAAAGCTATAAATTTATTAACATGAATTTTAAAAATATCTTTAGTTGTTTTCCGCACAATTTTAAAAATATTAGGTTGGATATTTCTAAATCTAAAATCATATAAATTATAGATAGGCACTATTAGATAAAAGGCTCTCAACTGTTTTTTTTTAATCAAAACATTGACTTAAATTGTCCTATCTTCAAAACCATCCAAAATAAATAATAAAAAAAAGCACTTGTAATTCTCTAATCGAATATGAAATAATACATGGGGTGTTCAATTTAAAATAACAAAGTTACTGATATTTTTAAATCTACACCTTGTAGATAAAATCCTTTAGCGGGATACATAATTTGAGAGCTCCTTTCTAGTTCAACTGCAGCAATAAAATAAAATGGAAATCAAAAAAACATAACGTTTCTCATACGGGTCTACATCTGTCAACAACATTTCGAAAAAATATTACTTAACTCATAAACCACCGAAAAGTATATGGTATGGGGATTCATTAGAAAGCTCTTAATATTTACTAATCAAATATGTAATATATAAAGATGAAAATTTTAACAGATTTGGTTTGGGAACTGACAAATAAAATAAACTACTAGAACGAGTTTGAAAAGCTGGAACATGGAGAGAGAAACAACTAATTCTGGATAGTCAATTTGGTTATTTAAAATTTTATATAAGGTTGCTATTGAATAATATTTCCGTCGAGTATTCAAGTCATTCATGTGAAATCTTTGTAATAACATTGCATAGCCAGCGTAGGGGGCTGCCCTTTCACCCGGTGTATAATCTCGGAGTTTGTAGTAGTGCCAGGTGGCGCCTGGAATAGGGCCCTGCTGCTTTCTTCGGGGGGCTTCACTAGTGGCTGCCAACCTTTCTCGCCGGGATAAAGCCTAGCCTTGTGCTTCTCCGGGAGGAGGGAGAATCCGAGGAGTCGGACAGCCTAAGCACACACATACATCAACACTATACACACACACACACCTACACTTACACACAGAGACATCTATACACACAACCCCCCCCCAAAAATACCATGGATGAAAAGATAGGAGAAAAAGTCAACGTACCCGTTGAATCAGAGCTCCCTAGCTCAGAAGTGGAGGTGGTGGCCATCGAGCCGAGATATTATAGTGTTTTTTTTGGACGAGTCCAGTAGGACCTTTGCGATTACCGAAAGTAGTGTTTAACTTATTATTGCCAACCCCTTTTCTGACAATTAACGTATACTGTGTATTGAGTGAACTCCAGTTTGAACTTGGGTTATTATTTAGTTAAATACCGTTATGTTTATTTGACATTTGATGTCGTATGTTGTTTTATTTGTTTTGTAACCAAGTGGTTAACAATTATTGTCTTTTGGCTAACTGTAAATACCGTTATGTTTATTTGATATTTGATATCGTATGTTGTTTATTTGTTTTGTAACCAAGAGGTTAACAATTATGTTTTATGGTTAACTGTAATATTTGCTTAACCCTAAATTATTATTATAGCTAATACTGTGTCTTTTTTATATAAGTGCACCGACGTGTGGTCGATCATTCATTTTAATTACTGTGCATTCCCTTTGGTAACCGAATTTGTATTCATTTTTTTCCAGTTTTTATTGAATAGATATGTATTTTGTTTAATGTAGTTTTTGTGATTCATTACCTATTCTTGAAATATAAAAAACTGGTGGTGCCCAACTAAAAACCCTGTATATATAAATATACATTTAAGCAATCCAAGCTAAATTGGTGGAAAGGTTAAAGCTCATCCCTGGGATATACAGATTTGGAGGATCTCTTGCTTGCTAGCTGGGTAAGTTTTAAAATAACTGGCTTGCTTTTTTATAAAACTAAATTTGAAATAAATGTAAAAAAGGGGGGCGTTATAACATATAGGCTTCTGTTGTTTAAATAGGAATAAGAAACTTGAGGAATCCATCATTAAGTCCTACATCACATAGTTTATGTATAAATGACATCACCCTGCCCTACCGATCTAAAGTGTCAGCTAGACACTTATTAAATTTGTGGTAGTAGATCCACCCTGTAGAAATCCGTGTCGGTTAGAGCAAATTTGAGCTTTTAAATGATATAAATAATATTCCATATAAAATTACAACTTGCCGAAATTGCACAAAATAGTAATTAGTCTATAATTCTCTGTAGAGGCTTTATGTTTGTTTTTGAATATAGGACAAATCTTAGACCTTTTCCAAATTAGAGGTAATGTGTTCGTTTACAGAGACATATTAAAGATTATGACAAGAGATTTAGCTAATAAAATGGCACAATCTTTTTAGTAGGAATGCTGGAATGCCATCTGGCCCTGTTAGTTTCGATTTAAATTTTTTTTAATGCTTTCAATACATCATCTTCGGTAATACTTGGAATTATTAAAGGAGGTGTGTTAGATTTTGATTCCTACATTTTCTGCATTAAAATTACTTGACGAAATAAAAGTTGAATGGAAAAATTGTGCAAATGCATCCAGTATTTCCTGGGGATCAGTTATACCGTGTGTAAAATGCCTAATGTGACCAAATATTAACAAAGGCCGATTGAACAAGCGAGATGAACATAACAGTGTGAGTGTATTGTAGGTAGCAATGTGCCATGGAAAATATTCCTCGGCGGGAATATTCTCGGGCTGGCAATATTTCCGGAAAATTCCTGAAGTATTATTTCGTCACTGGAGTGACTCGACCCAGTTTCATAACCTGCCCAATAATGATATTAAATTTAATTTAGTTGAAATGGATAATTCAAGTTGGTTTTTGATTAAATTATTTTCTTGCCAACAAATATTTTTATATTATAGGATACCTATTACAGTTGTATTGTTGAGTTTGGTTGAAATAAATTTTTATTTTTATTTCAATTACTTGTCTAAATATCTTTGAGGATAAAACCACGAAGGTACGAATACGGTCATTAGTACGCGCAATTTACTTTAATCCGTTGAATATTGGCCGACGGTGTATTACACCCAAGAATTACTGAATCATTTGACTATAGGTTTGTTCCAGCAGCAGTCGGAAACGATTTCAAACTGTCCTCGACATGCGCAAAACGAAATTGGCGTTCCAGCAGACAATAATCGAGAATTCCGTCTAATGGTACATTTACAACCAATTCGGTACGGGCACAATCTGCTGGTGGATTGTAAATAGGGTTTTAAGCATATCTGGTTGAATGTATTTGTTTACAATAAAATTTTAAGTCGGCACGACCTTGAATTGCACTTCAGGTTTGAATTGGATGTTTGCAAATAGCAAATATTCAATTCAATTGCGACACGAATTTCAAATTGCGTATGCTACGATACTACGACACAAATTTATTGTTTATATTTAAAGTCGGTTTGTGATTTGAAGTTGGAAGATTAGACCTTTTAATAGGTATTAGATAATATGATGTTTTTAGAAGTTATGTTAAAATAATTGTAATTATTTAATCAAACTAAATTTGCACATACGTAATATTAATAAATCTCAACAGATGGCAGCTTCTAACTCATTATAAATGACCTAAATTTTATCTCGGCACAATTCACAATCCGTCAGTAAATTGTACCTGTAGCGAATTAGTTGTAAATGTACATTAATAGTTCGAGGTTCCGATGTTTCTAATCGATTTCAAACAGTTTAAAGAATTTGCGGATTCTCCACGGATTTTAGCCTGATCATGCGCAGTTCAAATATAAAATATCGTTTAAAACTATTTGAATTATACACGTATTTGTGAATAACATAACATTCTGTGGTGGCATTCTCTAGTTTGCATAAAGATAGAGATAATTCGCTCCATCTTCTAAAACTATTGTTTTGGGAAATTTAAACACAAGTGATTCATAATGATTGCAAAACAAAGCTATAGGTTATGTTATTTATAAATGTCATGCGGCGAACTGCAAAAAGCGCGAAAAATGCAGAAGTGAAGCAAAAATTTCGTTCCAGCAGTATACATTGCCAACTAATTCCCGACTAGTTGATGTTTAGACTTGCGCATTCAAAAAGTTCATCAAACCGTTTGTGATTTTCTGTTGGAACAAATAATAACGTGCAAAGCCAGCTCGAGGTCTGTAAAAGAGTTTAGAGATCTTGAAGCCATCAGTACCGCATCAGATGCGCTGAACCGCGCACACCTATCCGTGACTGTGGATCTCCCCTCCACTGCTACCAGTCAAACTTAAGTTGCGCATACTAATAGCCGTGTTCGCCCCTTCGTGGTTTTGTCTGTGTATCGGTAAATTACATGAAACCGGAATCTGTTTTGAACGCATTAATGCATATAATGTTTAAATTCCCGATAAAAGGGGAATATTTCCAGGAGTATTCCCGATAATATTCCCCAAAATTTAAATTCCCGGAAACGGCATATTGCTAATTGTAGATGCCTGTCCTTACGTTTGCTGGGTGTGTCTTGTTTCATCTCATTTCATCCTAGTTCGCAGCCATCGCTCGTATTATTTTTCTAACTGGCCACACCTGGCGTTACACATAGAGTATACTATTGTCCGCCATTGTAATGTTGACAAAAAAAATGCAAATTTAGGAGATTTTGGTCAATCTAAGTATGCTTTTAAATTTAATACCACTAAGCAGTAATTATTACAGTGTATGTTGACTGTTGACACTTAAATCACTCATATTTGTGTATCGAAGAAAACAGTCAAAACTATTTTTTTTTCTAAAAACTCATCAGTTTGGGGCGCGCTTGACTATGCGCTTTGACCTATGAGGTTCATATTTTCCCATGAACTGGTTGAAAAGTTTTGGTACCACAAAGCTCTTAATATATACTGAAAACATCACAACAAAACATAGAAGATGAAACTCTACAATCCATCTTTCTAAGTTTAAGCTGTGATGTTGATTCCAGCAAACACAAGTGGTCCAGAAGCCTAGCAGTATGTTTTTAGTTAGAAAAACTTCGCCAATTTTGGTGTAAAAGTTGGTTTTCATCTACTACATCTACTGATGTAATACACGCATACGTAAAATAGTCTTTGAACGCACTTAACGGATCTGGGGCTGCACCATCACATATTTGTTTTAATTTGGTAAAACCGGTGTTTTTCTTTAACACACTTGCGAACTTTTCTTAACGCGCTCATTTGTTGCGTCACCTATAGCGTGTAGCAGTAGATTTACTTCGTCCACTATTTGCAGTGACTCCGCTAACGACAACGCACTGTTTTCTAATTTTTTTATCCTTTCATGTAATGGTTTATAGTTCTTCGCAATATTTTTTAAAGCTGTTTCAACGGAAACATCTTCGAATTTTGTCTGGCTTTCCTTAATAGCTGCAGCCTCATCTGGATTGAATTGTAGTATCACAGCTTTTATTTGTTGGAAATATTCAACATAATAATAAGCTGCCTGCAACCATTTTCCCCAACGTGTAAGAATCGGCTGTGGTGGTTCAGGAATACCGGGACACTTGCTATGAAATGCACGGAGACGTTTAGGAGATTTAAGAAACAGTTTTTTTGTACTTGCTATTAATGCATCCACCTCTGGAAAACCGTTTCTGCCACAAGATGTAAAGCATGCACTTTACACGTAACATGTATAAACGTACAAACTTGTTCTTGCAAAGAACGGCCTACCGAACGCATTGTCACGGCGCCATCAGTCACAAAGATCAACACTTGACTTTTTGACAGTTCAAATTTTTCTAACATCTCCAACACTACCCTGGTAATTGTTTCGCTAGTACACTGACTTAGCCTTTTGCTAGCTAGTAACAGTGGAACTGTCGGTTTAAGAGGGTCCAGTAATCGTACTATAACATTTAAAATAGAATTTTTTTTACAATCTGTTTTCTCATCAACAGATAACCACAGCCGTGTATTTTTTAATTCACATTTCATTTTATTTACCATGTCTACGTGTACAGTTGGTAGATAGTTACATAACGTTGTGCGACTTGGTAACTTCACTAGGGCATTGTATTTATTCCAGAACTATCGAAATGGTTGTTTATCGAGTATGTGCAGCGGAACAACACAGGCAATCAGCATTAAAAGTAAATCAAACAAACTGTGTTGTCGAAGGCACGCCATTTTTTTTATTTTTATGGTGTACACTATTTATGTAAAGTCCACAATCACGCTTATATTAGCACCGTCATAAAATAAATCCGGGAGTTCACCTATGAATTTATTTACTTTGTCAGCAAATGGCCGTTTTCTACCCCTGCGTACGTCTGCCATGCTTTATTATTAAATTAATATCAACAATACAGTACAACAAATAAAACAAAAACACGAAAACAATATGCAATACACCCAAGTGACTTAACGTGTACACAACTCGAAAGCTAATAATAGACTGGACTGGAGAAAGAGTTTCGCGGTCAAGGTGAATGCCGGCGACAGTAAGTACATCTGTACTCTAGGACCATGATACACAGAAACGATTTGCAGCTTTAGTCATCACTGTCAGTCGCATACTTACGTTGGTACGACGCTGTCTAGCAACGTCAGGATGCGTCGAGCGATGTTGATACAACGTTAAAATGCTGCTTGGAAATGATCCCCTAAATCTGATTTCATTCATAGCGAAGCACGTCATCGATATCATATGTATTTCATTTTTGGTTGCTTGTACTAATAAGCAATTTTTAGTTTCGAAATGGCAGAGAATTACAAACAAGCTAATATTTTGCTACGAATTCTGGAGCAAAATTTGTTCTCAACCATAGCGGCTTAAAAGTGAATTTGAATTACTTTTTAGGCAGTATTTGAATTTTAATATTTATGCCTAATATATAAAATTGTGCAGAATGAATGGATCAATAAATAAAATGAACGATTTCAACATACTGAATGATAATTAGACACCATACGCCCTGTTTTATGTTACTGAAAATGTTACCTTAATCTGCAAAATATAAGTGTAAAAACAAAATGGCAATGAATAATTTTTATATTAGAACGATTAGCATGCGTTTACAAAACGCATAGATCAAATATACATCTGTAGATAGTCCATCCTTATATTTATCGCTCCAAATCCTGGATCCGAAATTTTTGAATCGACACGAACAACGCCTATTTACGATATCATCAATTTTGACATAGCAAATGCGTACAAATGGTCTATTATAACAGATTTACAGTTTCTCAACTAACAAAATCCTAAACAGGCACTATTCACAGCGATACAAAAATTTTAGAATTCAAATTTTAGAGCGATTTAAATGTTAACATAAGATGGAACTATCTACAGCTTATTTCAAACTTATTTGCAACATAAAAAACGTCAGTTTCTTTGATCCCTTTACCACCGTTAAAGACGGCGACGTTTTTTATGTTGCAAATAAGTTTGAAATAAACTACGTATATTTAATCTGCGCAAAACGTGAATATTTAATTAAAATTTCATGCACAATATTTAAAACTGTTCCTATCCTAATTTGTATGTTAAAAGAATTATGCAAAGCATTTATTTATATTGCGACAATAAAGTTCTATTAATAATTTTTATCTTATAATTATTATCACTTGCAAACACCATTTGATCATTCTCAATTATCTTGGATATTCAAATTAGACGAACTTATATTTTCAGTTTGAAAAGTCTTCCGCGGATTGGCGATTTTTAAAAATTCTTATAGAAAGTAATTTATTGTGACAGAATGCAAAGTGAGGTTTGTTCTATTTCTATCGATATAAATATTAAATTCTATTGTTAGGTATTAATTAAAATAATGTTCTATTAGATTTGACCCTTAGAAAATAAAATGCCTACGCCCATGTAAGTGCCGACTATGCTAACGTAGGCGATTTACAATTAGAAAGTATAGGTAAATTGTAAAATGCATGTGTTTTGAATGGTAAACAAGTCCGAAACCATTTTATTGTTAATAATGAAATATTACATTTATTTTTCGTTTACTCGAAAAAGAAATATTTCTCAAGACACACAAATAAGAACATATGTTAATAAACAAATATTTTACATATGGTATCAATTGCCAAATTAGTCGAAAAATTGTGAAAGCTATTATTGTGGGGAACAAATATAACAACGATATGACGAGGTCTTCATACAGAAAATTATTCTTGGTTATATGGGAGAACAAAAAAAAAATAGGAATCAAACGATTTTATCTTCGAGTTGAACACTACTATCAAGAAAAATAAGATGAGAAAAAAATTTCACAAAAATCTAAATATATGTAACTTCAAGGGGCATGATAGTCGAATGAGTAAAGCGCTTATAGCTATTGCCTCGGTATCGAAGGTCGGCGGTTCGATTCCATCCTGGAGCAAGTTAGAAATTTTATTTGTAATTTGTTTTGGACTAAGATGGGAGAAGGAATTGTCGATGCCTAGATGAGGTTGGACTCCACAATAAACTGTAAGGCTTCGTCTTTCTTTACCCAACACAAAATCCTCGGATTTTCCGGGGTTACTTCGGCGACTTGAGATGCGGTTAAGAAAACTTTTTTTTTTCTAAGAAAAACATTACTTACACTACTAATATTGATATTAATTATTTACACTGGCGGTTCTTCTATAGGGTCATTTGGTCAATGACCTCCCACATACAAATAAAAAAATAGAGCTATTCATTTTCTGAAGTTTAAAAAGATATAATATATATATTTTTAATATTCTTAAAAAAATATATTTCTAGTTCATTCTATGCACAATACTATTCCAATATCTAGATCATTACATTATTCATTTACAGAACTTAAAAATCTTGGGTCAATCCACAACGTGTCCTCAAAGCTAGCTACGGACCGAATTTATAACGAATTATAGTGAAATAGACTTACGCGCGAATCGTCAGAAAGCAAAAGAGACAGAAAACACTGAAGGGGACAATGTCCCTGACGACCCTGACACGGTAACGCACGAAATTTAGTACAGCAGTCGCTAGTCAGTAGTCTTAATGTACACGTTGGTCGATAAATTCTATCGCGTTGTTTTTAATGTTTTTATTTGTGAACATTTTATTAGTAAATCTCTACTTGTCGTGAAATTAAGTAAAACAGTGTTTTTGGTGTTTACTATTCAATATGAGTGTTGTACAAAATATATTAAAAATGAAAGATGGACATAAGTTGGGTTATGAAGACTGAGTGAAATTCAAAGGTGGTGGCCGTCCAAAACCTAATATGACGATAAAGCAAACATCACTTGATAAGAAAAAAGAAGTTAATAGGTATGTTTAATTAAAAAAGTTATCCTTCAGCAAATTTTATTCATTGTTACGCTCATCAACTAAATTTAATTTTACAAAAAGCATCAAGTCAGGACAAAAGCATAAAATTTTTTTTTGCTAATTTACATATCTTTTCTTCATTCTTTGGAAAATCGCCAAAAAGAACAGCCGTGTTAGATAATGTTGTTAAGGTGATATTACCTAAAGCTGCTCCAACACGATGGAATTTTAATACAAAGTGCATAGAGACTGTTTATACCTATCGAACAGAATTATTAGATTGTTTAGAAAAAATCGTTGATAATGAATCAGAAAACAACACTCTAAACCAAGCTATTGGTTTAAAAAACTACTTACAAAATGAACATTTTCTTTACTGGTTAAATTTTTTTCATTTAGTTATGCCTCATTGTGATATATTGTTCAATCAATTACAAAAATGTAATATCGATGTCATAACAGTAAATAAGTGTATTGGCGTTTTTAACAGTAAAATTGAAGACATCAGAAATAAAATTTTGAATAACTATTTGGAGGAGACATCCATGCAGTCTGCCCAGAGATGTAAAACGGAAGAATCAAAAAGGAGAATTTCATTAGAAGTTTGTGATATAATTACATCAGAGATCAAAAACAGGTTTGGCTTCAGTAATCATTTAGCTGTGTCTCAGTTATTTCACGCAGATCGATTTAAAGATTATAAAAAAAGCTTTCCTCAAGATATGTTTAAATTAGTTAAAACGGAGTATCCAGTCATAAATCATTTGAAACTTAAAACTGAATTAGAAGTATTATATAGCCGAGAAGATTTTTCCAATAGTGAAGGTGCCGTTGCTTTGTTACAGCTTTTTATTAACAATAATTTGTGCAATACTTTTTCTGAAAGTGTCAAACTGTTAAAAATCTTGTGTACTCTCCCTATGACTACCGTCGAAAGTGAACGTTGTTTTTCCACCTTAAAAAGAATAAAGACATTTTTAAGAAATACCATGGGTCAGGAAAGGTTATCTTCTTTAGCTATGCTTACCATAGAAAGGTCATTAATAAAGAAGATAAAAGACTAATGAAAAATTGACCACTTTGCATCTCAAAAAGACCGGAGGATCAACTTGGAATTTAAATCACTTTAAAAGGTAGGTAATACAGTAAACTTTTCTAATTGACCTCCCTATCTCTTGACCCACAAACCGCCGTTGATTATTTACTTACATTACACTACACTATTGACATATTAAGTCTGCAAATTTTGTCTAGTCGTTTTCTAAAAATATGTGGTAAAAACTGATTTTTGACAATATTAACTGTATATTATACTTAACCTGCACAGGCAAGGATTACCCTTGAAGCGAAATTAAATGAATTGTCAAGTTTGACATATTCTACAAAAAGATAAATAACTTTGAAAAAGTTTCGTTTCCGAAACGTTATGGAAATATATTACTATTTTTGTGTCTCATATTAGTTGTCAAAAAACACCCTCTCACTGATCTTTTGACGTAATGTAACAAGCGCAGAGGTTTATTTTTGCAGAGGCATATTGGGTAACTTACTTGATTTTTTTTTAATAACGAAGAATTATTCATGTGCTAGTTAAGTCCCAAGAAAGAAAACGAAAAATTACATATTATTATTTTGTATGCCTTTCATCTAAGACATTTTAAGATTAAAAGCAAAACAATTTGTATCAATCTTGACTATTGATCAATTGATTAAATGTACTATTTAAACATTTACATGGTTTTATTGGAGAGGTCCGCTATAAAATACAAATTAAGTATTATCTGTTCTGTATATTTTCACATATTTATGTGTAGATAATGTTATCCTCTTCCAGCGACATAATCTTATATACAATATAAAACATATGTTAACTGATCAGTTTTATCTGAGATTTATCATTAAAATTTCTAGATATATTAATCTAGTAAATAACTGTTTTTTGTACTTTTTAACATACCATGGCGCAGTATACATTGGTATTTTTCGTTTTGCTTACCATATGCACATATTTAGAGTAGATAGTAAATACTATGTCAATATAAGTAATGGACAGGTTCCTACCAATAGACAGGCTTATTAGAATTACAATTAAAACATATAATTAATAACTATTACTCACCATTTTCATTAGTTTTGTTTATTGTGGGGCTGTATCTGGCGTAAGACATGTTTTGCCTCTCTAGAGAATTGGCAATACTGCAACAAAATACATACATCGATTATCATCTGGATATTTAGCATGAACCTGCATTATTTACCAAATTCAAACAGGTACATATTAGGCTAGAAAACAGTGTTGTTCTAGATAATATTTTTTATATTAATATCATTTACAAACATCATTGGAGTACAAAATAAATTAGAGATAAGATAAAATGGTACACTGGCACGCTAAAGCGCTGAACTCAAAAATTAAATTTCTTAATAACGGAGTAATAATTTCGACACAAATAATTCAACTGGAGCAATTAGTACCTACTCTTCGGGCAGGTTCCTTGATGTGACATGTCACAAAAAAGCAATCTTTCATTTTTACTGTTTTTTTGCCGGAACATGTGTATGTCGTTAACCTAAGTGCTATTTTTAAATCTAATGAATGATATTTTTTTTAATTTATTTTCCTGTGGTATATCTAAAATTAAATACATACAAACCTGTAAAACGGTCGCTGTATGTACAATACTACGCCACTTAAAACATGTTTCAATATTTAAAAGCCAGCTATTATTTGTACATATAAGCAGAGACGCATATAAGTATCATTTGAGTGGATTATTCTAAAACTACTAGGTAAGTACACATACCGGGTGGACTGTAAAAAAGTCGGAAAAACTGTTTATATTTGTATGTTTTTCATTGTTTCATTTCATTTTATATTTTTAAACAAAAATTGTTTAATCGGAGTTTTTCAGACATGTTTGATATACTGTTTTTTCTTAACCTTCGTCTGTATTATAAAATATACAATTTTCAAAAAAAGTAATACGAACAAATTTAATACACGGGCGTTTTCTTTAGGTGGCGAAAATTGTTAATAAATTTTTTCTTATTCCTAATAAGCAAAAACGAAAATAATTAGCTTGTTTTAATGGCAAAACTGGTGTCTATTTTTTCTTCATAAGTTTGGAATTGAGGAGGAAGTTTAA
The DNA here is from genome assembly GCA_029963845.1 of Rhamnusium bicolor. Taxonomy (NCBI): domain Eukaryota; kingdom Metazoa; phylum Arthropoda; class Insecta; order Coleoptera; family Cerambycidae; genus Rhamnusium; species Rhamnusium bicolor. The sequence continues at coordinate 1,036,790 of JANEYF010004805.1, read as the reverse complement.
GGCCTGATCTTTCAGCCGATTTTTTTTTTTTGGCTACCCGATGCCGAGGCCTTCGAAACTTAACGATAGATTGTACAACACTGTGTCCTGTTGGAAGCGCTTCAGAAGGACTTTCGTACAAGAGTTTCGTCCTACTAGAAGGACGCACGTTTGGTTTGCTTGAACTGCGGCTTTTCTTTCCGGTAGAACGCATATTCTCTGAACCATTTCTCTATTTTTGGCATCAGCCCTTGACGGCGCTCCCAAAATAAGTAGCAGAAATAAACACTTTGACAACGGGCACAATCATCGTCACCATGTCTTAACGAAAAATGCCACCAACCTCCGATTTTTTGCGCTGGTAGAAAATAAAATGATCCTTTTAAATAGGCCTGTCCTGCTAGTAGGATGCAAAGTATTCATAAAACTTGCTAGGGCAAAGAGGACGCTCTGTACTGCCGGCAGGCAATGCACAACCTATTATTAAGGAAGTTGCGTCTGCAGATAAACTTCAGCCACTTCTCATATTCCCACTGTTAGTGCCCTAAGCAGACGGAGAAAGCCTACCCAGCAAATAATGTTGGTCGATTCTTTACAGATACGGTACTTACTTGCCCACATTTATTCCTCCAAGTACACCAATTATTGGAACGAACATCTTGGATCTGAGTAAATTTGGGTCGATTTTCTCACTCATTCAATGTGGTGTTTTTCTCGGCAGGTGCTGAGAACTCGCTGACAAAGTAAAATTCAAAATATAAATCACAATTTGCAATAAGGGCATGTCGACTCAATTTTTATTGCTTTAAGTAAATTTTGGTAAAACTTAACAAAACATTGCTCACGTGAACGCAATGCTTTTTATTGGTAGCACATACACGATAATTGGTCAGCACTTCGGTCAAAAGACCACGTTGACCCACCTTCTATTGGCGCATGATCCCTGCATTCAGTTTATTGTAATAGGCCAGCCAGAGTCACCCTTTTATAGTTGGCGGCGCTCTCACATAAAATAGCAAACGTACCGAATTGTAACTTATAAAGAGAATCTTACTATCACTTTGGTTTGATGGTCGAGGAGGACTATGCGGGTAGTTCCACTAAATTGGACATTTGCCATTCTCGACAACGGGAGCAATATCTCGGGGGACGTTAGACAGCACTGTTGTTTAGCCTACTTCGTACGGATGGTAATATAGCATTCGTAATTCTGAGTTATGTCGATAGATGTAAACCGAAAGTAAGTGCACAAACGATTTGGCGCCGGATACAGCCGGAACTGCAGTTGACATCAGGAACCTCTACACCCCACACGCAGCTACGGTAGACCGGTATTGATGACATCATCATGAGAGGCCACAATAAATCCCTTGATCTTTGACTTATGTCAGCTTTGTCGATGATCTCAATGTTTCTGTGTTCTTATAGAATACACTGTGCTGAGGTTTATCAACGTGCTGCCGAAGCAAATTTTCCTGTTCGACAGTTATGATGCGGACAATTTGGCTGAAGTTCAGTGACTGACTACATCACCTCGTCTGGTGTCGATTAAGAAACCGAGTTCATCCGCAGCGCTCTTTTTGCTGCCTTGAATAATCCTTCGTCCACTACTGCACTTTCATGATGTTTTACGAACCGCAAGAGGATATCCGAGCTCCTGAGGATGTTACATATCATACTCAGTACTACTCTGCCATGCATACACTCCACGCTTAAGAATCCCCCCCCCCTTCATTAACGTGGGAGGTACACACGAGAAACGTGCTATCTAGGATAAATACTTCTGTGAATATTCATCATTTTACGGGTATCTCCGTCTAATTGGCGCAGCACCGTCCACTTTACTACTCCAGAGGGGTAGAGCATAACCGCAACGGCAAGCATGTTAGTCACAAACACCTTGTTCTTCCAGGAATGTTCGAAAGACGAAATCTTTCGGAGTAGGTGTCTGTATTGGACGCGGAGAGAATCCTTTATTTGTTTTACACCTCGGATGTGCCTTTGTTGCACACCCAGATATGTATAGGTCTCTCCGGCATCCAGATGTCTTAGGATACTTCCATCTGCGAGCTGCGCATCTTCATAGAATTGAACGACTGCACTTTTTGTCCAACCCGACTTCCATACCAAATATATGAGTGTACTCCCTAGCCCATAGGGTTTTGTAGGTCGCGCTTCATTGTACTCGTTATCATACTTATTCAACGAAATAAGTACATTATAGTGCCGAAAAATTGTTTACAGAGAAATCCATTTAAAAAAAAAACCCTGAACACGAAATTGGAGATATCCTGTTCATAGTAGGCCAAAGTCCACCGGCACTTTTACCATTTTCATCTTAAAATGCTGCTTAGAGTAAAATGTTATAAAAAAATATATTGATAAAACAAAATTCTGCATTGATTGAAGTTACCTATATCAAATTTGTTAACAAATTATTTGTATTCAACAACGTCCGAGTGCAACAAACATCTAATTAAAAATTATAATAATAGTCATGCCATAACTATTTTGATAAAATTTGTAAATGTTTACAAATTATTTTGTTAGAGCATTTAAATTTAAGATAAGTTTTAAGTGGGCACATTTATTTTTACTAATTATAATTACCACCCTTTAGCCTCATTTAAGTAAATAATATGGTTTTAAACAAATGCGTATATAAATTTTAAACAATCAAGGTAACTGCCTTAAAAATGTGTAGGTAATTAAAAAAAATACAAATTGGATTTTCTGTACTATAAGTAAAAAATTATATTATTTTGCCACAAATGTACTTCCAAAAGATATTGTTATTGTACCTATATTATAGTTTAAAACTTGTTTAATAATGATTAGTGTAATTATGGTAAATATTTACTTAACAAAATTATTGCTGCTAAAACGTGCGTACTTCTCATATACAAACAATTTATATTCAACAGGTGTTCGAATGTTCGAAACTTTCTTTTAAAATAATATGAGAATTTCATGGAGCATTTAAATTATATTTTAAATATCATAATTTGGCAAATTATGACACGATATTTCGCTAATATGTATGTGTATTTGACTAGCTCGGTTAAATTGCGATTTAAACTATTAATAAAAATGCAATAAATTAAAATGAGCGATTGCAGAAATTCAAATAGCAGGTATTATTATGTCATAGAATCATCGCTAAAAATAGTATATGCAGAGTTATTTGAATTTACAAAAATATAACAACAGTTAAAGTAATTTTTGTTAGTGGCGAATGACCGAAAATTAAAATAATTATGATGCATAATACTAAACTACTGGTAATGTACTAAAACGAACGCCTACCAAATTCCTAAGAAGCACAACAAAAAACAAAAAATCAAAACAAAACACAACTGTTCTTCCCGAAACTGATCACTTTCCAACCCGCTACATATCAGTTGGTGAATTTTGTCAACGAAAAAAAACGCGTTTAATAGAAAATATATTAAATTATCACATTTTAGTGTATTTTACGTGCGTTTAAAGTGTCAAGTGTCTCACGACTATCCATACTTAGTGGTTACAGGCAACTTCACTATGGACAACGAACTTTGAGAGGAATTGCTGTGCGCATGTGTGTGATCTCTACAGGTGATTTTTTAAGATCTTTCATCTTTGAATAAATGGTCCAGGTAAGGATGCTGTTTCTAGCTGAATCCAGCTTGTCTGACGGTAGTTAATATCGCCATACTTGAATTATAGAAGACTAAATTTATTATATTACGTCATGCAACGGCACAATACACGCACACATACACACATGTACAAATATATATTTACAAACGTTTTCCTAAAAAAATTGTCTTCTTGGGAAGTTAAACTTATAATAATTTTATGGCAACAATGAAAAATAAATGAACCAAAAACGTAACCATAACAATTTAATTCGATTTTGTCAGAGCCGGCTCTAGGTAATTGGCGCCCGAGGGCAAGAATATATTTTGGCTCCCCTATATATTTATATTTATAAATATTTTGAAACAGAACTTACTTACGTAATTATGAAATTTTAAGTCTTTTCTAAGTAAATTATTAGCTATTTATAGAATAATAATAAAATTCAGTTATAATAAAGTCGTGATCATAATACTGTATTATTACTTTTCAACCATAAAATTTAAGAAACAAAAAACATCTTTAACAGAAACGTTGCATGTTTAAATATTTACTTAACATTTAACATGTTTACAAGAATCTCCTTGTAAAAGTTGGCGTTGAGAAATTAAAAATGTTACTTCATTTCAAAGTTACGAAAATTTCACTTTCCTTGCTTTCATTTAAGCGAAAGTTGGTACTGGTAAAGACAGGTCAATCTTGTGATACAAGTCTGAAGGCTTCAGTGGTCACTCGCTTAATGATGAAGCAAATTTTAGTTCGTTATGCGCGGTCTTGCTATCGAGAAGATGGCTATCTCAACCTGGGCCGAAAGGAAAACTCTCCAGTATTGGCAAGAGTTACCAGGATTCGTTCATTCGAAGGCGTTTATAAAATACCCTTTGAAATCAAGAGCTAAGAAACTTTTAGAGTTAAACAGGGTAAACCTGAAAACTCTAACAGGCCTATATACCGGGCACTGCCGACTAAACTACCATCTGCATAAACTCGGCCTAGCGGAAAACGCCGAGTGCCGTCTATGCCTGGAGGATGATGAGAAGGCAGACCACATCCACTGAACTCTATACTATACGTACCAGAGTTCACTGACCACATCTTATGCACCTGTCCCGCTGTGGAGAGGATCCGATTCTCAATATTTGGCAAAAGGCAACTGCTGCCAGAGGATCTGGACTCATTCTCACCCAATAAAGTTATCAGTTTCATTAAGAGACTGAACTTATTGGGTGAAATATAATTAGGCGTGAGCCACAATAGGCCTGCTGATGGCCACAGTGGAGGGTCTACTGAGACCCACTCACAACAAACCTAACCTAACCTAACCTATCGGGAAAACTTTAGTGTGAGTATGCGCGTGAGAAAGACAGGATTAGCTGCTCTGTCTCTCTTACACTCATGCTATGGATAGGGAACCCTTCTCGGTGGCAGCGCTGCGCAGTGAGAAAATAATGAAAGAAAATTTGCTTCCACAAGGAGACCTCCTCTGTCAGTAGATCTCCCTACCCAATTTCCAGACTGTATGTACGATCGTATCTCATGTAATTTTTTTTAAATACGACTTTCAATTTTCAAATTGGCGCCCCTAGTCATCGACGTCCCCTCTTGTCCCAATCAAATGGTGGTCTTGCTTTTACCCCACAATTCGTAAGCATCTAATGGGTTACATTTATTGAATATTTTATTACCTCAGTCTATCGAATTTGGAAAAATTATGTTGCTGCGACTGCGGATACTTGTTGGTCTAAAATCTATATCGATGTAACAAAATTTCTAATAGATGTACAAATGTTTTGTAAAAAGGAAAAATATTTTTGACTAAAATATGTACTTTGAAATTTTATTTAATTTATTAATCTACTTAAACCAAGACAATTATTTTGTATTTTTTTTCTTCTGGATGAATAATTCTTATTATACCTATCTACATGGCAATGCCTTTTGAACTTAAAAAAAATATGTTTTCTTAACCACCCACCAGTTACCGAGGTAACTCCCAGAAAATCTTAGGATTTTGTGTTGAGTAAAGAGAGACGAGGTCCTACAGTTTATTGTGGAGTCCGAACCACATCTAGGGCATCGACAGTTCTCTCCCATCTTAATCCGAAACAAATTACAAACAAAATTTCTAACTTGCTCCGGGATAGAACTATTCATGCTTAGTAGAGTTCTAGTGTTGTTATTCACGCAATAAATTAATTTTTAGCGAGTGTATAGTGTTTATATTCAAGGATTATTATACAAATATTCGAGTTTTTTTGTCTTTTAAGAGTAGGTTAAGTGCAATGCTGTATTATATTACACATTTATTGAGCATTAAATATCGAAATTTAGTAAAATTTGTGGTCATTGGTCATTTACTTTACTATTTTTATTACCATTTAATGTTTTGTATATATGGTACTTGTCCGTCTCAATGTTACACCAATGACTGCCCGCTGTATTTAAACAGCGTTCGTAAATCACTTTAATTGACAATGTAATTTGGGAATTGCAGTGGCCCAGTATACGAACGGCCTTATATACAATCAAATTGAATCAGTTTTTAAAATGGACTGCTTACTCGTAGTTAGTTCCTGTGTTGGATAAAGTGGATTGGCAGTAATAGTTAATATTGAATTAAGAACGTATATAAAAGCAAGTTAAAGCCGCTATCGCTCTACACATACAGTAGCATGAGTTGCCTTTGTAAAAGATCGCAAGATTTTTTGCAAACGGCTGCCGACCCGTGGGTTCATATCCTGGCTTCGATCCTGATAATATCGAAGGGAGTGATTGTGTGCTCGCGTTTTTTCATCAGTGTAACCCCTGCGCATACAACTCTGGATTTGGATTTGAAGGTTGTCTAATTTATGTCATGTTTATGTAAAAAAAAAACAATTTAGTATAAGTTTAGGGATTAAAATAAAAAAAAATCAAACACTGCAAATAAGACAACCCCTTTACACATTTAGAGACAACGGACACACTCAAAATATGGGTGTGCTACGATTAATTTCTACTTTAAAAAAATCCCAGCTCCTAGATCTCGAATCGACCCTTGACTCTAGCGTATGAGAGAAGTATCTACGAAGTCACACAATAAGAACAATAGGGGGGGGGGGGGGGGGGGGGGGGGGGGGGGGGGGGGGGGGGGGGGGGGGGGGGGGGGGGGGGGGGGGGGGGGGGGGCGGCGGGGGGGGGGGGGGGGGGGGCC